>VDFB02270651.1:334574908-334606145 GCA_007258455.2 Sequoia sempervirens
CTGCTATTGAATGATCAAGTATACTTGTAGCAATGTACAAATTATGGCTGTTATTATAGGCACAAGTAATTTTTCCTAGTACAATGATATGAAATGATGGAAGGGAAAAGAAGATTAATTAATTAAGATAATTTGATTCATTAATTAATAAGGTGAATTATCATGTAAAAGTACAAAAATTAGAAGTTTGGAAAAAATCCTCTTTCCTTTATGCTTTAATGACAACAAGAAAGTTGAAAGCAATTGTGGAGTTTAGGCTTATATCTGTAAATTGCATTTGCCTAATAGTTTGTAAAGCCTTCTCAACACACTATCCACATATTGTTCGAAAGGTCCCATTATGGCACATGCTAACAGCACAATGGCTCTAAAGCTTGCACTATGGAACAGTTCTACAGTAATTGAAGATATGTAATCTTTAGAGGACTCATTAGCACCAAGTTATTATTAAGCTCCCATATTGTACATTGGACAAAAGACAATCGATCATCCGAGCAACTAGTCTATGAAGATTAGCGTAGGCTGAGCACTGTGAAAGCCAATCTGCCTATGGACTCTAAAATAAAAGAAAACTGGTGAAAATAACTATTTATTGCCTGAAGTAACTTGTCTACAAGTGTCCTTTTTGGAACCATGACAACCTTTTCCCTGTCACTGTAAACTCTTTCCTAGAAAAGACATATAGACACACACATATATGTATACATATGTATATATATGTACAGATACATCCATGTAGACACACATAAATGCATGTATGGACGTAAACATATATGCATCCATATGCATGCATGCATATACACATAGATGCATCTATACACACATACATATATGCATAAATACATATATGCATAGATATATCTAGAGACATATGCATACATGCATATATATGCATCTACAAATGTTTACATAGATATGCACATAGATAAATGCATATGTACATAGAGACATGTATACATACATACATGCACTGACACATCAGGCAGAAAGTGATAGTGATAGTCCAATTAAAGCACTATGAAACACAGCTTCATTATGCACTTTAATGGAAAGAAACTATGGAAAATAACAAATTATCACCTCAAGTAACTCATTTCTGGGTTAGGACTCTGTAGCTATAACATCTCTTGCTCAGTCGCTACAAACTCTTCCTCAGAACACGCGCTTATAGAACACAAGAACAACACACACAAAGTAATAGAGATGCATAGCAAGTGGCTTAACTCTATATTAAATGACCAAAGTACCCTAGCCACGCGTGGCCACCAAGCCATTCCAGCACCTTCACCTCAAGCCAAATTCCATTTAATGCATTTAATCTGTATCCATGCAGTATGTATGTCTACTCGCCAGTTTTATAAACTATGCCTTTGCTTGAATCTATTTAATCAATTTATGCGCTCGCATTTTCCTGATATTTTAATGCATTTAATCTGTATTCATGGATTACGTACCTCTAGCCACCAGTTTTAAAACTATGCCTTTGCTTAAATTTATTTAATCAATCTATGCGTTTGCATTTTCCCAAATTTTCAAAACAAAAAATGATTTATAAAGCTAGTCAGACGAATAGGAAAATAGATAAATGCTAATTTTCCAATATAAAAAATAGCTCTCCAAATTCAAACTATACAAAAAAATAAGTAATATGTTAAATGCCGAAATGTGATTGCCCAATGCTACCAGTTAAAAGCATTCCAACTGAATGCATGAGTATTCCTGCCTTGACGGTAGGAACCAATAAAATTCACACTATAGAAAACAGTTTATCCAAGTGAGTGCTATTAGGTTTGTTATCTTCAATTTCAAAGTCCTTTGACTTTAATGCATTTTCTCTGATGGGAGAATATGGAGATTCTTTTTTTATTGAGAGTTCGGAACAATATGACAAATCTTTTTGATAGCCTGTGTTTAGCACATTGCAACATCAAATAGATACAAAGACTGTGTGAGCCTTCTTTTAGAGTTTGGAGCAGAAGTAAACAGCATAGGTACCCTTGAATACTTGTTTGTGTTCTCATTCTACAAGAGCATTGTAGAGTTCTGAATGTTGTTTTTAGTTGCTTGTTATTCAGTATGCTGTAAAAGTGGGGTAAAAAATTTGAAAAATCATGATGAATTAGAAAGCTCAACAATCCATTGTTTTTTATGTTTTCCAAATTCCTGATTGTTTCATTTAACAAAATAAAGTTCTTGACCAGATTCTGCTAAACTAAAACAGATGGAGGAGGAACTGTGTCTGTGTCGGAAGCAGTTCTTTGGTGATATGAATTGATAGCAAAATTACCAGATACCCTTTCTGCATCAGTGCACGTGTATTTTGCAAAAGTAATCTGATAAAAAATCAATGTTCACTAAAGCTTTTTCACAAATTATTGGAGTTTAAATTGTTACTTGTTTATGCTACATGTCATTGTATTTCATAGCTTATGTTTCCTATGCATTCCTTGTTTCCAATTCCTGGACCTTGTCTATATTTCCACATTGTGAATATATGTCTACAATAGCATTTTCAACTATTATATCTACCTATAAGCCAATACATAGCTGTTGGGGATAAATAAGTGTGAGCAATATTATAGAGACAAACTTATTTCAAGTGCCTTAAATTCATTGTCATCTTAGAAATAGGTTTTTACTTTTCTGTGATATCTACCAATAGGAAGGAAGCAATGAAGGACCTGGCTAACAATTGCATCTTATGTTTCTATTCCCTCTTGTTTGGAGTAAGAATCTCCATTTGTGGTATAATAAAAAGCTCTATCTGTAGCAATATAAGACAAGGAGAGAAATATTATTTTTTAAATGATTTGTGTATTTTGATTCAAAGTTTTCTAATATACATGTTATTATCAGTCATGCATTTGAAAACAATGTTACTCCATATACAAATAAATTTAAGCAAAGACATAGATTTGAAAACTAACAGCTTTTATCAATACAAAGGGGACGTTTACAGTGACAGAGCAAAAGCTCCTGTGCTCGTTGAATGAACACCAAGAGACGAGTTACTCAAGGCAACAAATTTCTACTTTTATTTATTTTGCTTCGTTTTATTGCAGAAATGCAAGTTGGGTTTCACAATGCATCAAAACACATTTGTGCAAACAACTCCCAAAATTATAATTGCAATGGATGACAGTGATAGTGTAATGGATACTAATAGTCAAAACACTGAAATACAGCAGGAAGTTTTTTTTTTAGATTCAATAGAAACAAGTATTAATTGTAAACAGATTAACCTAGCAGACTATTTATCATAGGTTCTTGAATTCCAAATGCACAAGTGTGACCGTGGTTCTCTACAGGCTTTCGCCATGCATTTTAACTATATTGTTGTTTTGCATCGAGCCTAAAGAACCATTGTAAGTATGGTTTCCAAACAGATTTAAATCAATCAATTTAAATCAAGAAAGGTTTCCAATTACACTTAATACTTGAACCATAAAGCATCATTGCTTCAAGCTATAGCAAAAGTGCAAACAGGCACACAAAAGCAAATTCAACTATGACATCATCTAACAAGGATTTTTTTGCTATTACTATGATTAACTATTGAACTCAATTGACTCATCAGTCAAACAGCTTGATTGATCACTGACCTAACTTGTTTGAAAGCTATCTTGTTAAGCTGATTAGTTAATTTCATTAATGAGTAAAAGATAGAATTGACTTAATTTGCATGAGTCAAGTGTAAGATTGACTTATTTGTTAATTGATTTTGATTAGTGTATCAGAGACAGATGATACAAACTAAATTGTCATGAGCGAAATGTGAGATGGACTTATTAGCTGCTACGCCACATATACTATGACATTTGAGCTTCCATGAAATAATAGCAAAAGCAATAGACTAAACAGATGGCTTCAACATAGATGAAGGGATACAATTAATATGGACAGCTATAGCTTGTTGAATATTTGTAGCACAAGAAACAGAAAGGAAGATGTTGGCAAAGGTTTTGCAATTTCGGTTTGCACCTAGCAACCACATTTGCTTCCTTGTCTATAAAGCCTTTTCAAGAAATTCCTTTTTGCATATGAATGGCCATGATTGATTTAATTGATTTGGTGTATAAAGATGTTTTTTAATTAACTATAATTAACTATTCAAGAAAACTGATCTATCAATGAACTAGTTTCATTGATTGGTCAAGTAACTTGATTCACAGTTAACTTGATCAGCTATTTAGTTGATTTGCTTGAAAGTTTGCTAAAATCTTTTTCGACAAATAATTCTCTGCATAATTTGCAATCACTACACACCAAGAGCCAACATTTCTTTGAGGAATTTTGTCAAACAGTTTACATGTTTTTCTTGTGCTTCCATATTTTGTATGCATATTCATGACAGCATTTCAAACCATAATATCTATCAGAAATCCACGTCTTATCATGCTTAGATGAATGTACATATCCTATTCTAAAGCTCCTATTCTATTAAAGCACGCAAAATGGTCAGAAAGATTGTGTATCTGTGAATGTGAATAGGCAAGATTGATTTAACTAATTTGGAGCATAAAGATGACTAATAATTAGCTATGACTAACCATGGAACACAATTAATTCATCAGCCAATTAGCTTGATTGACCACTGAATTAACTTGTTTGAAAGGTATCATGTTAAGCCAATTAGCTAATATGCCACATACAGTATGACATTTGAGATTCAAATAAGTCTCATGGACACAAATCTGCTATCATGTTAAAGCCATGTAAACATTGATGTTCCAATTCCATGGGGTCATTATATTTCCATTTTCCCAAGTTCATTTCATTCCATTATCAACCACTAACTGTTAAATGTTTAAACCAGGTACATGCAAGCAGAAATAACAATTCATAGTATCCATAAACATCTATGCACAAGTACATGTTATCCAACATATTAACACCCACATGGTTTTCTAGTGCTAGTTTGTTAATTGCCTTTGATCAACAGTTCAAATGTCCACAAGGATAATTGTAATTATTTCTTTGTTTTAATTATTATCTACTTAAAGACTAATTAGCAGCTGCCTAATTATTTAACTATCCTTGTACACATTTGATCCATCAATCATAGTCAATCAATAAATCTGATTTTACCTATTTTCTAATAGTATTGGCATGCAATTTTCTTGACAAGTCTTCAAAAAGAGCATTAGTCACACACCAATAAGGATTCTCATCTGTAACCTGCCTAACCAAATCATCTTTATTCAATAAGATGTGGTGACATACATTAATTGGATGTATCTCATCATCTTTCTTATCGGGATGCCAACAACCTTGATTTGTATTTGTCCTTGAGTGTATCTGGATGCCATGAATTATGAATTCTACTTGCATGTGGCTTGGCTGTACAAGTAATAGTAAGCGCTACACAATGGTAGAAATCACAACTCATAGCATCCATATACACCTATGCACAAACACATGTTATTCAACACATTAACACGCACATGGTTTTCTAGGGCTAGTTTGTTAATTGCCTTTGATTAATAGTTCAAATGTACACAAGGATAATTGTAATTATTTATTTCTTTTAATTGCTATGTACTTAAAGGCTAATTAGCAGTTGCCTAATTATTTAGATATGAGACGATACAAGGGTAAATGAGAAATATCAACTTGCCTAAATCAACATGAATGAAATGTGAGATAGAGCTATTGGGTAATATGCTACATATACTGTGACATTTAAGCTTCAAAGATTGCCAATGAACAGCAAAAGCTTCAAAACTCTCAGATAACATGTAAAGGGCTGAAAAAAATTGATCTGCCAACTGAATGGGGTCATTTTACTTCAACTATCTAGCACTTATTCTTTATTGTTTAATGGAATCACATGCAACCAGAATTCAGAACAATTAGCATCAATACACACCTATGCATAGTTACATGCTCTCTAACATATTGATATGCATATGGTTTTCTACTGGCACAATCCTTGAACATTCTTTAGGTACAAGCGCTAGTTTATTAATTGACATTGATTGCTGGATAAAATGTATACATAGACACATAGCTGCACACATGCTTCAATGCACAGATGCATACATACATGCATGGATGTACACATATATACACGTATACATACATACATGATTACACACATACATATATATATGTATTCATGTATCCATGGATGCATATATCCATGTATCAATAGATCCCTTAATATATGCACATATTCAAATGACCACATAGACTTGGGGAATGAATATTTATGTGGCCTTTACATGATAGCAATAAATCCTATAAATATGCATATATGCATGAAGGCACATAGCCATCAATGAATCTATGCATTTGCATTTTCATGAGCATTTTAAAACAAACACGATTCAAAAAGCCACTCCCATGCATTGCAAAAACAGATAAATGCCAATTTACCGATATGAAAAATAACTTACGAAATTGAGATCATATATATAAAAAGCAATATGTACAATAACCACAATATGACTAGATGGCTAGCTAGTGCCATCCACAAAAAAGCATTTAAAGCAAATGCAATAGTAATCTATTATATACACACATACATACATGGTAACATAGATACATGCATTCATATATACATAATTACATGCACACATATATACATGCAAACCTGTATGCATGGATGCATACAAAGACTATGTTTCATGGGATTATTAAAGAGTTCACTTGCTTTCTATATGCTTCCATATTTTGCATGTGTGCCTATGAGGACAATAACCACAATATTTGACAATATTCCTCTATCCTTTATGACAGCTCATTGGTTCCAAAGCTGTCTTTATAGGACAGCTATACATTGCCTCCAAGACTCAGATGAATCCTTGGTATTTCAAGGAAAGATTCGAATCGATAACACTTAAAATGATCTAAACTATGATTTTATAATCAAAGTATCCAAATGCATTGCAGCAATGCGAAACCCAACTTCCATTTAAGATGTACAATGAAAGTAAACAGAAGGAAAAATGCATTTGCTTCAAAGTTTGTAAAGCAATTTCAACAGATTGTCTAGCCATTGTCCAAAATATGGTTTTCTATCAGCATAGTCCTTGAACCTTCTTTAGGTCTAACTGCTACTTTGTTAATTGACTTTGATTGAAAGGTCAAAATGTGAAATGTGGCCAAGGATAATTATACTTATTTATCTCTTTTAATTGTTATATATTCAAAGACTAATTAGCAATCCAAACAGCCTCGCCTTTAGTCAGATGCCATTCAATGCATTGATTTTGCATCAATGAATTATGCACCTTCAGCCAGTAGTTTTAATCAAAGTATGCATATGGATTCAGAATCAAACTCTCAAAATAAAAAAGACTAGGTTTAAATTATAAAGTGCAATCAACCACCAAAGAAATTGATTGGATAATAATTGCATTTCTGATATCATGTTATTGCAACAAAGATCTACTTTTGAACCCCAATTGCTTAATTTTTATGAACCATAGAGCATATGCCACTCACAATACCCATTTGTAAAGATTGTCCTTGTAACAAAAAGCAACGATATGACTACAAGTACAATCAATATAGTGAGAATCTTGAATTAACCTTTTTCTTTGTCTACTATATGCAATTGCAAACAAAGGAGAAGGTTCATTCTAAAAACTCACCTTGTACTCTTTTCTTGAAGAATTTACCACAGCTAGACCACTACACCGCCTCTTTTCTTCCAATCAAAAGCATTGCACTATGTAATAAGCTTTGATTAGAAAACAAAGACCATTTGTTTGTTTTTTCTAAAAAAATAGCAATAAAGCTCAAGGAAATGGCCAAAATGCAAACAACTCCCAAAATTACAATTGCAATATATAATAATCCCACTGCAATGGATACTAATAGCCAAAACCATTGAAACACTAGCAAGCATTTTTTAGATTCAACAGACACAAGTATAAATGTAACTCAGATTAAATACACAAACTAGTTGCCATAGGTTAATGTACCACAAATCTTCTAGCAATGAATTTAATTGCTCTTTTGCACGAAGCCTAAATTATTTTATCAAGCAATATTACTTGACTACTCTATGGCAACATTGCAATTTGGATTCTAAAACATTTTTGACATAGATTTTTATAACCCCAAGATACAATTTTCTAACTTCCTAAGCATTCAATCTAAGTTTTCTAACTACAAAATCTCAAATTGTTGTTTGCTTCGTATGTTTGTACCTTGAATTTGATCACCAGGTAAAATGTACACAAGGATAATTGTAATTTTTTCTTTCTCTTAATTACTGTGTATTTAAAGACTAATTAACAGTTACCTAATTAATTAGTTATCTAATGAAACAAGGATAAATGACAAATATGGAGTTGACTACTTTAACATGGTTGAAATGTCACATGGACCTATTAGCTGACACACTACATATACTGTGACTTTTCAATGCTTAATCCATCTACATGCAAGTACAAATGACAACCCATAATTAAAATGTCCACAAGGATATTTATAATTATTTCTTTATTTTTATTATTATGTATTTAAAGACTAGTTAACAGCACCTAATTCATTAGATATCAGATGAAAGAAGAGTAAATCAGAGCTACCAACTCCATAAAAATACCAAAGTTAACATGTGAATATCAAGGTGTCCAGATTTAATACTAATTGCATTCGCCGGAGGCCCATTTCCCTGAGGAGTTTTGTAAAACAGTTCACTTTCCTTATAAATGCTTTCGTATTTTACATGTCTACCTATGAGAACAGTAACCATGACATATGATAGAATTTAAATGCTTGCTGGCAGAAAATAGGTTTCTACTGCATTCTTTATGCTCCCATTGTTTGCATTTATGCCTACGAGGACAACAACCGTGACTTTTAACAGAATCCCTCTATCCTTTATGCTTTGATGACAACGGAAAAGCTCAAAGCAACACACTGTCGACTCATTGTTCAAAAGCTCTCATTATCGCACATGTTGACATAATTTTGGTTCCAAAGCCCTCTTTATGGGACCGCTTTGCAGTAATCAAAAATATACAACCTTTACAGGGCTCACATGCATGAAGTAAAATGGACAAGAGGATTTCTACATAATTCCTATCAAACGCAGATGAAACCTTCGCATTTCAAGAAGAAATTCGAATAGATAATACTAAAAGTAGTTTAAAATACGAATTTATGCCTACGAGGACAACAACCACGACTTTTAACAGAATCCCTCTATCCTTTATGCTTTCATGACAACGGAAAAGCTCAAAGCAACACATTGTTGACTAATTGTTCGAAAGCTATCATTATCGCACACGTTGACATAATTTTGGTTCCAAAGCCCTCTTTATGGGACCACTTTGCAGTAATAAAAAATATACAAACTTTACAAGGCTCACATGCATGAAGTAAAATGGACAAGAGGATTTCTACATAATTCATATCAAACGCAGATGAAACCTTCGCATTTCAACAAGAAATTTGAATAGATAATACTAAAACTAGTTTAAAATACGAATTTATAATCAAAGAATAAAAATGTCTTAAAGCACTATGAAACCCTACTTGCATTTCTCGTATCAAATAGAAGAAAACAACGAAAACTTACCTCTTCTGACCTCAAGCAATTTGTCTGTCACTGTCCAGTGTGCAACTCTGCAACTACAAAATACCTTGCTCGGCCACACAATAGAGCACTATGAAATACAGCTTCGTTATGCACTTTAATGTAACGAAACTCTCAAAATTAACAAATTATCACCTCAAGTAACTCGTTTCTGGGTCTCGACTCTGCAACTATAACATCTCCTGCTCAGTCGCTACAAACTCTTCCTCAGAACAGCCACTTACAGATCACAAAAACAACACATGGAAAGTAATAGAGATGCATAGCAAGTGACTTAACTCTATATTAAATGACCAAAGTACCCTGGCCACGCGTGGCCTCCAAGCCATTCCAGCGTCTTCACCTCGAGCCAGATGCCATTTAATGCATTTAATTTATATTTATGCATTACGTACGTCTACCCGCCAGTTTTATAAACTATGCCTTTGCTTAAATTTATTTAATCAATATATGTGCTCGCATTTTCCTGATATTTTAATGCATTTAATCTGCATTCATGGATTACGTACCTCTAGCCGCCAACTTGTAAACTATGCCTTTGCTTAAATTTATTTAATCAATTTATGCGTTCGTATTTTCCCAAATTTTTAAAACGAAAATGATTTATAAAGCTACTCGGACGAATAGAAAAATAGATAAATGCTAATTTTCCAATATATAAAATAGCTCTCCAAATTCAAACTATACAAAAAAAATAATAATATGTTAAATGGCGAAATGTGATTGGCCGATGCTGCCGGTTAAAAGCATTCCGGGCAAATGCATAAATATTCCTGCCTAGCGGCGGGAACTAATAAGAAAGGTATGGCTTAAGTATGTCTAAAAATGCATATATGCCTAAGTTTAATGATTATGTATGCTTAAGATTATACATTCCTATGTAATTATTATTTAAGAAAGGCTAAGAGAAGATCCCCGTCTCCCGTCATCTATAAGAATACTATATTTGATATAGAACGTTATCAATATGTCTCGAAACAATGAGAACGTAGGGAGAACACGCTGTGCAGAGACTATACACCACGACCCTGCATCGCCCTGAATTCTAGTGTCACGCAATTAGAGTTATGCAAGTAAAATAGCACCGACTAAGAGATAAGAGCATAAATAATAACAAGGCCATAGGATGATATTTGCTCCTCATGATAGAGACAGATCGCGTCCACCAATGTTAAGAGAGAGAGCTGCACAAGTTGGAGAAATCGGCTTGGTAGGTTTCAAGGTAGCGGGTATTCTCAGATTTTAGTCAAATGTGAAATGTTGTTTCAATGGATGTAATGATAGTGAAATGTTGTTTCAATGGATGTAATGATAGTGAAACTTGTACAAAATAGATATATTAAAATCTCAAAGCAATGTTTCTGTGCACTCATCAAACGAAGATCTGCAAACATCAAACTGAAACATTTCAGGGTGTAAGGAAGGGATTAGAGTTGAATTTGTAATAACTCAGGTCCAAAACATGAGTCCTCAAGTGACAGCACCATGAGAAAAGATAGGCCAGGCAAGGCGATCAACGAAAGATTTAAATCGAAACAAGCATTAAATCGGATTCAGTCTACACGGGCTGATAGGAAGCAAAATGTGGGTTTATTTCTCCAACAGTGGATAGAATAGAAATAGTTTGCTAAAATATCATTGTAAAAGTATAACAACCATTATAAATAGTTATATAGTTATATACTTACATGCCTAAATATGAATATGACTTAAATACGGTGACTGAAGATTCTTTTAAGTACAGCAAACGCCTATCTACAGATATTATGAATAGCTAACACAATGAGAAGATGATCTAGTATTTAAGGTCAAAAGAATTGGGCTTAGGAAGCGGAGACTTAGGTTCAAAACCACATAAGACACCGTTACTTCTTAATTCTCAGTAACTGAATCAGACCCCAATTAACGTGTAACATTACACATCTCATATAAACTTCGGTGTTCATTGATATCGGATTACTTAACATATTCGTTTTTGAACATAAGTTGCTGCGAATGAACTTGCTAAGCGCAGGAGCATAAGAATAGAAGAGTTGGTTGTAAGAGAGTATATTCTGAGAGATGTGAACCATTTCAATCATCTTAAACAGATACAGAATTCTTGCGAAGAATATTGGTGATGCTAAATGGAACAATCTAAACAGAAATAGGCTCGCACTATTCTAATGCGCACTATATCAGATATCCAGTAATAATGAAGGGTTTTCCATCAAGTAATACAACAAGATAGACGCCATGTAAAAGTCTCATAATGTTTCCAAATCAATTTCAGGCTTACGGGCAGCAACAAGTAAGGAAGAAATCGCTATTGAGAAGAATTTAGAGAGAGATTGCTTAACAGACATTAAAGACTCACAAACAACAGTTGAAATGAATCCACAGTCCAAGAATCCAAGGCGATACAAGAAGCGAAGAGGAGGCGACAGCAGTCAAGTATGCAAGATCTGAAAGCGTAAGGGAGATGCATAAAGATCTGAAAACATTGCATGCAAACATACCTGGCTATTTGCTAACTCCTCGACTGGCTTCTTCAGCCCTTCCTCAGTAATGCTTCAGCCTCACATCCCAGATATTTCCCCGTGTCCCACATCTTCCTTACGCATCATCTTCCTGCCCTTCCTCCGTGCCTAAAGAAATTGTGGAGAGAATAAAAAACGAAACCGTTATTCTTAATCAAACTAACATTTATCAATCAAACCATTTCAAATCGAATAAACCAAATACCAGACGATACTGACCAACCAAACTGACATTTTTGATAGGGTAAGTTACACCGGAGCACTACACTATAAGTAAATTCAATGATGCAGGTGTGTAGGCTATTTTTATGAGTGGAGGGAAATATGATTAGAGTAGCTATGGTTCTTACTAAGGGTGTTTAAATTAATACTTTGTTTTAGTTAGACGCATGCATGGTTCATTGAAATAGTTCTTTGATTCTTATAATGAAGAGATTAGAATCTTTACATTCACCATTAGAACCAACAATAAAGAGGTGTGTTGCATCTAATTTTAGTGGATATGCTTTTTGGGTACCTAAGGGTGCTCATGCTTTGGAGACTAAGCTACCAATAGAGAAAATAATGTTATGGAATCAAAGGATGAGTCACACAGGTGATAAGGGTTTAAGAACCCTAAAAAATAAAAACCTTATTGATGAGTTAAATTATATTAATCTTCAAGATAATTTCTATAAATATTATGAATATGGAAAACAAAAATTGTGTTCATTTTTAGTCTAGTTCTCATTAATCTTTTGGGGTATTGGACTTAATCCATTATGATGTATTTGTATTGTTTAGTATTCCTTTGATTTCTAAATATAAAGTCTTTAGTAATTTTAAAGATTTTAAGGCTCTCATAGAGAATTCAATAGGTAAGAAGATCAATATTTTGAGGATTGATAATGATAGTGAGTTTTATTTTAAAAAATTTGATATATTTTTTAAGGATAATTGGATATAAATAAATGAGACAAATCCATACACCCCTCAAAAAAATGGAGTTACATAAAGGATGAACAAGATGTTGATGGAGAGGGCTAGGAGTATGTTTGGTGAGGTTAGCTTGGAATAAAAGTTTTGGAAAAAAGTGGTTGCCACAAATTTTTACTTGGTTAACAAGTATCCTACATTATCTCTTGTTGATAATAAATGTGGAGGTGTGATTAGGCAAAAATCCCTCATTGAGACATCTTCAAGTCTTTAGTTGTGAGGCATATGCACATGTACTTAGGGAAGATCAATTAAAGTTAGAGAACAAGGTTGTAAATTGTATCTTCATTGGCTATGGTGTTGGTGTGAATGAATATAATCTTTGGGAACCTATGGCTAAGATATTTTTATATAGAAAAGTGTTATCTTTAGATAAATCAAGTCTTCTGAACCATAGTATTACAACCAGAGAAGGATGAAAAGAAAGATGCAGTTCAAATAACCCTAAAGATCAAGAAGGTTGTATTATAAGTCCATAAAGGACTTGAAGAGGAAGAGAGATTGGATCATTTTAGAGAGTTTTTAAGAAGAGATAGAACCTCCACCTTAGTCATCAAGGAGGTCCTTAACTAAGGAGTTCCACTTGGAAAAGACAAAAATCAAACATGTATACTCCCTTTGATTGGAGATGTGTTTTTTCTTTGATTATTAACACTAACAAGCCTATGAATATAAAATAGGTAATGAATATGATTGATGCAGAGTCCTGAAAGGTGGCTATGGATGAGGAGATGGGTACTTTGAAGAAAATAACACATGGGACCTAGGACTTGAGCCTAACGGACGAAATCCCATAGGACGCAAGTGGGTGCTCAAAATAAAAATAGGGTTTGATGGGAAATATTGAGAAGCACAAGGAAATATTGGTTGTGAAGGGTTATTCCCAAGTTGATAGAATAGATTATGGTGACATTTTCTCATCAATAGAAAATTTGGCATCCATTTTATTTCTATTATCTCTTACTACGGTGCATGATCTTGAGGTTGAATAGTTGGATGTGAAGAAAACATTCCTTCATGGTGATTTGGAGGAAGACATGCATATGAAACAATCAAAACATAACAATGAGAAAGGTAAATAATATCTATTTTGTAAGTTGACACCTTTGTATGGTCTTAAGCAATCTCCTAGGGTGTGCCCTACCAAAATTTCAATATTTTATGCTAAATTTGGGATTTCTAAGATCCAAACTAGATAATTACCTATCTACTATAAGATGGATAGTAATCACATTTATTTTATTGTATTATATGTTGATGATATGTTATTTTTTTGTAATGAAAATGTTTGATTTATGAAATAAGTCCCAAATGTTAGCATAGTTTTAGATGAAGGACTAAAGGGAAGCTAGGTAAATATTGGGGATATATATTATAATGATAGAGTGAACCAAAAACTTTGGTTGGGCTAAATTATGTGAAATCGGTGTTGGAGAGGTTTTATAAGTTATATTGTAGGTCATTATGTGTTTTTGTTATGATGCAAATAAAGTTATCTATTACTTGACGTGTCCAATTTCTCCTAGTGAGATGGAGGATATGAGTGGAGTATCCTATACTAGTTCAGCCAAGAGTTTGATGTATGTTATGATCTATATAAGATCATACATTTCCCAAGTCATGGGAGTCCTTGGTTAATTTATGGCTAATCCTAGATGTGTATATTAGGATACAATAAAGAGGGTATTTAGGTATATACAATGTACTTATTTAAGTATTCCTTATGCTATCATAGTTATCTTATAAAGAACAACCATTTATTTTAAATTTTGTATTTATGGATAAAGATTATGATGGATATTTTGATAGCATGATATCCACCAATGGATATATTTTCAATATGTTTAATGGTGCAATTAGTTAGATGAGTAAGAAAAAAAATTATGGTCACTTTGTCCAGTACATAAGTAGAGTACATAGTAGTAGCAAATCATGCTTGTAAATAATCCATTTTTCTTAAGAGATTGTGTTTAGATGTTGGGCTAGAGAAAAAAGCCATTATGGTTCATTTTGATAGGCAAAGCATCATATGTTTGGAAAAGAACTTGACCTTTCATGCAAGGATGATGCATATTTATGTATAATACCCTTTTGTTTAGGATATGGTAGAGAATGGAAGGGTGATTCTATAAAATTTTGAAACTTTACAAAATATTGTAGATGCACTAACAAATCTAGTGAGCATAGAAAAATTTAGGTGGTGTTATCATTCTATGGGCCTCTTGGCCCCTAATAATTAGATCATGGTTTTCATACTCCCTTTTCTCTTTCAAGGTGTTCAAAAAGTGGGAGAATGTTAGGATATGTGTTTCCAACATTGCTCCTAATGTTAAAATTATAAAATGTACAATTTTTAGGTTATAAACTAGAAAAAAATCAATTTCTCGGATATAGAGTTAGTTTTTGGCCAAAAAATATTTTGAGGTTTTTGGCATCTCCCTTGGAGATTCCAATTGCATAAGTCTCTTTAAGATTTACAATATTAAAAATGGGCCCAATAAGCCTCCTAACTCAAAATTTATGGCCTTTGAAAGTTTGCATAGGAAATATTAAAATGTATTGGACACAATTGTAAGGGGGAATTATACGTTGAAAAACTTATGATGCATGTTATGAAATATCATAAGTAACATCTTTGGAGGTACCAAAATAGAACACCAAATTTGGTGAGAGGATATTAACAAAGTAATGACAAGTGGAAAGAATATGATATTTTTAGTCTATGGACTCATCTTCAGATTTGACATTTGGATGCAATTTTTTGGGTGGTTTTAGCTCATGGTTTTCTAATTATTATTTGATGGTTTCATGTATTATATGTGTCATATATTAGGTGCTTGAGATGGAGGTTGTGTGAGAGTTTTGTAGATATTGTTAAGCTACCAAAATTCCTCTAGATCTTTGGTTGGTGATACTCTTATGAACGCTTGATTCACAACTATATTATAATTATGTTGTTTACTAAATAATACATTGGGATACTTTCAAGTGTGGGGTTTTTCTCTCAAAATGGTTTTCCCCATGTACACCTATGTTATGGTGTATTGTTTATTTTATGTTTATATGTGTTTCTACTTTTTTAAATTGTGAAAAGATTGAAATTTGTACAACACTATCTTCAAAAATTTAGTGTAGGAAGTTTTCCACATACCTTGCTTCTTTTTATTGAGTTATGAGGATAAGTTGAACAAATTGGAACTTTAGTTGTTGGACTTCATCTCCAAAATGGGAATCCCAAACTATTGATAAGATAATCAACCTTATACTTTGGTGTTGATAACCTATTTTTATTAAAAATAAAAAATAAAATATAAAAATAATTAAAATATAAAAAACTATATATATTTGAAAACGACACTTATAGATCTACAAAAGGGTGATTTTATATTTAAAGAAATATTATTTACATGTGTAGGAGTTGTTGAAACATCAATTTTTTTGAATAATTTTATTTTTTTGGTAAATTGGCCTCAAAATGGTGCTACATATGCATTTAGTGAACATTTTTATTTGGAAAATTTATGGTTGTGTTCTAACTTAGCTACAATGAATATAGCTAGATCATATGTTTGACCAAATTTTATTTTTAGGTTAGAAATACTTAAATTCACTTGAATTGATAATTTGGTCGAAAGTGTGACACAACTTTATACTTTTACCGAATCCCAAAAGACAACATTAAAAAAGGTGAATTGGAAAGAGTAGAATAGAATGAGGCCTCTATTAAGGGAAGGTTCTTCAAAGTAGAGGTAAACATTGACATCCAAACATATTTCAATGAGATTATCTCTAAAAATTTAGATTAATGGGTGTCTTCAATGGAGGTTTAATTTATTCTCCATCAATTATCCCTACACAAATTAAATTGTTTTGTAAGATTAAAACTTTTTGAACACTCTCTTACATGATACAAGAGCTATGCACACTCATTAGAAATTAGGAAAGTGCCACAAGTTGTGAAATGGGAAGAATTTAATAGGTCACTTCATTAATAGTTTTATCATGCATGTCATGATGAGGAGTGGGTTATGCAGCGGTACTACTTAATATAGGCAATAATAAAATGTGCAAGCCTACACTAGTGATTTTATAAAGAGGGCATTTTGAATGGATAAAGATATCATTGATAAAAAAAATATTCATAAAATATGTTGGAATAATATTTTGCCACTTGAAGAGGTAGGTTCTTATAGCTATGCCCCATAATATAGAAAATGAATATACTCATGTGCACTACCTAGATTTGAATAAAAGAGGAACTCTTTCCCAAAAAATAAGAATGGTGATGAGTAGCAATATGGTGGTACAAAAAAGATGATGCACAGATAAAGGGAAGGGTAAAATAATGCTACTTTCATTATCAAATCAAAGGGAAAATGTAAGGGATAATCTCATCTCTAACATTGTGTGACATGGCCATAGAGATAAGAAGTGTTGGAAGCTACATCTGGAGTTGCCTCATTTTAATGAGAAGAAGGGTGAAAGAAAGAATTTTAATTGCATGAAAGATGGCATAGACATTTATTGAGATTCCTTTTATTATGATGAACACATCTCTTGTATTGTACTCAAGAAAGGAGCTTCAAATATTGGTGGTAGCTCTCATGGAGTGGAAGAGCTCACACAATTATCTCAAGGAATGGTCAAGGTGAAAGGTAATATTTTTAATACCTTATTTGATTCATGCTCTCAATCAAATTTGGTTTCTCATAGGATGGTTAGTGAGTTGGTTTAGAGACTATAAATCACCCACATCCATACTTTTTGGGGTAGCTGAAATATGGGATGAATATGAAAGTAATTGTTATCAATGTGAATTGAATCCTTGATAAAGTAATAGGTTAACTCTCTCTTCAGTTGATACCATGGAAAAAATCCTAGGTTGTGTGTTTCTTGTAAGTTGGAGTGAATCTCCAAAGAGGGTTGGTCCCCCTAGTGTAACACCTAAAACTATCTTATTCTATTGTTGCTTACAAGGAAGAGGGATAGAAAACTAAACATAAAATTGAATCCAAAAACCTTAAAATGAGGCACTGATACACTAGATTGATTGATGACTTATACTTACTGAAGCATACACAATAAGATTAAAGATCTAATAACACTATACACAACTCACAATTTGATATTTTTCTACATAAGTGTTCCATAAGAAGGTTTTAAGTTTATATCAACCCTCAAAAAGAATACCATTCACAAATGGAATATGAAATAACTTGACATCTATAAACTATGACCTATAAAAAGATATGCTATTGTAAAAAGGCAAGGAAAATGAGACAACAATTCAAGGATAATAATTTTACCATGGAAAAAATCAATCATTACATAAGAATGCACATAATATAAATTATGAAAAGGTTAAAAATAGTTCTTTATTAATCAAAAAAGGTATTATATAATTCCATACAATTTTGTTCTATCTTGTTTCTTAGAAAAAACTGAGTTCAAAATTTTGACAGATGCTAATGAAATTTATTACAATAAAGTCTTATCTTATAGATCATGTTGCCCTACCTTTACTAGGTATAAAATTTACAAATATAACCAATAAGAGAGAATCTAAGACATGCACGTGATAATAAATGAAGTTGTTTGTCTTAAGTTGCTTGGTCAACCTCAAACTTGAGCACTGGAAAAACCGATCTCCTTATTTGACTCCATGAAAAGCTTCAAGTGGGCATGGATAGAAGAACCTTCCTTGAATTTTTCAACCTCTTTCTATTTTTCTTGCTCCTATATATGCTCTTCAACCACCTAGATGCTTGTAAAAATATCAAACTATCCACAAATGTGTTATAACTACCCAAAATTGACATTAATCTTCTCTAATTGGTCCTTACTACCTCAAAACTGCCTTGCATACAAATATGACATGTGTCCTCAATGATCTTGAACTGAACTAGACCTCCTTGAGGTGTAGGATAATTTCTTTGAATGCTCCCTTCAATTTGTCTCTTATTGAACCTTAACCAACTACTTGTCTTATGATCATGCTCTACTCATTTGACTATCTTTTGCTTTCATTCACCTATGGTTGTTCAAACTTTCCATCTCTGACTTTGAAAAAGTTCAACCCCAATCTAGGCATTTGCCAAAAATGAGCTCCAAATGGATACACAGATTCAAAAACAACATCAATCCATGCGACAATCTGATCAACATCTGAACCTTCTCATCGATCAGGTTCACTTAGAAATACCCATGTCACAGTTGGCAAATAAAAATTCACAAAAAAATTAACTTAACCAAATTCAAAACCATCAGAAATTTACCTTGATAGGGATATTTAGAACTTCACTTTGGAAGTGACATTGTCTTGATACCTAGAAAACTTCCGCAAACCTTTACCTTGTGAGATTTTCATTTCAATCTAGATATATCCTAATCACCCCAAAACTACAACAAGATCTAGAATCCACTTAGACTCCTACAAAACTTCAACTTGCAAGACCTTAGCCTCCATCTATCCGCACAAGAGAAGTTGACTGACTATCAAATTCCACTCCTTGAAAAGATGGTGATTCACATGAAAACACTTGTAAATCTAGATAGCCATTAAATTATCACAATTATGGAACATTGGTCACTATCGGACTCTAGCAAAAAATACCTCAGGAACGGAACATGCAGGAAGTTGGACTTCAACCGCTTGCGAAATCCATACTTAAGTCAAATTTGGGCTTCATTATATCCATGCAAGACTTCAGCTGGCAATTGCACCATCGGGAAAACCATCAACAACTACACATTTAAATTTAAACAGTTCGCTTGGAAACACTCGCAATGCATAAAAAAGATCGCCATTGGGCACATGCAGGTCAGGAACTTGCATCTGAACTGTACTGTTGACCTTTGAACTAGTTCACTTGGAAACACCTGCAAATCCAAATCACCACCAAATCCTTGCAAACCTTTAACTTGCGACACTTCAACCTCTATTTGGATCTATGTAGGAAGATGATTGACATCTACCCAAAATCTATAAGCCATTTTTATGATTTCTTCTCTTTATGGGGAAGACCAAGTGAACTACACTTTGTGGGAAAACCAAACTGAATTGGACCTTAGCCGAATGGAAAGAGAAAAACTACAAAAGCATATCTTGGCCAATTTTAGCCCAAAATCCATCAAATTTTAATTAGGAATACCCATTTAGGCATTTTAGTGGATGAGAAGCTTAGAAGACTCAAACACTAAGCCAAATTTGAGATATTTTTCATTTTGGTAAATGACTAAGATAAGAGAACGAAAACCACTACATAGAAGTGCAATTGACCCGAATACCCATAAATATTTCTTTGATCGATTATCAATAGTGGGAAAACAAGGCTGGCACAAAGTGTGAATAATAACCAATAAATGAAAGTTAGCATTTCGTGTACATCCAAAGTACAAAGATGAAGTATTGTTTGACATTGTGCTAATGGAAGTATGTGATGTAATGGTTGACTATCTTTATTTGCACATGCGAGGTACATGTGAGGTACTATTTGCTTCAAGTATAAAAAATAGTATTACATTCGGTTTAAAGACAATGCTTTCTTTACAAACTCTTATATTGGTAGATTCAAGTTGAGAATTACTAGCACAAGTATTCAGTTGAAGGGTGTAGGGAGTTACCTTTTTCTTTGTGAAACCATTGTACTAATTTTTTTCTCAAACTCCCCTAAATAAATTCTTGACCATTATTCATCCTCAAAACCTTATTCTTGTTTTCCATCTCATTATCCATAAAAACCTTAAACTCTTTGAAGTTGCAAAATAAATTTTATTTATTTTAGAGAAACAACACCAATGTTTTCTTGGAGACGTCATCAATAAAGGATAAATAAGACTTGGATTTTATTAAAGAAGGAACAACAGTAGGTCAAAATGCATTGATATTAATTGAATAGAAATGTCATCAGATCTAGTAGAGATAACACAAGATTTAAAATTATTTTACTTTCTATAGATAGAATGTTCACAAATTCAAATCCAAAGAACAATCAATTACCTCAACCAATATTTTTTGATTTTAATGACTTAAGGAATTTATCACTTATGCGGTCCACTATTCATACTACAACATAGTCTTTTGAATAGGAAGCTTATGCTACTCTAGAACAAGGACCTTAACATTGTTAAATTTAATAAATGTGACAATACCAATTCTAAACAAGGTTCTAGTATGAAATCCCTTTACCAACACCATATAGATCCTTTGACCATCTTACATACCTCCTTGCTAGAAGAGACATGCACATCCAAATCATTCAATTTACCTACAAAAATCATGATCCTCACCAAACTAAGGATATAAAACACGTGTTGGATAGAGTATTTGTCATCTCCTCATTGAATATTGTCTTGATCTTTCCATGACGAATAATTTAAGAGATGATTTATCTCCCAAGAAGAATTCTCCTTTTTTGTCGCAATAATACTCCATAAACCACTCTTTGCTAAGTCACGAGATATGAAGCAATAAAATTAATGAGTCGCACATTGTCACATAAATGTGTAATGATAGATGCTAGGAACACATCTCTAGATTCATCATTAGAAGTATTCAAGTTTGAATAATCATTATATTCTTCCTTAGTCTTCTTTTCCTTCAACTATTTTTAAATATATCCCTTATTCCACACTTCTAGCATTTCATCTTTGATTTTCCAAGAGATTTAAATCTTCCCCTAGATGTGGATCTCTTATCTCCTTTCCTATTCTTGTATTTTCTCTTCAATAAACATTTGATGACCACTACATCCTTGATAGATATTTGTAAGGCCCCGCCTTGTGTATGACAAATAAAACCCTAATTTTTAAGGTGCAATACATTAATTGATAGTTAGATAGAACACAAATGATAAATGAAGTAACTATGTTGGCATGTTGAGATATCATTGGCCATATAGGTAAACCCTACAAAAATTATCTCTATATATCTAAACACCAAGACATTAATATATTTAAGTAGAAAATTAGTTTAATAATGTATTATGAATTATCTTAATTATGGGGTTGTTAACTCTTATCTTAATTATGGGGTTGTTAATCTCCCTCTTCACCTTTGGAATGATTCTCTCCTGGAGGAGGTTGGGGATACCCTTGGTGATTTCTTACTTGTGGACAATGACTCTTCTGATCTTTTTCACTCTACCTTTGCCCGAATACTTGTTGAAATTGATGTCTCAAAAGGACTGCCCACTGAGGTTCTCTTAAAATCTTCTAGGGGGTCTTGGACCCAATCGCTGGATTATGAGGGGGTCCCTTTCCGCTGTAGAAGATGCTTCAAAACTGGACATGCTGCTGCGCAATGTGGATTCAAGAAAAAGACAAAGACAACTACTTGGTGGAATGGTGCTTCTCAACAACATTACACGGTTGAGAAGAAATCTGATCAGCTAAGGAGCTTCTCTGAGGTGGTGGTTTCTGACTCACAAGCTGTTGGGGCTTCTGATTCACAGGCTGCTGGGGTTTCTCCATCCTTTGCTGGGGGAGCTACCATAATAAATCATTTTGAGCAAACAATTAGACCGGTTTCTGTTTCAGGTGATGGTGCTTCGAATCCCATCTCTGGTAGCTCTCCGGTCATTTCCACACCTGTTCAGGAGAACTATGATGTTACCTCTAGGGCTGCGGATTTTCATCCTCAGGAATTTGATGGGCTGGCTCGGTAGGCTAAGGCAGCACAAGTTGAAGAAGGCTAGATTACTGTTACTAGAAAAAAATCTAAACCCTCTGGGCCTTCTTTCGATATGACTCTTCGCTCCAACAAGCGAAACTCTAATTGTAAAACCTAATGGTGTTTGTTTGGGAGCTGGTTTTTTGTTGACTGCAGGCTGTCTTTTCTGCAGTCTGGTCTTTTTTGGCTGTTTTCAGCAGTTTGACTTTTTTGCTGTAAAGGGTTCCAGGTCCCTTCAAAATCTATTTTCCCCTATATCAAAAACATAGTACATAATTTATATAATATAGTGTTGTTATGTATTTTGAATGATTGCATGATGAATCCCTAAACTACCTAAGTGTATCTTAAAAATCTAAGATAAATCATTATGTAGTATTGAACTTGTAAGATAATAACTATCGAGTCTAGCTAAGAGTTCATGTATTATGATGAAGAGTATTGTGACTCTTGGAACACCTGCGAAGACCACTATGGGATGGACCTAACATTCACACTAGTTGAATTCATTTAACTTGATGCCTTATGTGTTGAACATAGTGTTGTTATTGATGTCAAAGTGTTGCTAACTGTCATTGATGTCATATATGTGAAAATGGTATATCAATTGTGTCAGTTGCAGATGTTACAAAATGTTAATGCTATCATTATCAAAAAAGGGAAACATGCGAAGTTTGGGTTCATATGGGATTAGTGATTCATGTATGTCTACTACTTTTGTGAAAGTCTAGAAGTGTTTGCGAAAGTATTCTAAGGTCTTTTGCTCAAAGGTAAAATATGTATTATACTGGACTATCATAGTTTTTGGTACCACATTCTATTGTTGTTAATTATTTTTGCTTGTGGTTTGGAAGTTAATTAAGGCTACACATGAAGTATCTTTGCCTCAAGTTTCAACGGATTTGAGTTACAAAGTTGCAAGATAGAAGTGACAAAGTGAAGTCTATGTTTGTTGGTTTACTGGGTATAATGTCTAAGTGTTTGCATTAGAGAAGGGAAGCGTGTGTCAATTGGAGGAATTGTGTGAAGCTAAAATAGGACCAATTAAGATCATGGAAGGAAGCACATGACATCATCTTACACTGGTGGTAACACATTTGATTTAGGACCGATCCATCTACATGTTTCATATCATTTTGAAATAAGGTTTATCCTTGATCGACATGGCTTATTGCAAATGGTATTAAAAGGTCCTAGGCTGACATTTAGATGTTGTTAACATGATGGTATGGATATGTATTATGAATCTTTTCATGAAAAGGTGTGCAAGTGTATGAGTGAGATCAGAGTATGTGCAAAACATATGAGCAATTAATGTACAAGCTGAAGAGAGAAGTCAAGTGTGCTGAGAAAAATTGAGATATCATCATAGGATGTGTTTGCCTGCTAATGTTGAGCAGATTGTGTGAAAGAAGATCTACATTTCTTTCCGTAATATGAGGTTGAAGACTCCTAATCTAAGTTGGTGCTCAGTGACTATGTTGTAGCTCAGTCATAGGGATTGGTGTCTCTTGTAGGTTGGTGCTTGCAAATCAGAATTCAAGGGGATTGGTGTCTCCCTTTAGGGTTGTAATTCATGTCGGTTGGTGTCTGCAAAAATATTGTAAGTTCTATATTATTTTTTGTGAGGCTAGATTTGGGTAGTATTTCCAAGTAACTTTTCTCACCATGGTTTTTCCCTTATGGGCTTCCACATAAATATGGTGTTATTTTGTGTGAATATGTTCATTACTTGCCTTTCCGTTGGTTATGTTTTCATAATAATTTGAATGTGGTAGTTTAACTTGTAAAAATTAATAAAGACTAATTCACCCCCCTTCAGTATTTGTGTGTCTAACATTATGATGTTTTCATTGATTATGAAGATTGATATGTTGGACTTAGTATTGGACCTTGATTTTGGCTATGTGATATAGTAGTTAGATATGCTTTACAATCTTATATGCTTAAAGGTAAAATTGATAATATAATGATTAGATAAAATTGCAATGAGATGATAGCCTAGGATAATTAGATGATTAATTGGGTTCATTAACGATTATTTGTAATCTTATATGAATTAAATGAATTATGCCTTGTGATATGAGAAAGTTATGAATCTTGAAAATTAGGTTTAATTAGGAATACGATAAATTGTTAGATAGTAATATTGTGAGTAGCTTGTTATGAGAATTGAATTATGAATATATGCACGTGGTTGTTTAATTACGTTTTTTTCGACTGTGATAATTATTGAACATATTGTCGTTTGAAATCGAGTGCGCAGGTTTAATTCCATGGCTTATGGAATCAAAGATCTCTCGGGAACCCAATATGATCAAACCATGAAACCAAGACCATAGTCCATATAGAAGGACTATAGTCTTGTCTGTGATGTATTTATTTGTGATGTTAATTATGAATGTATGCAATTTTTATTAATGCCATGTGACCCTTAGAATGTGAGTTGACAACTTATGTGGCAAATTTCAGATTCATTCTTTTAAGGGTTTTAAAGAGTCTTAAAAAGCTTATTTTTAAATGTTTTCATGTTTTTTAGTGACCTAATGCAAGTACCTATGGGCATGGGGTTCATTTAAACCCCAATCTTGGTCAAGGGCTTTGAGGTAACCCTTTTTAATGGCCCATTAAGAGGAGTGACGAAAATCAAACTTTAGGATGGGATAAAATAACTTGTCTTATCTCATTTACATTCCCCTAGGCTCATTTATGAGTTTGGAGAAGCCCACAAAGGACTCTCACATGTGTGAGCCTCCTTTGTAAGATATCATGGGAAGAGTGTCCAAGTACACTCCCCATCTCCCAAAGTCTCACACATATGTGAGCACTTGTTGGGGAATGTGCTTGAGGGAGAAATGAGAGAGTGACAAATGTCACTCCCTCATTCATAAAGCCTAGATTAGGATTTTCTATTTACTTCCCATTTGAGAATGAGAAAAGGAGGATTTTGGAGGATTATAATTTATTTTTCTTTTCTTTGGTGTTATTGGAGAGAGTTTTTACTTGATGATTTTATGAGTTTTCTTGGCTTGGATTTGGGAAGGGATTTTGGAGAAGGAAGTTGGAGTTGGAGATCACTCTCAACTCATCCTCACCATTTGGAGAGCTCAAGAAGGTTGACCTTCTTGGCTTCTTGTTTTCATCATGTTCAAGGTATGTGTAGGAGATTAAAATTTTGGAGTTGTATTTTATTCTTAATTTTGTGTGTTCTTCTTAATTATATGTTGTAAATATGGGATGAGTGCTAAGGATAAACACACCCTTATGGGTACAGCATTCCTAGTTTATGAGTTAAATAAATGTGGGAAATTTTAGGTTTTATGTGTTCTATGATTTTTTTTATTTGTAAATAGTGTTGGAAAATATTAAGGTATATAGGAGTGTTATTATTTTGGAGTTGGAGTATTTTATTTGCGTGTTTTTGTATAAGCTTGTGCATATCTCAGTTTCTAGGGAGATCTCCTAGCTCGAGGGTGACCTATGAGTAGGTCAATTGTTGGGCTCGGTGAGTATATCATGACCATTGGAACATTTTGTGTTTTTTGTAGGTATGGAGGACTTGGGAAAGCTTGCTACATTGTGAGGATGAAATCATTTGGATCTTATTGTATTCATTTGTAGGAAAATGTGATGTCAAGATCTTCAAGTGGACCATGTAGTATTTGGTTATGTGGGGAATGTTGTGTGAATTTCAACATGTAAATGCAGGTATTCCTTATAGAATTAGAAAAAAAGAAAATCTCTTGTATAAAGAGTTATTGTTCAATCTTATCATTTTTCCCTTTCATTTTATTCTAACTAAAAAAATTAATTACAATCATTAATATAGCTTTAGGAATTTCTATGTCATAGTTCATTTTATTACTCCCTCAAAAATGTCTTTTGTATAGCTTAATATGACAATAAATCTAAGAGGGTTGATAAAGTAGTATATATATATAAACATCGTTGTGAGAGTTTATTTTTTAAAATGTATATATTCATGTAAATAAACATAACTGACATAGTTTATTTTTTTAAAAGAATATATATTTGCATAAATAAACATTGTGAATTTTTTTTTGTTAAATAAAAATAGGCCAAGTCTTGCTATGATTTGTGCAAGTCAAACCCTACACGGGGCAACTAGGGCCATGGCCCATGGGGTGTGGCCCCAACCCCTTGTAAGTTGCGACTTGTAGGGGAGTTGTGGGCTCCCTTAGGGGCCAATGACTTCCCATGGGCCGTTGACTTGTCTATACAGGAGGTATCACCCAAGGGTATAGCATCTAGCTTATCATTCCTATATATACTATTATTTGCAAAAGAAAATGAAATCCTTTGTATCTTAAAACTAGAAAATAAAACGGTTAATTGTAAATAAAGCCAACAAGTATTAGAATAATATTGTTGATATAAAGCTACATTATAAATACATATACACATATAAATACATATACATACATATATGTATATATATATACAAATACATACACATACACATACATATACATACATATACGTATACTTATATACATATATATACATATATGTATATATGTATATACACATACATATACATACATATACGTATACTTATATACATATATATATGTATGTATGTATGTATGTATATGTATGTATGTACATATACATATATATATATATATATGTAGATGTAAAAGTATATATATGTACATACATATATATATACATATGCATATACATATATACCCAACCTTGGTCACCATGTATATCTAAAAATTATAAAGTAAAAGATATGTATATATACATACATATACATACATATATATACATATGTATATGTATATATGTATGTATATGTATATATATATGTATATGTATATATATATATATACATACATATACATATATACATATACATGTATATATATACATATATATATGTATGTATACATATACATATACATATATATATATGTATGTATACATATACATATACATATATATATGTATGTATACACATGTACTAAATGATATTTTCACATCATCAGCATCATTATCATTAAACATCACTGCATTTCACATCAATTGCATCTAAAACCCTAATTTCTCCTATTAATTGAATAATACTACATTATTTAATTAATTCAAATTTTTATCATTTTCGACGAATTAAATGAATTTCATTTATTTAATAAAATCATAAAACCCTATTTATGCTATTAATTGAATAATATGACATTATTTAATTAATTCATGTTTTATCATTTCGACCAATTAAATAAATTACATTTATTTAATAAAGTCTTAATCTAAACTTTATTTTGTCCTGATTAGTTAAATAACACCAATTATTTAATTATGTCGCTAAATCACTTTATTCCCCTAAGTCGATTAAATTATTAAATCATAATAATTTAATTAACTCACTTTCCCTCCAAATTTGAATAATTTGAATAAACTATTCAAAATCATCATCAAAAATCAAATCAAGCTAATGCAACTTTGTTTGCAAAAGTCAAACTTGATTTGCACATTCAACTCCAAAATGAATTAATTAACTAATCATTCTCAATCACTTTTCTGATTGAGAAAATTATGATCCCCTAATTTCTCAATCTATTCTTCAATCCCACTAAAGGCTCAAATTGATTTCATCAATTTCATAGATTGCTCCACATGATTTCTTCAATCCCACAGATTATTCAATCTATTTATTCAATCACACTAATCATGTAATCTATTTTGCACATATTATGCCTATCTAAATCCTCTCAACATCTTTCGATCGTCAATCAAGATATTCTACTACACGATCCTAATTGTTCATTTCAAATCACAATTTCTATATAACAAACCTCTTTCCTCTCAAAAAGGATCGAAGAATCAACCTATTTTGTACAACGAAGTACTACCAAGATTCTAAATCACCATTAACAATGCTTCAACATATTTCTTCAATCAACACACGCATCGCATCAAAGCTTCTCACATGAGATAATGTAGGCTTCGCAGTGATATGAACAACCCAACATCTTGCGAACACACTCCAACACAGGATGATAACACTATTCTTTTCATGCATTCATGTATGCTTTCATCTTTTGATTTTGTTTCTTGAATTCAGTAATAGTTTAGTTTCATTTTGTGAGTGAAGGAATAGATCTAGATTAGTGCTTTTTATTTAGATTAGCTTCTATCTCATTGCAATTATCTTGTTTATGCTCCATGATTTTCCCCCTCACAAATTTTGGTACACCCGGTGGGACCCTGGTCCCTAACACTAACGATTTCGTGAGCAAATTTTGGAGTTACAGGTCTTGAAGGCGCTCTGGAAAAATCTTCACGCATAGATTCTAGAAAGATGTTGCGCCTAATTTCATGAAACTAGCGCACTTGACCCTGAAACTGGCATTTTTAACTTTTTCTAGCGCCTTTGTATTATAATAGAGGGCGCACTTGCATTTTTCCTGCGCTTTTTCTCTCTGACAGATGGCACTTTTTCTGGTTTTTCTACACTTTTGCTCTGATTAACCTATGTATGAGATTTGCAAACTAAATTTTAGTTTTTTATGCTAATAGATGTCTGATTTGAATGTGTGACAGGTATTAACATTTATGTATGCAGGATCGAGAAAACACTAACACTTTTTTTGTAGGGAAGACAAATGGTCAACGAGTTTCAAATCTTCAATGCTTTTTAAGTTAGGAGAATCTTCATATTGGTGCTTAGAAAGAACCCTACAACAACACATTTTTTATTTAAGTTCTCTAAAATGAATCATTTTCAAAGCTTTCTTAAGTTAGGAGAATCTTCATTTTGGTGTTTAAAAAGAACAACACAAACAACACATTTTAATTTAAGTGCTCTAAAATGAACTCTTTCCAAGCTTTCGTAGTTAGAGAATTTTTACTTGGTGTATAAAAAGAACACAAACAAACAATTCAATTGGTTCTTTAAAAAGATTTTTTAGCTTTCAAATTAAACACTTGGAATGTTTGATTTTTTGTTTGATTGACCAAAGCGATTTCCTTTTGTTGACGCATGCTTGAATTTATTTTGTTGACCAAATAAGACTAGGATCAATTTAGAAACACTCAAGTTTTGGGCTTAAAAATGTACAAGTCAATTTTTGTCTTGCACCTTTGCTATCTCATTGACTGATATCCAGAACACCTCCATTGGATGCTTTTAAAAAAGAACCGTTGCTATCTTATTCACACCTTTTTGAGGATAGCACCACTTGAGGTGCTTAAAAAGAATCAAATTGCTATGAAGTGTATTCCTTGTTTGGAAAGCTAGGTGTTTGTCTTCTCCCCTCACACCCTTTGGCGATCTTGGGTGAGCGAAAACATCTTGAGCTTCACACTCTTATTTTCAAAGCATACCTTTAGAGGGCATGCCTTTTGAGACACATCTCACGTTGGAGAACTCATAGGTGACCCAAGTGGTACTCTCATTTTGGACCATTATATAAATTATTGTGGGTGTGAGGAAAGTTCTCACCCATCAGGTGATGTTGTTTTATTTTGACGTCAGTCTCCCCCAACATCTGTGTGTTACATAAAAACCCACAAGGGCTAGGAGGCCTCTTAAATGAGCAAAACGTCACATGTATAGATATCTGAAACTAATAATCCCAAAATGTTACTAAGAGACAAATGTTTGTAGAAGCTACCCCTTTTATCCAAATCATACTTTGAAGTGGTGCATCGAAATTTACTTTCGAGAAGTTACTTACCAAGTCTGACTTATGGTTGAGCATACAAAGCCTCTCCATTCATTGCATGTAAAATCATCCCTTCAAGGGCATGAGGTAAGCCCACCTAGGAAGAAGTGCCTATCTCTAGGTTGTACTTTTGCTTTCACAGAAAATTGCCAAATCTGTTCAAACATCAAACATTGTGCTTGAATTTAAAATGAACATATCAAAACAAACACTAAACATTATGGTTGAATCACAAACCCTTTGACTTAGTGTATGATTTTAAAAGAATCCCTATATTTGCACTCCTTAAGGATCTACTTAAAGGTTTCTGAATATTCAGACTTTAATTTTAGGCTACATTAGCTCAAAGTAAATGTTGGAAACTATGGCTTAGGTATCGTGATTTCACAACTTAAAGACATAGACATATAGGTCACACAAGTGTATGCTTTTTTTTTAGTTAGTCAAATACTATTGTATCACTTTCCATACTCCAAACATAGAGGAATTGAAGAAAAACAAAGCCTAAACTTGCAAACAATTGGGAGAAAATTTTCTCAAGATGGAAACAAATTACACAGAGGCCGCCTTTGCACAAAACGAGCCAAAACTGGTTACAAGGTCATTGTAGAAACAAAGAAATTGGAAACCAATAAAGTCATATAGTCCTTCATCCATTATTTCCATCCTACTTTTTTCAAAATCAAAACAAACCACTTGGACCATTCCTTCACTCAGATGTCTAAGATATCAACAGTTGTGTGAACCTCATAACTAGTTCAAGTAAGCTTTTTCGCAACATATCCTCTAGACAAGGAAGTGAAATATCAACCCAAGTCCTTCAACA
>VDFB02270651.1:334606245-334667281 GCA_007258455.2 Sequoia sempervirens
CTCTTTGCTGAAAAATTAGACTTGGGAATTATGCAAGTTGTCTGCAGGTAAAAAGGATTTACCAAACAAATGGGTTTATAGGCTGAAAGAAGAGGATGGAGGTAAGAAGAGATTTAAAAGCCAGATTAGTTGTGGAAAATGGATTTGCATCAGTAAAAAGGGTATTGCTTTTGATGATATTTTTCCTATTGTTAAAATGACTTCTATTCGTATTGTTTAAGTATTGTGACTGCTGAAGATTTGCATTTAGAATAGCTTGATGTTAAAATAGCCTTTCTCCATGGTGATTTGGAAGAGGAAATATATATGGACCAGCCACAAGGATTTGAGGTCAAAGGTAAGGAGAAACTAGTGTGCAGATTGAATAAAAGTTTATATGGCTTGAAGCAAGCACCTCGGCAATGGTACTTAAAATTTGATAGTTTTATGGCTGAGCAAGGCTATAGTCGGTGTAATTCTGACCATTGTGTTTATTTTAAGAGGTTGGATAATGACAGCTACATTATTTTATATTTATATGTTGATGACATGCTTGTAGCTAGGTCTAACATGGATCACATAAGTGAGTTAAAACAACGCTTAGCAAATTTTTGGTTATGAAGATTTGGGGCAGCAAAACAAATCCTTGGTATGAAAATTTGTAGAGATAGGAAAAAAAAAATTGTTTTATCTCTGCTAATTATGTTGAAAAGGTGTTGTAGAGATTTCATATGGAGAATGCAAAAGCTGTCAGCACACCTTTTGCCTAGTCATGTTAAATTGACTAAGGATATGTGTCCAAAGACACAAGAGGAGGAAGAAAAAATGTCCAAGGTACCATATGCTTCAGCAGTAGGGTAGTTTAATGTATGCCATGGTATGCACAAGACGGATATTGCACATGTTGTAGGAGTTGTTAGCAGGTATTTGAGTCATCCTGGAGTTGAGCATTGGAATGCGGTAAAATGGATTCTCAGGTATTTGAGAGGTACATCCAATAATTGTTTATGTTTTGGGGGCTCTAATACTGATTTAAAGGGCTATGTTGACTCAGATTTAACAGGGGATATAGATACCAGGCGGAGTACCATAGGTTATGTATTTACAGTTGGTGGGACAGCAGTGAGTTGGATTTCTCACTTGCAGAAGGTGGTTGCTTTATCCACCACAGAGGCAGAGTATGTTGCTGCAACAGAGGCGGTAAAGGAGATGATATGGCTGCAATTTTTCATGGAGGAGTTGGGAAAACAACAGGCTGGAAATTACTTGTTTACAGATAGTCAGAGTGCTATACATCTTGCAAAGAATTGTGCCTTGCATTATAAAACAAAACACATACAATTGAGATATCATTTCATTCGGTCGGTGTTGGAGGATGGACAAGTCAAGCTGGACAAGATACATACAGATGTCAATCCAGTGGATATGTTTACGAAGGCAGTGACAAGGGAGAAGCTGAGCTCCTCTTCAGCTTCGGTTGGTCTTCAAGGTTGAATTAAAGTATAACAGAGCAACAAGGTCCAAGCTACTTATTTCTAGTGGGAGCTGTAATTGCAGCAGTGTCGTCCAGAATTAGTCTCCAAGTGGGAGATTGTGTTGGTGTGGAACCTGATCAGTCTCCAAGTGGGAGATTGTTGGTATGTGGTGACTGATCATTCTATAATGTATAGCCCATGGTATACTGTACACCCCGGCCCCTATCCTTGCCAGGGTTTGGGGGCGGTAGCCCCTGAGAAAAAATTTCCTCCTACTTTTTCGCGTGATCACCGAGAAAGGGAAAAATCAATGAAAAAGGAAAAATCTGATTTTGTAGAACCCAAAAATCTGGAAGCTTCTAAGCTTGATAAAAGGGGTTCAGATGGGTATTACTGTATAATGAAAAACGCGATTATTTGCAAGATTGTAATAAGTTTTACACTGGATAATAAAAGTATTAGATGGCTGCGGTTTGGTGGATGTAGCCCGGATTGGGTGAACCACGTTAAATCTCTGTGTTATGATTTATTCTGTGTGTTTTAGTTTCTCTATTTATTTATTAAATCTGCATTTAATTGTTAGATATCTGCCATCTCTAACCCTAATATTTGATTGGCTTGAACAATATAATTTGAGACTCAAACCTAACAAGTACGTGTTCGAAGTAACATCTGGAAAACTGTTAGGGTACATAGTATCAAGAAGGGGTATTGAAGTGGATCCTGCAAAAGTAAAATCTATCCTAAAGATGCCTCCACCAAAGACATTAAAACAATTGAGGAGTTTACAAGGGAAGCTGCAATCCATCAGGCGATTTATCGCGCAACTAACAGACAAATTTCATCAAAGACATCACCTTCAATTGGGATGGGAGATGTGACCAAGCATTATAGAAAATCGATTACCTACTTACTCCTATACTCATGCCGCCTATTCCATACAAGGAAATGGTACTCTACACGTCTACCACACAAGTAGCATTGGGAGCTCTCCTAGCCCAGCTAGATGATGATAACAGAGAAAGAGCGGTCTACTACATCAGTCGAACATTGGTGGGCTACGAGTCAAACTACTCGCCCATAGAAAGAGTGTGTCTCTCAGCTGTATTTACAACACAAAAGCTGAGACACTACATCATAAATAGGAAGGTAAAGTTGATTTCAAAAGTAGACCCACTAAAGTACCTACTAGCAAAAGTAGCCCTAATAGGTTGAATTGCCAAATGGGTGATGATTCTCAGTGAATTTGATATAGAGTATGTGGATAGAAGAGAGCTATCAAGGGACAAATCATAGTAGACCAGCTGGCCGAAGCACCCATAGATGATTACAAGCCTCTCATAGTGGACTTTCTAGATGAAAGTATCTTGATGACAGAACAGACAGGCCATTGGACTCTATACTTTGACAGGTCCCATACTCAACATGGCTCTAGAGCAGGTATTCTATTTCTCACACCACAGGGAGATAGTATACCCAAGGCATACAAGATTGCTTTCCCATGCACGAATAATATCTCAGAGTATGATGCTTTAATAACAGGGCTCAAAATGGCTATTGAATGGAGAATAAAAGAGCTACATGTCTTCAGAGACTCTCAACAAGTGATCAGATAGGTGAACGATGAGTACCAGATAAAAGACGACACTTGTTGATGCCGTATAAAAGGATGGTTGATAGCTTCAAGAAATATTTTGTCACAATAACCTTTGAACAAATTCCTCAGATCAACAAAAGAGTTGTCGATGCAATGGCAACAATAGGCTCACTACTTGATATTCCACAGAATATTCCTAAGTATGAGTTCCTCATAGAACAACTGCTCGTACTTGCATTCAACATCCCAAAATTAGAACTAGTATATGTTGTTGTTGGTCCTAACTCCCCATGGTACCAAGACACCTTTGACTACATCTAGCATGGTATCATACCACTTGACCTAACGATCACTCAAAAGAAAACCTTCACTCATAGAACTTCGTGCTTTACAATCCTAGGAGATACCCTATATCGTCGCATTCTAGATGGTATGTTACTCCGGCATCTTAATGCAGAAGAAGCACAAACAACCTTACAAGAGGTACACAAAGGTATTTGTGGGTCCCACTATAGCAAACCTAACCTAGTCCAAAAACTACTCAGAACGAGGTACTATTGGCCCTCCATGAAATAGGAATGCATTCAGTATTCTAGAAAGTGTCGTCAATGCCAACAACATAATGACCTAGTTTATGCACCAGCATAGGAGTTGAGACCCATCACCACACCGTGGCATTTCTCACAATGGGGATTAGACCTGGTAGGTAAGATTTCGCCCGCTTCATCTAACAAACACAATTTTATTATCACAACAACATAGTATTTCACTAAATGGATAGAGGCAATTTCATTGACCTACATCACTGGAAAATAGATATCAAAGTTCATTTTGAATTATCTGATTTGTAGGTATGGAATTCCCCAAACGATAATAACAGACAATGGAACCCCATTCAATAATCAAGACATCCAAGAGTTGTGTTCCAAATTCTCTATCCAACATATATTTTCCACACCCTACTATCCTCAAGGAAACGGTTAGGCTGAAGCATCTAATAAAACCATAAGTTGAAAATACTAAAAAAGACTGTTAATGAAGTTGATCGTGATTGGAGTTAGTAGTTAAACCCAACCCTATGGGCTTATCGAACCATCATCCAAGCACCAACAAGTGCACACCATTTTCACGGATCAGAGGTTGTCTTACATATCAAGGTTGAAATCCCCTCATTGTGAATCTCATTAAAAGGCATGGTCAGCAGCGAAAAATATCGAGTATCCAGGTTAAATGAATTGGAGCGCCTAGATGAAAGGCGTTTGAGCACATTAAACTATCTTCAATTTTATCAGAATCAGCTCAAATGAAGCTATGATAAGAAAATCAAAGACATAAACTTTCAAGTTGGTTACCTGGTGCTCAAAGAGAATCAGAAGGTACAGTTGAATTAGGATGGCAAAGGCAAATTTGAACCCAACTAGTTAGGAACATTTATCATCACAACAAGCTATGGATCAAGAGCATATCAGCTGGCTACCCTTGAAGGAGAACCCTTAGCTAAACCGCTAAACAACATCCAACTCAAGAAGTTCTACACATGAATCACATCAGAATACCGAAAGAAAAAGGGTAAAAATCCAAAAAAAAAGAAAAAGATAAAAATACAAAAAAATAAAAAAAGCAAGAAAAAAAGTAAAGAGAAATAAAACATTCCTTGAGTGAAAACCACTTTGTGGCACTCCTAAAATAGGTACCATAGTGAAAACCTGGCAAACAAGCGCTATGTTTGAATAAGACCTGCATCATTATCTATCGATACTATCTGAAACATTCACCCATTCATCCCATAATAAAACATGTATCCAACCATGGCTTGTTACTGATTGAGGAAAGTAGTCTTGTCTCCAAATGGGGGAAACTTCTCGAAGCTAGTTGTGGATTAGATATTTGAGTGTCCTATCATGGTCAAAACTATACCAAAAATAAAAAACATCTGAAAAAAAAAAATTCAAAAACATTTGAAAACATCACAAAATGAAACAACATCATTGGATTATTCCTTCACTCAAGCAGTCTAAGATATCAAAATTTTATTGAACCTCAAAGCTAGTTCAAGTAGATTTCTAGCAACATATCCTCTACAAATAGAAGTGGAATATCAATCCAAGTTAACAATGTTGTTTGAAATCCCAAAAACAAGTTTATGCTTTAAAAGTCACCTTGTCGAACTACATGGTCTTTGTGTGTACAACGTAGGCAAGGCTTATCTCTGATCAACCCCTAAGGCCTTAGGTCAGTCCCATTAGTTTTCTATCATGCTTTCTTTCAACTTAGTCAAAAAATACAAATTCCAACAACATTCACAAAATAGAAAAATTCAAAACATTCAAACCAAGTGAACTATGAACTACAAGCCTCTGCGTGTACAACGTAGGCAAGGCTTATCATTGATGAGCCCCCGAGGCCCTAGGTTAGTCCCCTGAAAAACAACAAAAACATCATAAAACACAAAAAATAAAAAAGACCTACCCCATCAACACAATCCACAATAAAATTTTCACCCATAAATAACAAATCATTGCACTCACCCTTTGATAAAACAAACAAACAAATAGAGCAAACAACAGCAAGCTAGAACTTTCAAGCAAAACAATCACAAATATTTGATTGCAAAAATAGATAGAAACAATGCCAAAGTATAAACTACCTATCTTTTGACAATTCACCAACAACATCCTAAGATATGCCTTAATGGATCCACTCCTATGATAGACATGATCAACAACGGATAATAGTCCTAAAACCTCAAACAAATATGGCAAGTGATACTACGACTTTGTTTTTATCTTTTTGTAGTCTTATTTTTATGATTTATTTTATTGACTCATTCCCGGGATCTCTCGAGGATGTCCATAAGGATTTAGAGAAAAGGAATGGGGGAAATTTGTTGGAAATAGGATACCATTTAATTACAATCCTAAACATTATTTATTTCATGTATCTCCTAAGTCCTTGGAAAGTGTTCTCAAACACTAGGATTAGAAAGAGATTAATTTTTAATGAAATAATCATGTTAATTGACATTTGTAATTAATTCTAAATGATAGGAGCATGTGAGGGCATCCAAGATGAGTTCCTAAATAATAGGAGCATATGGGCACCCACATGGAAGGTGGAACGCACCTTGAGTTAAGTTAACTATTTGGAGAAAAAGATAACACTTTTGTAATGCATGTAAAGATCCTAGAAGTTAGGGATTGATGTTTACATGCATGAATTTCATTCAGTTTAGTTCATATCAGTTCAGTTCAATTATGGTTCAGTTATCCTCAGTTGCATGTAGTTAGTTTCAGTTGAATGTTAGTTGACTTTAGTTAACTTGGAATGCATGACTAATGACTTGAGTTGCATGACAGATAACAGGTGACTACTTTCAGTTAACAGGGGATGATCATTCTTGCATGAATGGTGGAGAGATATGTTTCAGTTAATAGAGAATGACTTGGACCCACCTTGGGTGCTCAAGTTGGCTTCTTGGAGTTAACACTTTTGCATGATAAGATATTTCAGAAGGCTGAGTTAAGTGGGCCCTTTCTTTGGTGCCTACTTCGAGGATAAGATTTGAAGATATCTTTAGAATAAAGGTTGAGTTATGACTTTAGTTTGGGATGCCCAAATGGATGAAGGAGTTGATTTGACATTGTTCTTCACGGTAGAACTTTACTTGCAAGAGATAGGCGTAGGTTTTTGGTGATAAGCTTTGAGCTTTGTAATTGTAACTCTTTGGAGTTTACAAGGTTGATTATTGCCTATTTATCTCAAGAAAGTTGAAGAGAGTTTGTATCAGTTTTATTGTAGGTTGTGAAGAATATTTTTTGATGGAAAAAGAAGCATCTCAAGCAAGGATTGGAATTATTGTAATCTTATTCTGAGATTAAATAATACATTGATTCTTGGTGGAGTTTTTTCCCGAAAGGGTTTCCCCACGATATATGTTTTGTATCTTCTAATATTCTGTCTAATTCTTCTACAACCTTCTTTCTTCATTCTACAAATGATAAAATGAATTAATCAGATAATCACCCACAAAGAATCCGTAACAAAAAATACATATTTAGATCAACAATCATAAAGTTTTACAAAGTATTAAGCTATATAAATTACCTCAATTTTCAACACAATTGAGCGACATTTCAATTTGTTGTTTATAAGATGTTTTTGTGATACTACCATGGAAAATAATTGCTTTATTGAGTGTATGGAAGTTGTTTTATAACAATTTGTGTAGCAGGTGCGTGTTAGGTATTCTATACCTCTCTGTGTGACTGGTTTGAATTTTTTTAAAATAACCACACTATATACTTTAAACAAAGTTTTTGTATGTCTAGTGTGAACAAGAATATTCTTTGTATGTTTAGTCAAAGTCCACACAATAGATTCAAAGTCACCTTGGTCATTAATACCCTGGTTTATTGTTTTTGTTTGCTACATCAAAAGGGATTGTTCAAATTGTGAAGCCTCCAAGCAAAGCGAAAGCAACACATCAATACTAACAATATCAAATTTCTATCCATCATCAAATATTTCTTCTAAATTAACATCCATCCTGCATCACAATATCATTAGTACCATATCCATATTGCATCCACAATGTCATCAATAAAAATCATGATGATAATAAAGCAATGAAAACATCATGAATAATCGACATACATCCATAATATATCAACATCATATAAACATCATATATCAAAACAATATATTGATCATCCATAATAAAACATCATATGAGATAAAATATGATCCATCCATCCACGTCATATGCATACATCAGAAAAGTACACAAACATATAAAAACATACATCATCATACATCATCATCCATGATCATCACATAAACACATAAATGAGTCAAATCAAAGAAGGTATAGCTCATATATATCACCATCAAAAAAGGGAGAATGTCATAGTACACCATCATTAGTGAAATAAGTGTGATAGGATAATACAAAATAATACATATCTACAATGCCTCGACTGGGCTGATGAATATATATACAAAATTATGTCTATAATATGAGGTCTTTGAGCAATAACATCAAAAAGATCAAGTACAGATATAACACTGCCCCACAGAAAAGGGAGGAATCTATAGACTAGGCTGCAGATCACCATCTAGATCTGGTTGTCTCATAGAATGACCACCTGACTCAGCACCACCACCAGTAACACTAGGCTCTCTGAATCTCAGTCGTCATTATGCACGAGGAACAAAAGCATCAAACAAAGTTTGGTAGTATGTAGCCCTTTGTAATAACTGATCTCGCTCAATGTGAAGACTATCTTGCTCTATCCTCAGATTATCCCTCTCTGTGGTGATAGACTGCAATTGTGTCTCGACAACAAGACGATGCCTAATCTTTATGTCTCGCTCGGCTCTGGGACCATCTCGCTCCACTATCAATATGGAAATCTATGGCTTTGCAGTTTGTCGCCGCCCTATCTCCACAGCCAACTGTGCACCTCCATCCCTAGGTGGTGGAGGGGGGTTGGAACCTGTCCCTGAGCCTGAGGCATCTGATCACCTTGACCACCCTATGTACTATCCTATCGGGCCTGACCAAGCTGCTCGGTTAGAATCTCAAGACATTGTCTCTCTTTGCACTAACTTGTAATACTTGCTCTTCCAATGGCGGGATCACCGCCAGGATCTGTGAATCTCAATGGCACACGTCGTGTCAACCACTGATTAAAATTGGGAGTGGTACCCAAATCTACTAAACCCACTGGCCAACCCCATCAGACTAGGGCAAGCGCCCTGAATGCAACAATAACAAAATCTATGTCAACCTAATGACCCCATACCTGGACCTCTCTGGTGGTCCGACCAAACCGAGCCTCATATGCATCAGGAAATTGACCCTATCTCTCTCTAAATTGCCTGCATACTTTTTCAGGTAAATATCACTCTAGAAGAGACTAAGAGCGGCCAATCAATCATCTAGTCTATTGACAGTATACTAGCTATTCTAGATCCTCGGGCCATGCATCATAATCCATATAAAGTCTCCAAACAAAACCTGGCATATCATTGAACACACGGCAACAATACGAAAGCTCCCCAAGCAGGGTGTAATGCAGAAAGTCTCCATAACAATAGGAGTATGAATCGCCATTAGTAAAATCCTATATACCATTGGGTTGTGTCACTACATAATGTGCTTTCAAGCCCATATATGCAAAAGAGAAACGCAAGAAAAAATAGATTTCCCACCCCGATATGTGACCTCATGCATATCTCTATATAGGTGGGCGAGGAGACATGGACCCCATGCATATCTAGTCACATGCTCAAATATCTCCTCGATACATACACCCCATCCAACAGGGAACTGGCACCCTCTCCTATCAGGAACAACCAACCTTGAAATCAAATCACAAAGAATAAGGGAAATAGGGTTGACACTGCCCACAAACTCGGATAAATCTATCTTAGACTATCTAACCTCCAAGTATCTGACACCAAGCACACAATGCATAGCACAGGTACCCCATCAAACAAAGTATGTAACGAGCTCACCATGGATAGGTATGCGAAGAAAGTCTTTCTCCAAAACATCAAAACCGACAATCAAATCAAATAGATCTCAGGATCGTTGCTCCCTCGACTGCAATGGTTTAAGGACCACCTGCAATCATTTCAACCCATGATGTTAGGAGTTCACTTTGAAAACGTAAAACGAACTTCAAAATGACAAACAATGAGACTCAAAGTTCCAAAAAGTCAAAAGCGAAGGATTTCTAGCAAAAGTGATGAAATTTCAAACAAAAGTGTAGAGCACAGACAAGTGCGAGGAGCATTTTGCAAAAGCGAGGAGATATAGCAAAAGCACAATGATCAAAAGTGATTTTTTTTGCAAAAATGCAAAAGCATCACAAAAAGTAAGAAAACCGACACAAAGTAATCAAAAGCAAAAATGTATAGCAAAGATGAGTATCAAAAGAAAAAATTCATATCAAAGGCAAAGAAGAAAGTCAAGTGTGCAAATTTTTTGCAAAAGTGCCTGTTTAAAAATGACAAATGCGCTAAAACTAAGGCAATAGTGCCGAAACCCTAAAAAGCTCACTTTTGACTTGTTGGACTTTAAGCATTAATTACAAGAACTAAAAAAAATGCAAAATGAGAATCGAGAGAGTACATACCGAGACACCGACGCCTGTGGGCCGTCCATACTTTTGAACCATGTTTGAGCGATGTGGGGCTCCCCGAATTAGCACCATAGCTCCTTGACAACTAACAAAATGAGAAATCCAGAGACAAGAATTCACTATAGGCTCAAAGTGCAAATGAGGTAATTATAACCCTAATTACCTATTTTAACCCTCAAAAACCCTAATTTTTACCTAGGAAACCCTAATTTTTACTTAGGGAACCTTCCTACATTCAGATTAGGACTTCCTGGGAACATTGGAACAAGCAACAAGGGACCTATAGACTTAATTTTTTGTCCTCTCCACAACTGAATTGAAATAAAATAGTGTCATGAGCTTGACCTCAAAACTTACTTTTTTGGCCAACCTCTGGAGGGGGCAGCACAAAGTCCTACCATCATTTCACTCACCGCCGGGGCACAATGGGGCATAATTTTTTTTCAAAATCTTGATCTTAACATCAAATCTTTGAAACAAAGCAACCCATACTCTGTATCAAACAGGGATAAAATGTAGACATGTAAAATTGACCTAACACTTATCACACATGTACTAAATGACATTTTCACATCATCGACATCATTATCATCAAACATCACTGCATTTCACATCAATTGCATATAAAACCCTAATTTCCCCTATTAATTGAATAATACTACATTATTTAATTAATTCAAATTTTCACCATTTTCGACAAATTAAATGAATTTCATTTATTTAATAAAGTCCTAAAACCCTATTTTTGTTATTAATTGAATAATAAGACATTATTTAATTAATTCATGTTTGATCATTTCAACCAATTATAAATTAGATTTATTTAATAAAGTCCTAATCTAAACTTTATTTCGTCCTGATTAGTTAAATAACACCAATTATTTAATTACGTCACTAAATCACTTTATTCCCCTAAGTCGATCTTAAATTATTAAATCATAATAATTTAATTAACTCACTTTCCATCCAAATTTGAATAATTTGAATAAACTATTCAAATCATCATAAAAAATAAAATCAAACTAATGCAACTTTGTTTACAAAAGTCAAACTTGATTTGCATGTTAAACTCCAAGATGAATGAATTAATTAAATCAATTAATTAAACATTGTCAACCACTTTTCTGATTGAGAAAATTATGATCTCCTGATTTCTTAATCTATTCCTAACAGATCAATCTATTCTTCAATCCCACTGAAGGCTCAAATTGATTTCATCAATTTCATAGATTGCTCCACATGATTTCTTCAATCCCACAAATTATTCAATCTATTTCTTCAATCACACTAATCATGTAATCTATTTTGCATAGATTATGCCTATCTAAATCCTCTCAACATCTTTCGATCGTCAATCAAGATATTCTACTACGCGATCCAGATCATCCATTTCAAATCACAATTTCTATGTAACAAACCTCTTTCCTCTCAAAAAAGGATCGAAGAATCAACCTATTTTGCACAACAAAGTACTGCCAAGATCCAAATCACCATTAATAACACTTCAACATATTTCTTCGATCAACACACACATCGCATCAAAGCTTCTCACACACAACAATGGAGGCTTCGCAGTGATATGAACAATCCGACATCTTTCAAACACACTCCGACATGGGATGGTAACACTATTATTTTCATGAATTCATGTATGCTTTCATCTTTTGATTCTTGAATTCAGTACTAGTTTAGTTTCATTTCATGAGTGAAGGAATAGATCTAGATGAGTGTTTTTTATTTAGATTAGCTTCTATCTCATTGTAATTATCTTGTTTATGCTCCATGATTTTCCCACTCACACAATATGTATACATATATATACATATACATATATGTATACATAAATGCATACATATATATATATATGTGTATGTGTGTGTATATGTGTATATATATTTATATATACACATATATATACACATATATATGTATGTATATATATATATATACACATACACATATATACATAATGTGTATACACATACATATATATATATATAGATGTGTATACACACATATATATGCATATGCATATATATATATGCATATACACATATATATATGCATATACACATATATATATATATATATATATATATACATATACATATATATACACACATATGCATATATATATACACATATATATATACATATATATATACACACATATACATATATACACACATAAATATATATATATATATATAGTCGCCATATATATCTAAAAATTATAAAAAATTAAAAGATAAAGGGTAGAAGGGGGAGGCAGAAATGATAAAACTCCTCTCCATATCTCCATAAAGCTCCTCAATCCACTCTCAACATGCAAAACAAATGAGAGAGAAAACACCAAGGAAACTAGTTATATGGACTTTCTTATGACCTAGGTTTTTTATGATGCCCTAAATCTAAGGGCTAGGATTTTAAACTCATCAAATGGCTAAGAATGAGTGCACATTCCATTAGCCTTAAAAAATGATCTTTAAATAAACCTACTTAATTAACAAAACTATCCATGGTGGGGGACAATATTATTGGGACCCATAACTTTAAGTTGTGTCTTAAATTCATTTTTTTTTTAAATACTTAATAAATAACTTTAGAACTTTATGAATATTCAAAGTGATACTTTAGGACTATATAAATTTTATTAATTTGGATGAAAAACCAAGGTCTTCTTAGGACTAACTATTCCTTGTGATCTTGTGTTATTAAATACTAATCATTATATGTGAACTCATTCTAGAAATATATCTAGTGCAAACATGTTATATGAATTAAAGTGAATTTTGGGACTAAGGTAATTTTATTTAATAAAGCCACATGTTTTCTTAGAATTAACCTTACCCTATTAAATACTAATTAATAATTGTGAGTCAATTACTTCTGAAATAAATTAATTTTTATTGTCAATTAAAACTAAAGGCTTTCATTTGGATGCATTCAACTTAAAACTTTGTAATATTGGGTAACTAAATTATTATCCAAATAAAAAAATCAACCTTGAGTATAATCAATGCATGACCTACTAGCTCTTTTAAAACAAAAATTATAGATAAGATAGTTAGTACATTTAAATTGATAAGGATGTGGGCAAGATGTGCCTTCTCACCTTGAGAATTGTGGCAGCTCGTCTCAATCTTCATAACGTAGAATAATTTGATTAAGGGCAAGAAAAACCTTGTTGATTTAATCAATTATGAATTTTAATTAATATCAAATCTTTACTAAACCTAATCCAATGTGTCTTTAAGTGAATTGTTAATAGAATGAGAGGAATTGATTGTGTAATGTCCCCATTTTCGAGAGCATAAGAGTTCAGAGGATTAGCCTATCATGTGACCCTCGTAGACTAGTGTTTAGTGATTAGAGGGTCTAGTTGGGCGTTAATGAGCTCTTCAGGTGGTAGTTGACAGTGTTTACCTCTCTTTTTTGTTGGTCTATTTTGAGGCTAGGCTATTCATAGGTTTATGGTTCTGTTTTAAGGCACTTACTATTTATAGTAAGTTAGTTGAGTGTCAGTGGCCAACCTTTCTATTTTGGGAAAGGCATCTGGATTGGTAGTGGTTTCTATGGTTGACCACCTAGTTCTGATGGAATCGAGAAATAATGAGTATTTTTTGAGCTATGACATTTTAATTATTAATAAAGTAATACTTTATTAATAATTAATTATAAAGTGCATATTATAATGTTTTATTTTGACTTTGTTATGAGTGGTGGCCATTTAATGATAAAAGATAAATTATAAAATACCTTGATATTAGCACCTAAGTAATTAAATATTATAAAGTCAAATCAAAAGGCAAGCAAATATTGTAATATATTATTAAATGATTAAAAAGGGGCCTCTTGGAGAAATCAACCCAATGAAGGAGAGTATAAAAAGGTTTTGAAATGCAAATGAATTCATTCTTGGAAATCATTCAACACTTGTCAATGTTGAAGAAGCTTTGGCTTTGAAGAAGAAAACTAGGGTTTCATTGTAATTTCAATCTTGGAGAACGTAGCCTCTCTTCGATTGTGCTGGTGGCTTCATACGGAGGTCACATCTGAGCATCAATGAAGTTTAAGCAAATATGATAGTGATTATCTTCAAAGATGGTTTGAGGGTTTGGAGATTAATCATCTAAGTCCAGAGTTATCTGTTGTGAATGATTTTGTTGCTGCTACTAATCATTTACACAACCATGTGGAAGTTTTCTTGTGCTCATTGAAATGTTTGAACAAGGGTTTTGTTGAGCAGATCATAGATTGTCAAGAAGCAATCATTGGAGACCATTGTTATTGTTTCCATCGACATCATTCATTGATGTGTGGGTTTCTAGAGGCCGTACAAGTCTTTAATCTACATGCCATTCATTTCCTTAGGCTAGGCATGTGAACTTCTAGCCAAAGCACTTAGGATTTTGACATCCTTTGGTCATTTTTTGGGGTGACTAAATCAATCTTATCATTTGTTGCAACTTTAATGGTAGAGAATAGTGAATTATGGGCTTGACGTTCGGATAAGGGTTTCAACAGTCTATTGCTACATTTCCAGAATTACTGTCAGAATTTTCCAAGCTTGCTGATATATAGTTTCAGACCTGCAACTATTTTATTTTGGATTCGGGTATGATAAAAAATATTGATAATTTAGCAATGTATGTAAATATGATATGAATACCTTGTATTTGCAATGAAGTCAATAAATCTGGTTTGAGATTCTTAAAGCAATTCCCCTAGTGTTTATATTGTTTGCATTATATATGCTTTTCCTTGATTCCTTCTGGCATAATCTCATCAAATATAAAAACAAAACAAACAACTTGAAACACAAGCATAACCCTCAGGCAAAATTTTTTGTTTGCGAGTGTCCACTTGGGGTGGGACATCTCATATTGATCCCCCTTGAGTATCATAGGTTTAATTTAATTGTTTTACCCTAAGGAGTTAAGATTTAAATTATTGGTAAGGGAGATATCAATGCCTTATCTCCACGAGAAACAAAATCAATGAAAATATAAAGTTACTTTATGTTTAAATTAAATAACCAGGTCAAAGTCTAATTTTAGGATTCTAATTCCCTTAGGACTAAATGGATAACCAACCTATGTTTAACTTGATGGAACCTAAGGAATTCTTAAAATAATTAATAATCGAGTGACCCTTGGTCTTAGGCTTTAGCCTTACAGGCGTTATCTTGATCAAATCAAAATTTAAGTAATAGGGTCAAACCCTAGAAGGTTATAAGATGTTGTGTTTGCAAGTAAGCCCTCGTAGAGATCATATGGTGAATCCTTTCAAGTTAAATTCCAAACTTGAGTTAAGAGGTGGTTACACGAAGGTATACAGTTCATATCATGACTAGTTAATGCACCTTGGACACTTGGGAGAGAGTACACACATTATTAATGTTAAAAAGAAAAAAATGTTAGGTTTTCTTAGTGAAAAGTTTGGGCATTACAATTTTGATTTTCTTAACATCATTTGTTCTAACAATATGGAAACTGTTAGGTATTACAAGCATATTTAATTACCAGTTAAATACAAAAATTAAATGCACAACAAAATACTGTGAAATAGAGGAATGCTAAAATATACAAAAATAACAACAAGACAATACAATTTTAACGTGGTTCACCCAAAATCAAGCTACATCCACCAACAAGAGTCCAATTTTATTATTACTTCCAGCAAATGATATTTACAATGATCATGCAATAATAAATGCAACTTGCAACAACACATTAAAACATTTACCATTGCTCTATTTTTACTTGTGCAGTGCTATGTGCACCTATTGCTTAAGTTTGTGATGAAAGCTCTATCACCAAACCATGACTGTAACTTCTTCTCACTTGTTTCACACGCTCAACCAAGTCAAAGCTGAAATCCAAATGACTATTTTCCTTCCCATGCGTGCGTAACTGCAAACATTCCAACTCGTTGCTGTTGGAATTCGTGGTTGTTTGAATTCTCATGTGCAACAGTAACTATTTGAATTTCAGGTGGTTTCAAACTCAGTTTTCAACAGTTATAATTATATTTTCAAATTCAAACTCCAAAAACAAATTCCTTTATTAAAATATGGCCAATTTTTGCTTCGAGGGTGTTGCTTCCATTAACCCCCAGATCCCCACCATGGGCTTTGCCCTTAGGCCCTTGTCAGGGGGGTAATACCCCCGGGATCTCCTAAGAGGGGCTTCTCCCAAGCCCCTCTTGCATTCCCCCATTAAATAATTTGGGGGGAAAACATGCCAGCAAAAGTGGGGAAAATTTAACCAACAAGTCTGATCAGGCTCCACATAACAATAATACAAACCACCTCCTCAAGTTTTAGTTTAGAGATAATCTATTGATTTCCATGACAAGGTTATCCAATGAATTTGGCAATGTAATAATTATCCTTTCGCATCTCCACATCTATAAAATCTAATTTCCATGACAAGGTTATCCGATGAATTTGGCAAAGTAATAATTATCCTTTCCCATCTCACATGAATTTGGCAATGTTGAAGGAATTCAGGCACTTTGTGATGAAATCACCATTACTCATCCTTAATGAATAAAACTTCTTTTGAAGAAAATGTTTAATGATAAATGATTGTTTGATACAAGTTCGCTAACTTCATTATGAGGTCTTTTGTGGCATTTTCTTCTAATAAACATCAAATAAAAAAGACATAGGTTTACCAAGCTTCTTGCCTTCTTATCAATCATTGCTTACTCTTTTCTAGACATGCTAGAAGGTTTCAAACTATCAATTTTAACCTACAAATCTCTATGAACAAGTAGATATTCCATCTTGAGATCCCAAACCTCAAAGTTCAATCCATTAAACTTTTTGATCTCCATCTTTCTAGAAGTATTCACCATCTACCTATACTTGAAAATTAATTCATTTATGCACAAATCCCACTTAAACACAATATTATATTAGGGTTAGAATTCATTCCCTCCTCTCATATAGCTAACAAGAAAAATAAACTTGATACCAAATGAAAGGAAATGCATTCTAATATTAGAAGAAATAAATACACAATAGGAAACAAGATCAACTAATTTTAACAAATAAATAATTGCCACAACACAAGATGAACCTTGGGCAAACCCTTCAAGAAAAGTCTAGCAAGAAAGAGAGCCCCTTTTGATTATATTATTTGCAAATAGATTACAGTACAAACATATACCTAGTGTCATAGAGATCTATAATATCTAGAGTAAAGCTAATATCATAACCTTGAAATAAAATAAAAAAAATTCATGTAAACTCCATCCCAAGCATCTAATATAGTCCAAGGAGACTTAGAAAACCATAAACAACTTCTCAAAAATCATGAGCCGTCTTAGTCTAACTTGTTGAAGTTGGATGCATGTGACTCTCTCAAAGAGCAATGCATCTCATAATAGAATGTAACTCCCAAGTCAAAGAGCCCACTCACAAACTTGCACTCCAATTTTATTCATTCAAACCTCTTACAAGATGCTCTTAAACTCTAAATTAGCGTTCAATGATGTTCCAAATAGTCTCTTATTTAACTCCCTCATCGATGTTCTTACCATGTTTTTACACGTCATAAATTCTCTTCCACATTTTACAATGTCATAGATGCACTTACACCTCATTCAATGACATCATATAAGGAACCTCAAAGATTCCTCCATGGGTGGCTTCCCATTCTTTGAGGGGCCACTTTTACAACACCTTACAATATTAAACAAATTACAAGAACTTGCAAGGGTTACTAATGCACGATGTTCACAAATGAGGATTGAAGATTAATTATTGTAAAAGGAGAAAATCTTTTACGTTTTTTGATACCCTTTCAATGTGTCAACCAATGATATGCAAGTGTCCTAGGATGATGTCTTTATATCCATAAACTTGAATGCATAATTCAAACCTTTTGTCACCTACGTCTACAAATAATAATTAAATTAAAAATTTGAATTTAAAAAAAAAGACACAATCATGCTTGCAATCTAATCTAAAGAACATAATTATAAATACAATCAATCTAAAATGAATAAATTGATAGAAACTAAATCAACAAAACTTAAAAAAAATAGATTACATATTAAATATATAATTCAAACTTAAGATTAATGTATATATCAAAATAACTAAATTATATAATTTTATTATACATTAAAAAAAAATTCAAATCCAATATTATATATATATACTCTAAAATCTACTTGTGAGCTAACATAATCATTTGCCCTTTCTTATGAGAAATAATTTATTGGGACTGTTCATTACATTACAAATCTCGAGTTTTTTTCGTCGGTAACCCTTATAACAAGCATGGGAATTTAGTGCGCTACGATGGAACCAAAACCACGTCAACATCACTAATACTGTTCATTTTGATTTAAATGCATATCTCACTCCCGTCATAATCTCAACATGTGTCGTACTTCATGATCTCTTTCTCACCTTTATTTATTTGTATTTTCTGATACTTATCGTTACTACTATAAGTTTTGTGGACTTATAAACTGATTGATAGAGCAAAAGGGCCTACATAGATGTGGCTAGTGAATGAATGAATGAAAGATTTTAATGACGTCCGCGAGACCAAACAGTCTATGGGACCGAGACAAAACAGGCCTAATTTGTCTTCATACTCTTTTCCAAGTCAGATCTCCTGCTGTTAAGTTTGACTAGAAGGCTAGCCGTCTGATTAATCTTATCTTCCTCAAATAGCTGGTGCATATTGTCCACTTTCAAACTATTTTCATGTTGAGTGCGGATATCTTCGTAAGCAATGCATTCCATGATGAAGTGCCATTCTGTTTCCACAACCCCTTTATTGCAGAAAATACAAGTTCTTTCTTCCCAAGTTTCCTTGGGTATCTTCCACCTACCGGTCTCACACCTAAGGTGATGTGATCCCGTCCTCAATTGTGCCACTAACAACCTCGCTTTCCCTTTAATATCTGCACCTAAATAAGTTTTTTCACCATGATCCTTTGTCGGGTTAAACTCTTTGATGTAGTATGCTTTTTTTCGCCCAATCTGGTTTGTCCACATGGCAGTTCTGAATTTTTCAGTCACATAGCTTTTTATTTCACTATTGGTGCTAGGACACTCAATAACAATATGACAATTTTGGAGCATTTCACGGGAACTGAGTGTGACTGTTCATGTGACCTCTTGCTTGGAAGGAAACCCATATTTATTTAAGGTGGTGTGATTGCGGAGGAAAACATAGAAAAGGATTCAAGGTCTCTATCGCTATGAATACCCTTTGCCACGATTTTACCGAGGTAAGCCAAACTACTGTGTACGCTATATCTTCTCTTTTACAACCAATTCAGAAAGTTGTGTTTGCTTGTGTGCATGTATGTGTTTATGGAACCAGTCGACGAATGATCTAGGGCAGACTGCCTTTTCTACCTTGTTTTAGCTTACTAGGAAATCAATGCTAAAATAATAAACTCAGGCTTTAATGTTTGTTGGTGATTTTATTTTAGGTTTTTTGCGAGTATCAAAATCCTTTGTGTGCTTGGGACGTAATGTTTCTTTGTTTCTCTGATGTTTGTAATGTGAGTTTTAGTTGTAAACAAACGAGTTTGTGTAGAGATATGGAATATGCCATCATCCTTTGAGGCAAAGATGGTTTCCATGTCTAGTAGTATTGGTATATACAATTTCATGGTGTTTAGTAGTATTCGTATACACAATTTCATGATGTCTAGAAGGGTATAGATAAAGAAAAAAGTGAAAGAAAACTTGTATATGACTTCCTGATATTTTCGCACTAGGTAACAAAAGCATGCCCAATTTATCTACATCATGGTTACGAAACTTTTCAGGTTAGTCATAACAGATCCGATTCCAGAATGTTGAGTGACCCAAAATTCGCCAAAACGAATTCAATCCCTGACACACTCCAAGTTTCGCTTCGGTGGTTTGATGAGCTCAAGTCTACTTGGCAGTTGAGCCCCAAGTCTTGTAATTATGATCTATATCATTATTAATAGAAACTTAAATATTCTTTTATTTTCATTGCTACCTTCCAAAATTGAATTTTTGATACTTCTTTCCTTATTAAAATATCCCTTCTTTTATCATATGTTTTAGGTATTTATATTTTCGTAACACTTTTTATGCCCCTTTTGTATTCACTTGTCATATGTTTGACTGAACATTTGATTTCTACTGTTATCACATCCGTCTCCACAGGAAAATTCTTGAATGAATTTGGATTGGAGATTATGAAAATAAAATATGCTAGATAGATTTTTATATTAAAATACTTTTATTTTGATCTCAATAGAAAATTTAATTCAAAATTATTTAAGGGGAACTAGTTCATGTGAATATGAGGTCATTAGTGGATTGAATTAATATTTTAAGGGGAACTAGTTCATATGAATACAAGGTCATTATTATTGGATTGAAAACAGAAATGGGTAAGTTATAAGAAAATTGAAATACAATTGCTCATCCATTTTGTAGATATTTAAAAATTCCTTTTTAATGTTTATCATATTGTAATCCTTCCAACAAAATTTTCTATTAAACCTCAACAATATATGAATAGGAAAATTAAATCTCATGTTCTCAGCTCTCTGCATACATTAAACTTAAGTGTAACTTGCCTAAGTTACAATCCTCATGTAACCTTTGATATTCATCTTACATTTTTTCCACCACAATCCTTCCCATCACTGAACATTTTCTGTTGTTTAAACTCCACCAACCGGACATCTCATTGCTCCATGTTTTCTGCATTTTATGACTGCACGGTCTATAAATTCTGCCATACCTAGTTCTGTTTTACACTTACATTTTATGACACCGTTACAATGTCAAAATTTAACTATAAGCCTTCTCAACTCTATGTGATGTCCTATTTTATTAGGATAATTATGTCATGCCCTGCTAAGGAATATGCCTTATCAATCAGAACACAGCAGCAATATGTAATTATTTATTAAATTTTTTTGAATTAAAATAATGCTTAACACTTTATTTATGGGTTGACTCCTTTTAGAAGTTGATCGCTTAAAGAGGCATTTCATGGGCAGCAGCGATTAATATTAGACAAATGAAGGAGCAGCGATTATCAAGGAGGAAGCAAATTCTAAATGCAGCGATCACTAATAATGTAATAATTAATATTCAAAGACCAGCGATTATGTGAGAAAAGGAAAGCAGCGATCATGATTATTGTTTCCAAATGGTGGCTACTTGGTAATGTTTAGTTAAAGATAACCACGGGGTCATGAAGGGAAATAATGTATCCTTTCAAAACTAAAAACATGACCCCTCCACCTTGTGGGTTATAAAAGGGGGTCAATCCATTTGTAGAAGGATAAAAAAGATGGATGAATAAAGTGTGATCTGGAAAAAGAAAATAAGGAAATAAAATATGAGATATCTGCTGGAGATAAATACTGACACTGCAAGAACATATTTGGGAGGTAAATGTAGAATATAAATGAAGAATAACTATATATATATAGTGCACACACACATATATATGCATGCATGCATGTATATATATAAAAATAAAGGAATAATTATATAGAATAATGTATATAATTGCCAATCAATCATCAAATAGGGAATAGAAGTTCTATCAACATCTATTAGAAGATCAAGCAATCTGCAACTCTGATATATCAATGAGATTAGAAATTACAGCAGCGTAATTAAATTGTGGTATGCAAGATAATAAGAGATTGAGTATATATATATATACACACACACATAGTCTATCTATATTCTATAATGGAATATATATAGTCTATCAATTCTTTATGATGATAGTTATTAATCTCTATAATCTTTTATTTATTTGAATCTCCTATAAGCAATCATGAAAGGGGTAGGGAGGAACCTCAATAAGGTCAGTAGGTGCATCTTCCCCTTCTAAGTAGCCCACCTCATATGGGATGGATAAGAGTTCTTGCCCCTTGGGGCCAAGGGGTTGAGTATGGATACTCTGCTCTCGAGCTTAGACATGGTGAAGTTAGGGCATCTTATTGAGGAGTAATGATTAGGGATGCAGGTGCATCTTCCCCTTCTAAGTAGCCCACCTCATGCAGGATGGACAAGAGTTCTTGCCCCTTGGGGCCAAGGGGTCAAGTATGGTTACTTCATGCTCTTGGGCTTAGATGTGGTGAAGTTAGGGCAACCTAACATGCTTCCTCTCCAACCCCATCATGGTGGACTATGGGAATAGCACTATGGATTCTTGATTTCTTAAATGATCTATTCAAATGGATTGAAATAATTGATAATATATATGCATTATATGTACCCTAACTCTTATTGAATCATTGGTAGAATTATATGTTTTCTAACATGATTGCATGACCTAATCTAGGGTTTTAGCTAACGACATGTTTATTGGAAAAATTTAAAGTCTAACTATATTGCACCTCTTGTTTCAATTGAATTTGTGATTCTAGGCCAAAATCCAGGGTAATCCAAAAAAGGGGACATTACACTCTACTATTCTTGCATCTTGCTTTATTTTTGTTTTACACGTATATTTATGTCACTGTTGCAATTTTAAAATTTAACAATAAGTCTTCTCAACTCAATTAGTCTTGCATTTTGCCTTAGTTTTGTTTTACACTTATAATTAATGACATTGTTACAATGTCAAAATTTAACTACAAGCCTTCTTAACTCGATTAGTCTTGCATCATGTCTTACTTGAATTTGTAGCCTTGGCAACCTTCTCCAAAGTACCCTAAATTTTGCAGCAACAATATTGTATTATCAAATTGCAACCGTGCACTGATCTAAACATTGCTAATGAAAATACAATTTGGGGCAAAAAGTCAATTCTCCATTGATTCATAGAACCCACATATGGTGCTTGTTAGCACAACTTGCATTGGGAGATTGGATTGAGTACTTAGATCTACCATCAATACTAATTTCAACTACAACATCATGAGCAATGTGACTGCTATCACTATTGGAGAGGTCAACATGGGAGCCAACCAAGGGAAGTTGTAGTAGCTTTCGAGTGGCTACAAGTTGGATTTGCTTTTGTGACGTGTCCCTTACAAATACATTTGTTTCTAGAGGTGACTTGTCGGCCAAGAGCTTCACCATCCTTTTGCGATGGTTTGTAGTAGGTGCACTGCATTTGTGTGCTACTACTTTCCCCACCAACACTCTCCTCTTAGAGTTTGCAGTGGCTGTACTAAAATATAATCCATATTACTTGTAGAGGGAGTACTCTATGATTGCATTGCATGGAGCTTGCAAACCCTTCAAGAAGCTCTGCACCCGCATGTGTGTACACAAGTTTTACATGAGTTTGTCTAATAGCATGAACAAAGCAATTATCAAATATTTGTACATTGCATTGTTTTTGAACTAGAATTGATAGAGGATTTTTTTGATGAGGCATTGTACATTCAGTCACCCACTAACGTTATTGCTATTTTCTTTGAGCATGTGTTCAAAGATGTGCTTTTTTTGACTTGATTTGTATTGTCCATGCAACTTAAGATCAAGAAATGCACTAGAAATTGGCATCAAGCAAGAGAAACAATAAAAAAAACACAACCGAACAAGAAGCAAGGTCAATAAGATGTTAGGACAAAATCCATGTAGCAATAGATTAATTTGCCAATTGTCAACTTCAAAACTCTTGGTGGCAACTTTAAAAACACTATAGTGACTCAGTATCCACCAAGAGCTAAGTCTTCATAAATCATTTATTAGCCAAGGACTAATAGATAGTTGATGTCCATTCCAATTGGATTTTTCTACAATAGGTTGGTTACTTAGAATACTCATAGTTGCTTTGGTTTTTGAGTATTGTGACTTTAGGTGTCGACTCTGATTTGCAGCCCCCCCTCGCATCATTCAAAAACTTAGCCTATTTCAAAACAAGACAACTTGAGGTGGATGACTTCTGGATAGTATGTGAGTCTATTAATGTATTTGTTTTGATGGTGAAGTTATATTCATAAACAATTTGGGATTTAGGAGCAATAGTTTTATTTTACTTCTCTAGCAATGGAATTTCTTTTTAAAACTTATGGTTCACTAGGTCCATTCATTATAAAGAGACTTATCCCTCCTGCTTAACAACTTCACCATATTACAATCTTATCATTTGATTATTCCAAAATAGATGACCTTCAAGTCATTAGATGTGTACTATTACAAGGATCTTTCTTCTTTTTTCTTAACTTCAACCCAATCCTGCTCCCAAGTAGTTTCCTTGCCGTTGATACTTGGACGATCAATATCACCTTTAAAAGCTCCTAAGGCTATGTTTGGTTTAATCTCAATGCCCTCTAACATAGAAATAGCACTAGCAAGCTTGACAATTTCAAGCAAGTGCAAGTTCTTCTCAATATTTGGAATAGAACCATAATCCTTGCATGAGGGGGTGGAAGGAATGAAGAGGGGGTCCTTGAAGACCTTCGATCCTTTCATGGAGCAAACATCCATGGTCTTATTTTCCTCATCTTGTGGAGCTATACAATACAAGCAAGATTCTGCCCCAATATCCTTATGTTCTATTTTTTGAGGAGTAATAAGATGGTGATGAGGTTTGGCACCCACCCACCAAGTTGGATTGTTGAATTATTTGAAGAGCTTTCTATCACACTAGTGAGCGAGATGCCCATGGGCAAAACACCTCTTACATATGAAATTAAGTTTTTCATAATCCACTGGTTGCTTCCAAGATCTATCATCAACTATTAGAATAATTTCTTTGGGAAATTTCTTTGTGAGACCCATTTCCACACATAAATGAGTGAAGGTGGTAAACGTTTTGTTAACAATCTCACTGGCCATACGTACTAACTTGCCAATAGAGTTCACAATTTGTCAAATTTGAAGACTTGCATAATTGCAGTGGTATATAAGGCAGTCTAATCCAAATTATGCTAGAAGTATAGGAATCATAATGAGGACCAAAAGAAGGTAACCTTGGTCTAATGCTTAGGAAGTTATCTTTCATGGCCCACAAACCAGACCTCAAAATGTGTTGCTTGTCTTTCACATAATTGAATTTGAGGATGAAAAACCCGCTAGTGCAAGGGTAAATGATAATTTCCCCTTCCAAAAAAGGTTTCTAGGTGTTGGAAATCCATTCATAGCTTTCTAGGTACTAGAGATCCATTCACGGAGATCTCCCAATTTAGGCCAAAACTTATAAAATCTACATATTAGGGCATGGTTGATAAAAAAACTTCACTTTGAAACCTTCAAATCCAAAATAATTTTTAGATAACCAACATCAAATTTGGGGTGTAAACTCATGTGATGTTCGCAGGTATCAGTCACAACCTCTCTATCACACAAACAAATTGAGGGAGAGATGGGGGTGAAGCAATTGAGAACCTTGTCCGTGATCCATGTGTTGAAATGGAAGAGTGAGGGGCTAAGGGGATGGAACCATGTGAAGGTGTCCTGCCATTGGACCAAGGAAGTTGATGACATGGACCTTGCCAAGGAAGCCCTCATAGAATCTTCACAATTGCCATCCAAACAATATTCATCATTGCCCTTATTGGAGGATGAGCTTCCAATGTTTGATTTGGAATCTTTTGCACATGCAGTGCTTTGCCACAATTTTTGTAGGAAAGGATCTGGTTGTGCCCTAGCCTTTGCAAAGCACATTGAAATCTTCCTTCCTAAATTTTGCTATTTAGACCATGGATTGCAAAGTTTGCGTCTTTTGTGTTTTTGTACCAAATAAAGGCATATTCTTTGGGACACAGTCAATCCATCTTAGGGAACATAAACATTGACTATCCTACCAAATTCTCCAAATGCGTGAAGATCATCCTCATCCATTAGAAAGGGGAAGTTTCATAGGAAAACAAAGTAAGAGTCATTAATATTCACTAATAAGGAGTTCTTTGAAGTCTCTAAAGGCATTGGAGATTATGTATACGTGTATATATATCATATATATATCTATATATACATATTATATATCTATATCTATACATAGACATAAATATATATATGATATATATATTATTATAGTATAAATATATATTACATTTAAATGTGTATATATATATATACACACATACACACGCATACAAATATGTATGCATGTATGTATATGTATTATTGAGAAGTATATATGTATTGCGGAGTATATATACACACACATACACTTATATATATATATATGTACACACACACACATATATGTATGTACGTATACATATATATACATACATACATATGTATGTACATACATATATATGTACACATACACACACATATGTATGTATGTATGTATGATATATAGATTATATATAATAATAATAATAACAATTCTTATAATTTGTGAGTGTGAGAGAGAGTGATGCATGTGTATATATATACACACACATACATATATATACATATGCATATAATAATATATATGTATATGTATCATGTATATATATATATATACACATATATATACATACATATGTATATATACATACATATGTATATGTATATACATACATACATGATATATATGTACATATATATATTTATATGTATATACATACATGATATATATGTACATATATATATTTATATGTATATACATACATACATACATGATACATATATATACATATATATGTATATCATGTATATATGTATATATATACATATATATACATATATATTTGTATATATATATGTATATATACATATATACATGATACATAGACATATATATGTATATGTATATATATATATATTTGTATGTATGATATATAGATTATAAATTTATATATAATAATAATAACAATTCTTATAATTTGTGTGTGTGAGAGAGAGAGAGTGATAAGCATGTGTATATATATACGCACATACATATATACGTATGTATGTATATGTATCATGTATATATATATATATACATACATGATATACACATACATATATACATATGTATATAATAATGTATATGTATATGTATCATTTATATATGTTTATATATGCATATATATACAATTATGTATACATAATATATACATTATGCATATATATATATATATATATATACATACATATATATATATATATACATATATACATGTATATATTAATAATATATATATAATATACATACATATATATATACATATATATACATATATATATATATATACATATATATATATATGCATATATATACATATATACATGATACATATACATATTATATATACATATGTATATATGTATGTGTATATATATATACACATGCTTATCACACACACTCTCTCTATATATATATGTATATACATATATGTGTGTTTTTTTTGTTACATCCAGCTGTATTCATATTAGTGTGTCTTCTAAAGTTAGTTATATCAGTATCCATATCCAATACCGTATCTGTGTCCTCAACTCTGGTCTCTGTAGATCTTTGAGGAAGAATCCGACACAATACTTTTAGCCAGTTACTGGAGTCACAACAATGTTAGGATATGCATCTTTTTTGGGCTGGTTGAGTTTGATGAGGTTATAGGTTGGATAAGCGTTGTAGGATAGCCTCAATTTGTGAATGTTTTGTAGGAATATTTTCAAAAGCTGTAAAAATTGATGAGTCAAATGAGCAGATGGTGGAATGCACTAGCTTCGCTAACGATTTGAGGAGGTGATAGGTTGGATAAATATTGTAGTTGCCTCAATTGTTAAAGGTTATGTAGATTTTTTTCTCCAGAACTTGTAAAAAGTGGTGAGAATAGAGCACAGATACTACAGAATGTTCTAGTTTCACTTAAAAAAGATTACCAACTGTGCCAATTATGTGGGACTTAAAGCCAAAATTTTTAACTCTTTTGAGGTGCATTTTACTTTTTGGTGAGAGCTGACTACCGTAACCTGTAATGTTGAAAAGGCAGTTCCACTTTTTTGATCAATGCAAATAGCTGCCCGATTGTCTTCATTTTATGTTTTATTTGCCGTGTTCTTTCAAAAGTCAAGTTTATCTTCCATACAATTCTGCAACATCAATATAGATGTGTGTTTATGATTAATATTTTATAATTTGTGTCATCAAGATAAAAACATTGTAGTATGCATATAATCAATAAAATAGTTAGTCGTATGAGTGTCCTTGTGATTATGTATTTGGTCAACCGTTGTGCCTACTCCCTCAACAATGATATATCCATTGGTTGTTCATGATGGATGGTGGATCTTCACTGATGACTAGTGTATTTCATGATGCAAATAGTCAGAACGATATTGGAAATTGTTTAACATGTGGCTACAATGAGTATAATTATTTTTGATGTTTAGTTTTTGTCTATTGATGAAACGCTGATACCAAATTGTGCATACTATGCCATGTGTCTGTCGACTGTTAATTCCATCCTGTTCCATGTTTAGTGGTTAGGATTTCAAAACCTACATTTCTGGCTGTGTTGCTGTAATAAATTCCATTGGTTCTACGTGAAACATTAGTTACATTGACAACCATGTACATTGCTTGTCCATCTTTGTTTGTAGGGTAGGGTTTTGATTGATGTTGTTTCATAGAAAAATGGAGTAAAAAATAGAGAGATGGATAAAGCAATAAAAATGAAAATTGATGGGTATTGTAACATGGTTTGTAAATGTAACAATTTAACATCACAAAAAATCTAACATCATTTTTTGAAGGATTGATGCATTATAAATCTTAAAATTTGTAAACTTCTGGTCTTGATGTCATAGTAAATGTTTTACTTTTGAACAATGGATACATTATAAATCTTAAAAGTTCTTTAGGTTAAAAATCCTCTTTTGGGACTTGTACTTGAGATAGTGGCTTCACATTATCATGATCTTGAGGGGTTTGGAATTCCCAGTTTTCCAATTTGTTGGTTAACAGATTTGTCACCTAATTCTATATTCTCACGCCCACAGAGGTGACAAACGTAACAACAGTTGAATCAGTCATAATAGTTTTTCATTCTGATTCTTTGCTTGTTTTACAAGGTGGCAGCTACCTTCTTCAGATATTCAATGAATGATTTTTAACTAATAGCGCTTTTAACCAGAAAGCAAATGAAAGGGGATACTTTTAACTAGAAAGCTTTGAAAGGCATTCACACAACTCAAATAGTGAAAACTTAAACTACCAAATTCTCCAAAACTATATTAAAGAAATCCTTATGCATCCATCACCATGAAAATTTTATTCACAGATAAACATCCCACAGTAATGAAACTAACCAAACATCTATCATTCCAATAATAGATAATTCATTAGCAAAATACTCAGCATAAGTAGAATAAATCCACACACCATAACACAAAGATTATGCTTGCGTGAACTTCACCATTGTTTTTCTATATTGAAATAACAGAAAAGCAGTAAAACTAAAGATAGCAGAATTTTTGCTATAATGAGTAAATCAAAGTTTGCCCAAAAGATCCCTACGACTAAGCATCAACCCCATATTTAAAGATTACAAATTGTCTTTGATAACGGTTTCTTGAAGACAACTATTTCAGAAATTAAAATAAAAAGTCTTTAAAGTATCATAAGAGCCAATTTAAAGAAAATAACATAACAACTAAAAACTAATCAGCGGTCCCAGCTCTGTCTCTTTCGCTCCCAACTATCTCCACCTCCTGCTGCTCCAGTAAAGCCTCCTATGCCTTTACTCTCTACCTATATTCTCGGTACTTGGTGACAATTCCAGTAATGTTTTTGCTTCCTGCAGTCATGGTGATTTGCAACCTTGTTCTCCATCTGGAAAGTGCACTGTCTGACTCAGCCATTGTTTCATAGATGCTGTCGCTTTCAGCCTTGAATGTATTCAGATAGGTCTGTAAATTACTCAATTTTCTGAATGAGTTTGCAGTGGCTGTCTCAGGATTACCTACCTCTTTATGATACAACTCTTTATATTGCCTTGATATGTTTGCAGCATACAGTACCATCTCCTCAAAGTCATCCATGAGGTCTACTTCGAGGGCATTGAAATTTTTCTTGATCTCTACTACTATGTCAAAATATTTTTCTAACACTTTATTGATTTCCCTGATATAATCCTCATATATTGATAGTTTCCAATCCAGGGAATCAAACTAATTAGGATCAATTTCTTTGGGGGGATCATCTACCAATTTTTCTCTAATCAACAAAGTGTACTCCATGGAGATCAATTCTGCAACTTCGTTAGAAAGCACAAATGCACTACAATGTTCTCTTTTGATCTGTTGGAGTTCGGCTACTAGTTCCTTCCTTTTATCAGACACTTTAACATAAAATTGCACAAATTTACGAATGTAGAAAAGACCATCTCAGTAAAGCCTTTCTATCCACTCGTTGGCAGTTTTAGCATATCCCAAATATTTCTTGACCCTTTGCATAGTGTCAGAATCAATACCTTGAACATTTGATCTTGAGACTTCCTCAGGGGCAGGAGTCACAATTGATGAAATAAAATTTCTTAAAGAAAGAATATGAGACTATAATTGAAAGTTCTCATTTTTCTGTTCCTTTGCTCTTTTAATTAATGCATTAACAGAGTAATCAGCATGATAGACATCACCTTCCAAAGTAGAAGGCCCCATATCAACATGAGTAACCTTGTAACCGGCCTCTGTTATTTCATTTTCATTCAAGTCTTTTATAGGGTCAGCAATTTCCAACAGTTGATGCCCAAAAGCAGAATCGGTGACCATCCGTGACATCCTTTTGGCCTTTTTGGGTTTTGGGGGACCTTGTAGCAGCATAGCAACTGTATCCACCTGAACTGTCATTGCAAGAATATTTTTCCTTTTCCTTTCTACTGCTTTCTTCAACCATGTTGGAGAAGATGCTACAAGTCCAGTCTCCTTGCTTTCAACATTTACACTTTCCACTTTCTCAACTGACTGAATAGAAATAGAGGTATCTCGTACTGGAGAAGGAGGAACTTCAAAAAAAATGTGGGAAAAGGGATATTCTCAATTATATGTTGGAAAATGGCTTTAGAGTCTGTAGGCACTGGTTTTTCCTGATTGGCTCTTTTCTTGGGCACTGATGAGGGTATGCTGTCCTCCTTACAAATTGACTTTAGCTTAGCCCTTGTGTCTTCTGGCTTCTCGCCGTCTCCTCTTGATTGTGAGCCAGTGCCAGACGGCCTAATCGTTTTTTTTCTAGATGATATGCTTATGCCAGAGGCCTGTATTGTCCCTTGCTCCCTCCTCTGTGAAGTTCTTTGTTCCTGAGGAGAACCTGCACTCTGCTACCATTTTCCGTTTAACCAGTCTTGAGTTCTTTTCAAAACAGGAGCAAAACGAACCATTAAATCTGAAACTTCACCCTTCGACCAATTAACTTTGTACAAGGGCCTAGTAGCAAGAGCCTGATATTTAGGATCAATAATCACCGAATCTTCATTTACATCTTCTGGAATATCGAAGGAGAGACCAAAAGTTTGTATCTGCTTCAAGGTCAACCTCATAAAACTTCTTCTCTGCACCTCACTTTCATCTGTACAATCTTCCCAAAAATCCTCATTATCTGGGCGATGCTCATAATTGCTAGCTCTGTACAAATTTTTGACATAGCCCTTGCTATCAAAATTGGCTCCAATTGGCAATTACTGGAGATTAAATTCATTCAGGGCCTTTTCCACACCCCTAGCAATATTATTGCTTTTATAGGAAAATCAAGGCATAGACAATGGAAAAATATACCCTTGCCCATGTTTGAATACTTAACATTCACAATGGCCATTTGCTGACAAACTTCAATAAAAACAAGGAAATCACTTCGATAGTGAGGCAACCTCAAGGGAGCCTTCTCAAAACCCCCAATTCTAAGATAAGTAAATCTGTTGAAGTAAATGTAAAAACTTCCAAATCTCATTACTAGAGCAGCCGCCTCAGGTGAAACTCGAAGCTCAGGGTTTCCATCAAGTCTTCTCACAATTTCCATCAAGAATGCGTCATTGACGCGACAGTAGTTCCTCATTCCAACTTGTTTAGTGAGCTGTGGAAAACTTCTACACATAGGCGTGTCTGGCGTCGGAGACCCTTGCGGTTCCAACCCTGCCCAGACAGCCTCTTGACTGGCTAAAATGTAAACCAGATATAAGCACATGTGGAAGGCAACAGTTTGCCGTAAGTTTATCAATTGCTCATTTAAGTGATAACTAATAATCTCAGCCCCGTCAATGAATTTATTTTCACTACAAATCACTAGAATGAAACGACACATCCAAAATTCAAAAGAGTCCGAATATGCATTTCCAACCACACGATGCAACAAGGTGATAGCATTTGAAATTTCATCCTGAAAATGAATCCTTTTAAGTTTTGAAGGTAATTGAGACTTACCCTTGTTCTCGGATTTCAACCAATTATTTGCAATGGAGTTTTTGCACCATTCTTCATTCATTCTGAAAAATTCATCACCAATAGCTACAAACATCTCTTCCATAGTTTCCCTCTCTGGAATGCTTAATGCACGGGAAATAACCTCAAGAGTAATTCTCGCAATGATAGACCCGTCTACGACTCTAATTTCCTGGGTCTCTGGAATGTATCCCCTCGCGCACGCAAACACCAGGTGGACGCTCTGCATAGCTTTGGGAAAACCTCCAGCGTGCGCCAAACCACTTTGCAAAATTTTATCTCCTAGTGGCGTTTTGCTATTTTGCTCCCGGTGCACCAAAAATTCCTCTAAATTGAGGTCCCCAATTTCAATGTCCTTTACGCCAGACCGGTGATTTTGAATTCCACTTTGCATGAGCACAAATCCATGGAGACATAGTGCTTGTACTTTGAAAAGTATTAGCAGAGAGTAAGAATGCAGGCTAAATGACTTAGTGAATACTTCGCCACCAAAATTATGCCGTTACTTTGACAGATGTGCATTTAATGCGGCATTCAATTTCATTCCTCGTAAAGGTAGCTTTTAAAACCTGTATGCTTTTTTGAAAACTGTGAAAAGACAACTTAAGGTTAGTTCGTACATATCATTTAATGAGGTGGCGGTGCCTTGAAAGCCAAGAAAAATCCACAATGTTGTGTGGTCCGCGAAACTGGACCTTAGAACCAAAGTCGGGAGTTTCAAAGTTTTGAAAACCTCGACCCACGCTTCAAAGACAACCAAACAAGGCTTTCAACGTGGAAGGAAACCAATTCGACTATTGGGAAGTTATGAAATTTAGAACTCGACAAGGTTATGAAACTCGAGGACTAGCGACCTAGGTTAGGAAAAATGCAAAACAACCGCGACTTTGAGCAATTGTCAAGAGTAATAAACAACAAGACATTGAAAATGAATGAGGTAAAGACTCGAAAGGTCCAAGGAGGGGAAGTTTAAGATTGCTGATACCAATTTACAGGTTACGGATAACATTGTCTCTGAATGGGGACAAGGACTAACAGGACGCAAAGAATCCAGAACAACCTTCGCACAGAGCCTTATTCATGGGCAACGGAGACAAAACCAAACAAAACAAAAACAAAAGACTATGTACAAGGATGGGCCCAAGAACAACCTTAATCAAATAACTTCAAATCTTGCCCATTGTAGGCAAGAGGTAGAGCAGTACCATCTAGGTGAGCCAGCAGAAAAGTATTGTCACCGAAATTTGTTTGATTTGAAAGGTCCTCTCCATAGAGAATCAAACTTTTTGTGCACTCCCTTTGGCTCTCTCCTCCTATCCCAAAGAAGAATAGAATCACCAACTGCAAAATTCCTTTGCCTAGCCTTTTTGTCAAAAATTCTTTTCACCATCTGCTGATGTTTTGCAATTTTATCTACCACCATATCTCTTTGTTCTTCCAACCTGTTCAGATGCATAACTCACTTTTCAATTGCAGATTGAAATTGTTCATCTTCTATAGCCTTCTGTAAGTTAAGTGCTGAGAGCTCCAGAGGCGTTGGTAAGATGCTATCAATGCCATACACAAGTTGAAACGGGGGCATACCGATAGCTCTTTTATATGTTACCCTATTAGCCCACAAAGCATCGTACAACTTCTTATGCCATCCCCTTTGATTTTCAGCTAGCTTTTTGATAATAGAAATCAATTTTTTATTACTATACTCAGCCTGTCCATTGCCTTGTGGATAATAATCGGATGAATGTGCTAGGCTAATACCATAAACATAACAGAAGAGAGTAATCTCAGCAGATGAAAAAGTACTAGCATTATCAGCAACAATCTTTTTGGGAACACCAAATCTTACCAGAATATTTTCTTTCAAGAAATTACACACTACTTCTGAAGAAGTTTGTTTTACCGGAATGGCCTCTACCCATTTGGTAAAGTAATATGTAGCAGTTAAGATGTGTGTGTGTGCAGCACTGGAGTCGGGATTAATTGGACCAATAAAATCTAGGCCCCATTGTTGGAAGGGTTCATCTATTACCACAGGCTGCAAGATAAGGTCTGTTTGTGAACCTTGAACACTTTTCGCATTTTGACACCCATTCATAAGCATCCTTGAACATCCCTGGCCAATAAAACCTGAAACAGAATTTTGAAAGTTGTTACAGAAGCTGAAAAATGACCACCACATGCTTCATTATGAAAAACTTCTAGCAGCCTCTTTTGTTGCTCTTTATCGACACACCTCAAAAAAGTCCCATCCACACCCTTTTTATATAGATTTCCTTTCCAAAGGACATCTTACTAGCTTTAAGTTTTAAATTCCTTTTTTCTTTTGATGACAGATGTGACGGACAATCACTATAGGTTAAGAAATAAGAAACATCAGAAAACCATTCGTCTGTTGTGCTAGTGAAAAGAACCAAAGGCAAATGTTCCTCGTCAATAATTTTACTTTCTGCAATCATTTTTGCTAAACCCTTTCCACTAACTAGGTTAGTGGGTTTAATGTCCACATCGTATTCTTGCACCTTTGCTATCCAAGACCCTCTTTTATTACATCCAATTTCTTGCTGGGTGAGGATACTTTTCACAGCGGTCTCAGGAACAAAAACAGTTGTATGAGAATGCAGAATATAAAATCTGAAATTTTCCAAAGCCTTTACAATGGCATAAGCATGCTTTTCAAGTGGAGAATACTTAAGTTCATATTTCTTAAGAGTACTCATAAAAGAAATAGGAGTTTCAATTCCTTGCTCATTTTTTTGTAACAAAATGGTTGATAGAGTATGTTCTGATGCGTAACTGTATATGATAAAATCTTTTGTAAAATCTGGATGCACTAGGGTCGATGCACTTGCAATAGCAGTTTTTATGTCTTCAAATGATTGTTTCCCTTCATTACTCCACTTGAACACGAGATGATTTTTCATCATGTCAAAGATAGGCTTTGTCAACTCAGCAAAATTGGGTACGAACCTTCTCAGAAAATTTACTTGGCCAAAGAAAGACCTAGTGTCATCTTTATTTGCAAGTAAACTCAGCTGCATGATAGCTTTCAGTCTCTCGGGATCTATTTTAATCCCATCCTTTGAAACAATACGACCTAAGAGTTTCCCTTCAGTTACAGCAAAGATGGACTTCTTAGGATTTAAAGACATTCCTCCCTCCCTGCAACGTTGTAATACTACTTCAAGATCATGCAAATGATCAGCTCTCTTCTTAGAAAAAACTGTTAAGTCATCCAAATAAATCACAATGATTTTATTCCTTAAATCACCAAAAGACAAGTCCATGGCCCTTTGAAAAGTTGCCCCTGCATTTATAAGACCAAATGACATTCTATTATAAGCAAAGACACCAATGGGGGTAGTGAATGCTGTTTTATGTTGATCCTCTGGAGCTACTTCAATCTGATTATAGCTTGAGAATCCATCAAGCATATACATCGTTTTAGAACTAGCGATTGTTTGCAATATGTGGTTCATAACTGGTAGTGGATAATTATCCTTTAAAGAAGCTTGATTTAAGTTCCTAAAGTCAACACATCCTTATTTCTCCATTTTTCTTCCTAACAGGAACTATATTAGCTACCCATGTGGAATGATGGATAGGGTAGATAATTTTCGCTTTCAACATTTTATCTATCTCATTGAAAATAGCTTTTGCTACCTTAGGGTTATAATTTCGTTGTTTCTGTTTGTAAGGTGAAGCACTAGTTTTAATGGAATTTTATGTTGAAATTCTCCATTTCTAAATCTCTTCAAATCAGCATAGCACCACGCAAAGACATCTTTGTAACGTGTCAATAAAGAGATTAGTCTTTCTCTCTCCTTTGGAGAACAACACTTTCCAATGCAAACAATTTTAGGATCATCTTCTGTGCAAATATTTACTCGATCATACTCACCAGATGATTTAACAAAAACTTTGCTCTTTTGCTTCAGATACTGATCATGTCCGTTGAACAAATCCCCAAGAGAAACTAAGCCCTTAGGAATCTTATTGCCTTTCAATTGAATGACTTCTGTTTCCTTTCCATCAGAAGTAGTAATGTCACCTTCCAAGATATCATTACTCTTATCATCACTACCTTCAAAATATATATGGGCAAAAGATTTAGCCTTTTCTAGAAATTCAATAATCTATTGATCATTATTAAATACTTGCCAATGATTCACATTGTCAGGAACACTAGGCCGGTATACAATCTCAATTCGATAGGCTTCATCTTTAAAATCAGGATGTGGTAAAAGTAATGACGCTGAGATTGCTAGGGAGTCAGCTCTAGTATTTTGATCTCTTGGAATTGACTCTATAGAAAAGGCATCAAAATCTTCAATACAATCCCAAACTCTGTTTCTGTAATGTTTGAGCCGCCCATTTTTCACAATGTAAACTTTCGTGACCTGTTTCACAACCAATTCTACATCTCCCACAACCCTCAATTGCTTAATACCCTTTTCTTTAGCTACACTTAGACCAAGCAATAGGGCTTCATACTCTGTTGTGTTATTGGAATTAGCAAATTCTAGTTTGAAAGCAAAAGGAAACTTATAGCCATCTGGTGAAACTAGAACTACTCCTGTGCCTGATCCAGCATTAGCATAGCTTCCATCAAATTCTAGTGTCCACAATTCATTAACTAGATTAGGACTTATTTGATCTGAGCATTCTCCTTGAGTAGAGGAACACATATAGGTACTTGGCCCAGTTTCTACAAATAGAATATTTGCTCTTGGATCACCAGACTTTAATACTGTGAACTTAGCTTTTGGCTCAGGATTTAGACGTATTTTTTCCCCATCCAACGTTATTAAAGCATGAGACCAGTCCATTTGTATCTCCCCACCCAGGTCTTTACAAAAGCTTCTACTCAAAAGCATCCCATAACTAGCTGGGATATTAGTGACCAATATGGTTAATTTCAATCTCTTTTTAGGAAAAGCAGCTGGGGCTACCTAAGCATCTTTGATCTGACCTATGATGGGGACTGGGGATCCATCCATGGAATGACATTTACCCTAGGAAGAGGTGAAAGATAAACCTAGGGCCTTGGCTATTTGGGCAGGCATCGCATTTTCAGAGGCTCTAGAATCAATGATACAATTACTTAACCTGAAACCAACAATGTATAATGACACATAAAAAGGTTTTGGTTTTGCAAGAGGACTCTGTGAGTTTGAAGGTTTATCTATGAAATTTGAGCAGATTTGGTTTTCTATGTGAGTTTCGCTTCCATAGGATACTTGAGCGTTACATTGGGATGGTGAAGGCTCTTGTTTGATATATTTAACTAGCCTATCCAGTTCTGCAGGGTTGAGCCTTAGGTATTCAGCTTGTGAGATCTGAATTTTGTGTTTTTACATGACTCAACTATATCAAATGAACTGGGAGTGAGAGTAACAGAGGAGGAAGTAGATGCTACCTCGGTTTGCACACCTTTGGGTGCAACTCTTTCTTGTTTCTTCTATCTTGTTAAAATATATACTTGGGAGCTGAAGATGAACCACTTTGCTCTCCTTTGGCTTGCTGTGCCATAGTGAATACAACACAATTAGGATCATCAATTTTAATATACACATCCTCTCTCGCTTCTGCATCTGGTTCATACTCAAAGAAATTCATGCCAGCATCATGAGATTGGCTAGGTTCCTCCACATACGGTTCCTCAACATGTTCATTTGTTGAGAGCATTTGCATAAATCTAATCATCTTCGGGTAGGTAGTTCCATCATGATCCGAGGTTAGATGAAAATTACAATGATTACTTTTGTTGGAAGAAGGGGCACCCTCGATTGCCAATCTTTGGGTTGGGGCAGCTAATGACAATGTCTTATTCAGAGCTCCTTGATAATTATAATCTCTCCTAGGGACATCTTGATAGGGTGATTGTGAAGGACCTTTTGGCATTTGTCTCTTTAGAGTGATTATATCATTGTCCAGTCTTTGAATAACTGGATTAGTAGAATTTACTAGCAATGGTTTCCCAGTTTGTAATTCTTTTTTCCATTTTCCAGCAACAATTAAGTCATCTTCTATGGATATGGCTCTCTTTTGAGCAATATCTACAATAGCTGCACCCTCCCTTTTGACAGTGAAATTTACATCCGGTGGTAGGGTATTAATGAACATTGCTTTCAACAGATTAGGACCTGACCTCATATTTGCAGGAATCCTATTGTACAATTTATTGAACTTGCCTACAAATTCTCTGATTGCTTCATGAACTTCCTTTTTCATAGAGCCCAACTGAGCGACTAAGACTTGGTCATTTTCTGCAGACTTAAATCTATTTTCAAACCTTGTTCTCAGGGTAGCCCAATCATTAATAGAGCCATTCGGAAGAGAGTAGAACTAGTCAGCAGCAACACCAGTCAAAGATTCCACAAAGAGTCTCATAGCAACATCCTCATGTTGCACTGCAAGAATAGAGGAAGCGGCAAAGAAAGCTTGCATGTGTTCATCAGGAGTAATCTTCCCATCTTCATTGAATTTCGATACAATTTTCCCCAAACCCTTTGGCAAATCATGAAGTTGAGCTCCAGCTCTGAAGGTAAGAGGACCTATTACGGCTCCCCAAGGGACAGGTTGGGGTTGAGCCATTCTAACAGGGTTGTAGATAGGAAAATTTATTTGTAAGGGGAGAACAGTGTCGTGTAAGAGAAGAGCTTAACAAGATGTATTAGAAACCCCAGGAACACTAGGTTTAGGGGGAGGAGATGGTGGTCTGCTAATAGACTTAACCTTTCGGTTAGGTGGGAAGGACGAGAAATCAACTGCTTCTAATAACTCAAAATCTTTATCTACAATCCCTTTCTTTTTATCTGCCTTTGTATATCTTTTAGAAGCCAGAGCTGAACAAACAATAATAAATTACAGAGTCGCCAACTTTCACTTACTAATTGTCTCGTGGAAGATTTTGTCTGTTGTTCAACTAGTTTCTCTAGTCTACAAAATGATTTCTAGGAGCTTGCACTGAAGGGGCTGTAACTCTTCTGGCTACAGGTACAATATTCTCTACAAAAACAATTTCTTGGGCATTTTCAAAATGCATGGCATTTTCTCTTATGATTTCTCCAAGTTCTTCCTCTTCCTCTAACACCTCATTAACTCTGTGATATTAGAGGTTGGTTCTTCTTTGTTGCCAAGCGAGTAGCCGAAGACCAGTAACTATATCCTCCTGATCACCAACCAACTAGTCTACGTTAGGCTGGAGAACACGAGCATTATGCTTTCAAAGAACCATAACTATCAATTACAAAGCAACTCATAATGCATATATTCTTAGTTCATTCCCCAACAGAGTTGCCAAAAATCTGTTGGTTAACAAATTTAGTCACCTAACTCTATATTCTCATGCCCACGGAGGTGACAAATGTAACAACAGTTGAATCAGTCATAATAGTTTTTCATGCTGATTCTCTGCTTGTTTTACAAGGTGGCAGCTACATTCTTCAGATATTCAATGAATTATTTTTAACTAATATCGCCTTTAACCAAAAAGCAAATGAAAGGGGATGCTTTTAACCAGAAAGCTTTGAAAGGCATTCACACAACTGAAATAGTGAAAACTTAAACTACCAAAATCTCTAGAACTATATTAAAGAAATCCTTATGCATCCATCTATTCACAGATAAACATCCCACAGTAATGAAACTAACCAAACATCTATCATTCCAATAATAGATAATTCACTGGCAAAATACTCAGCATAAGCAGAATAAATCCACACATCATAACACAAAGATTATGCTTGCATGAACTTCACCATTGTTTTTCTATATTGAAATAACAGAAAAGCAGTAAAACTAAAGATAGCAGAGTTTTTGCTCTAATGAGTAAATCAAAGTTTTCCCAAAAGATCCCTACGACTAAGCATCAACCCAATATTTAAAGATTACAAATTATCTTTGATAACGGTTTCTTGAAGACAACCATTTCAGAGATTAAAATAAAAAGTCTTTAAAGTGTCATAAGAGCCAATTTAAAGAAAATAACATAATAACTAAAAACTAATCAGCGGTCCCAGCTCCGTCTCTTTCGCTTCCAATTATCTCCACCTCTTGCTGCTCCAATAACGCCTCCAATGCCTTTACTCTCTGCCTGTACTCCCGGAATTTGGTGACAATTGCAGTAATGTTTTTGCTTCTTGGAGTTGTGATTTGCAACCTTGTTCTCCATTTGGAAAATGCATGGTTTGACTCAGCCATTGTTTCATAGATGCTGTCGCTTTCAGCCTTGAATGTATTCGGATAGGTTTGCAAATTACTCAATTTTCTGAATGAGTTTGCTGTGGCTGTCTTAGGATTACCTACCTCTTTATGATACAACTCTTTATATTGCCTTGATATGTCAAAATATTTTTCTAACACTTTATTGATTTCCCTGATATAATCCTCATATATTGACAGTTTCCAATCTAGGGAATCAAACCAATTAGGATCAATTTCTTTGGGATGATCTACCAATTTTTCTCTAATCAACAAAGTGTGCTCCATGGAGATCAATTCTGCAACTTCTTTAGAAAGCACAAATGTGCTACTATGTTCTCTTCTGATCTGCTAGAGTTCAGCTACCCGTTCCTTTCTTTTATCAGGCACTTTAACATAAAATTGCACACATTTACAAATGTAGAAAATACGATCTTGATAAAGCCTTTCTATCCACTTGTTGGTAGCTTTAGCATATCCCAAATTTTTCTTGACCCTTTGCACAACGTCAGAATCAATACCTTCAACATTTGAGCTTGAGGCTTCCTCAGGGGCAGGAGTCACAATTGATGAAATAAAATTTCTTAAAGAAAGAATATGAGACTATAATTGGAGGTTCTCCTTTTTCTATTCCTTTGCTCTTTTAATTAATGCATTAACAGAGTAATCAACATGATGGACATCACCTTCCAAAGTAGAAGGCCCCATATCAACTGAGTAACCTTGTAATCGGCCTCTGTTATTTCATTTTCATTCAAGTCTTTTATAGGGTTAGCAATTTCCAACAGTTGATGCCCAGAAGCAGAATCGATGATCATCTGTGACATCCTTTTGGCCTTTTTGGGTTTTGGGGGACCTTGTAGCAGCATAGCAACTGTATCCACCTCAACTGTCATTGCAGGAATATTTTTCCTTTTCTTTTCTACTGCTTTCATCAACCATGTTGGAGAAGATGCTACATGTCTAGTGTCCCTGCTTCAAACATATTTACACTTTCCACTTTCTCAACTGATTGAATAGAAACATAGGTATCTCGTATTGGAGAAGGAAGAACCCCAAAAAAATGTGGGAAAAGGGCTATCCTCAATTATATGTTGGAAAATGGCTTTAGAGTCTGTAGGCACTGGTGTTTCCTGACTGGCTCTTTTCTTGGGCACTGATGAGGGTATGATGTCCTCCTCACAAATTGACTTTAGCTTAGCCCCTGTGTTTTTTGGCTTCTCGCCGTTTCCTCCTGATTGTGAGCTAGTGCCAGACGGCCTAATCGTTTGTTTTCTAGATGACATGTTTATGCCAGAGGCCTGTACTGTACCTTGCTCACTCCTTTGTGTAGTTCTTTGTTCCTGAGGAGAACCTGCACTCAGCCGCCATTTTCCGTTTAACCAATCTTGAGTTCTTTTCAAAACAGGAGCAAAACGAACCATTAAATTTGAAACTTCAGCTTCAGACCAATTAACTTTGTACAATGGCCTAGTAGCAAGAGCTTGATATTTAGAATCAATAATCACCGAATCTTCATTTACATCTTCTGGAATATTGAAGGAGAGACCAAAAGTTTGTATCTGCTTCAAGGTCAACCTCGTAAAACTTCTTCTCTCCACCTCACTTTCATCTGTACAATCTTCCCAAAAATCCTGAATATCTAGGCGATGTTCATAACTGCTAGCTCTGTATAAATTTTTTTTTAACATAGCCCTTGCTATCAAAATTGGCTCTCATTGGCAAATACTGGAGATTAAATTCATTTAGGGCCTTTTCCACACCCCTAGCAATATTATATCTTTTATAGGAAAATGAAGGCATAAACAATGGAAAAACATACCCCTTCTTCCCCATGTTGTAATACTTAACATTCACAATGGCCATTTGCCGGCAAACTTAAAGAAAAACAAGGAAAACACTTAGATAACGAGGCAACCTCAATGGAGCCTTCTCAAAACCCCCAATTTTAAGATAAGTAAATTTGTTGAACTAAATGTAAAAACTTCCAAATCTCAGTACTAGAGCAGCCGCCTCAGGTGAAACGTGAAGCTAAAGGTTTCCATCAAGTCTTCTCACAATTTGCATCAAGAATGCGTCGTTGACGCGACAGTAGTTCCTCATTCCAACTTGTTTAGTGAGTTGTGGAAAACTTCTATACATAGGCGTGTTTGGCATCGGAGACCCTTGCGGTTCCAACCCTGCCCAAACAACCTCTTGATTGGCTAAAATGTAAACTAGATATGAGCAAATGTGGAAGGCAACAGTTTGCCGAAAGTTTATCAATTGCTCATTTAAGTGATAACTAATAATCTCAGCCCAGTCAATGAATTTATTTTCACTACAAATCACCAGAATGAAACGACACATCTAAAATTCAAAAGAGTCCGAATATGCATTTCCAACCACAAGATGCAACAAGGTGATAGCATCTGAAATTTCATCCTAAAAATGAATCCTTTTAAGTTTTGAAGGTAACTGAGACTTACCCTTTTTCTTGGACTTCAACCAATTCTTTGCAATGGAGTTTTTGCACCATTCTTCAGTCATTCTGGAAAATTTGTCGCCAACAGCTACAAACATGTCTTCCTCAGTTTCCCTCTTTGTAATCCTTAATGCGCGGGAAATGACCTCAGGAGTAATTCTTGCAATGACAGGCCCGTCTACGGTTCTAATTTCTTGGGTCTCTGGAATGTACCCCCTTGCGCACACAATCATCAGGTTGACGTTGTGCACAGCTTCGGGAAAACCTCTAGCGCGCGCCAAACCTCTTTGCAAAATTTTATCTCCTTGTGGCGTTCTGCTATTTTGCTTTAGGTGCACCAAAAATTCCTCTAAATTGAGGTGCCCAATTTCAGTGTCCTTTATGCCATACCAGTGATTTAGAATTCCACTCTGCATGAGCACAAATCCGCAGAGACAGAATGCTTGTACTTTGAAAAGTATTAGCAGAGAGTAAGAATGTAGGCTAAATGACTAAGTGAATACTTTGCCACCCAAATTATGACGTTACTTTGACAGGATGTGCATTTAATGCGGCATTCAATTTCATTCCTCGAAAAGATAGCTTTTAAAACCTACATGCTTTTTTGAAAACCCTGAAAAGACAACTTAAGGTTAGTCTGTACATATCATTTAATGAGGTGGCGGCGCCTTGAAAACTAAGAAAAATCCACAATGTCGCATGGTCGCGGAAACTTGGAACCTTAGAACCAAAGTCGGGAGTTTCGAAGTTTTGAAAACCTCCGACCCATCGACTTCAAAGACAACCAAACAAAGGCTTGCAACCTAATGGAAGGAAATCAAGCCGAACTATCAGGAAGTTATGGAAATTTAGAACTCCACGACAAGGTTATGAAACTCGGAGGACTAGCGACCTAGGTTAGGAAACATGCAAAACCCGCGACTTTGAGCAATTGTCAAGAGTAATAAATAGCAAGACATTGAAAATGAATGAGGTAAAGACTCGAAAGGTCCAAGGAGGGGAAGTTTAAGACTGCTGATACCAAATTAAAGGCTACGGATAACACAATTACAACTTGACATGGATATTTTTGACCATTCCATTACATCTTTAAACTTGAGAGATCTATTGATGGTTAGAACTATTGATTAGGGCTGGTTGTAGGATTGAGTGAGTAGAGCAAACTAATGAACACTAAAGCAATGTTAGGACTCAACCATTAAGACATATGTATGCACCAACAACTTTTATTGTTGTGTGACTAATAAAGCCATTTATGCATTCCATTGATATAGTACATGTATAGAGAACTTGACGTGTGCCCAAATCATCGTAGTGGCGATTGCTTCACCTTGAGAGAACTCTCGTGGATGCTGACCGAGCTAAACTGAAGAAAAGGATATATGCATATATATACAAACACACATTATGAATTGCCCTATTTATAAAGACATTTGTGTTTCTCAGAGAAGCTTTGTATTTGCATTGATGGAGTGTAGTTTTGTACATGTTGAGTTGGCCTAATGATGAAGGCATGTGCACTCTTTGGTAGTGGTTATAGGTTCAAATATAAGGGGTATAAGGTTGTACACCTTGCTGAACAATATATAAGGTAAATGAAAAACAGTCTTCTTGTGCCATGCTTGACTGAGAGGGACCTCATACACCAGATTAGTGAACTGCTTGCTGGTGATGTAAAAAGTTTCCCTTAATACTTTTAAATTTTAAATGTGGTTTTTATGGAAGTATGGTGACATCGTTTTTTGAGTTAGGGAATTTTTCTTCTATTAATGTTTGATTTTACTTGGTAGTTGAGCTAAGATGCTCATTCTGAATTTGAAAGATGTTATAATGTAAACTTTTCATTTGAGATGTTATTTTTCCTTGATGCTTAGATCACAAATTTTGGGGGTTTATATCTTATAATACAAAGTTTACAAACTTTTGATTGTTTGAAGCAGAACACAAAAGAAAAGAAAAGAGAATCTTTTTATTTAGCTGGTTGAAACTTGATTTTTAATGAATATACAATTTGCATTTATAATGCTTGCTTGAATAGTGTCTCTGAAATTACCATGGCTAATCATGACTTAATCCCATTTAATTAATGCTCACATGTCATAATGAACAAGGTGAATTGATACACTGCTTTAAAACCCCAATAAACTTTAATGTGTAATATCCACCTTAAGGATCATGTCATGGACATGATCACTTTGCAAATTTCTAAACTTTGCCAACTTCTTCCATTGAGTGCTTTGTTGGAAGTGTCAATAACTTTTTCCTAAGCCATGCAATAAGTTTATTAATTTGTGTTTTATACCAACTCTTTTATGCAGTGCTAATTATCTCTGCATACTTTATTTTGGTCCGAAAATCTGGATCCTTGGTTAAGATTTCAACATCCTAATTGTTTTAGTAAAGGGGAGATATATATTTTTTTCTTTTAGTTAAAATTTCCAATGATATCGAAGTTATACTGCTTCTATTGCTGGAAAAATTTCTGCTTTGTACTTTGCTTCGCTGAATTATAAATAGTTGTGTATTGCTTTGTGATGTTCCATGAAATAGCCCTTGAAGGTTTGTTTCAAACTTTCAGGCCATAAAGTGCTTTTACCAAATTGGTAACTAGTTGCACATTTCTTCTGGATATTTATAAAGGAAAACACTTTTGATATCCTTCTGGTGTATATTCTACTCATGTTATGTTGCATCCACCACAACATCCTTCTAGGGTACCTTCTACACATGCTGGGTCACATCAACCAAAACTGTACTATGATGATTCTTCTTTCTATTGGTAAAAAAGCTTTTTCAATCTAGAATCTATTTTGCTTCTGTGCAAAATCTTTGCCACTGATTTTTGCCATATTTTTCTCAACGCCAAGTCTGCTTTAAACTTTGTTCAACAATTTTTTAACAAATTAACACCTTTTTAACAGGAGGCTAGGCTTTATTTTTCATTACACTTTTTCATAGCATTATCCCAAATTCGGCAGTGTTACTCATCAAAATTATCAGTGCATAATTTATTTGAATAACTTATGATGAATCACTTTCTGTATCACCAATCATTTTGTTGCTTTGAATATCATTAAATGTATCATGTTGCCTTTCTGGTCCTCTTCTGTTACTGTTGTTAGTGATGCCTATAATACCACTGTTTTTGTTTGTAACATATTAGTTTATTTTGTTTCTTTTTTTATAGTTTTCAGTTGCTTCTTGTTTGTCTTGTTCATTTTTCAAAGGAAATATACAGAACCGATATGATCCCAAGGACTCATAGTATAATCCTGTTACTGCTAACAGCCAATTCACAAGTCTTAGATCGAACAGTCTATAAGCTTTTGATTCATCATTGCATCTAATAAACATGCACTCCCCACACTTTATCATCTTTCTAGTTGTTTCCCATTTGGAAAAAAAATCAGCAAGAATAGGACAATAAAAAACCTATAAATTCTCTCCCAGTGGTTTTCTTCCCATCTTAGCTTTTTGTGTGGTTGTTATGCTGGATTTGATTTGTCTCTCATTATAATGCTTGCCCTTGTTTTGGGCACTAATATGTCTGTTAATAGAACAGCATATAATATTCTTCTCTGAGATATGCTATCATTCTGAAGAATGTTAATGTGTTTATCTGCTACGTCCTTGTTACTAGGTATAATACTGTTATCTCACACAAATCCAGTGTACTTCTAAGAATATTTTATTCTTGTTCTGCACAAATCCAATGTACCTCTAAGAAGACTTTATACTTCATAGTTTATTCTTGTTCTGCGCATTTACCTTCTTTGTTATGTTGCTGAAGCCTTCACCTTTGTCTTCATTTAACTTCTTTATGCTAGTCTTCTATAACTCCCCAAATAATTCCCAAGCATCATCATATTGGATCACGGTTCTTAATTCTCTTCCAATCAAGTGCATTCAATTTAATTTCAAACCTATTCATGCAGAATTGGCCTTGGGTTTCACCATCTTACTCCAGCATAAAAGGTAGAACACTAAAATAAAATAAATGAATGTAATGTTTGTATTGCTTTTAAATATATATTCAATATATTTTTATTAATCATGTTTAGATAGAGTCCAGGAAATTCCTTCATGGCTTTTTCACATGTAAATATATTATATATCCATATCACAACAAAAATACTTTATTGCTAATGATATCAGGTCTTAGTGATGATAATTTCTAAAACAGGTCGTTTTCATTCAATTGCCAGTGAGTATATTTCACTTGTTATATCATCTGTATAGATAGAGTTAGTGATGGAAGATTCAACATGCCAGTGTGATATTGTAAGTTGTTTTTCTTCATGTCTCTCTTCCTCTGTGAAGCATTAATTGCAGCAGATTATTGCATTTATTACTTTAACCATGTGAATTACAGAATATGAATTTTATGTGGAGATGATGGCCATGTCAATTGTTTATATTTTCTGAATATAAATCAGAATTTACATGGTAACTTGACTACCGTATTTTAAACAGAATGCAATTCTATGTACCTATCAAAAGATAGAATTTTTTTAGAGGGGTCTCAAAGTTAGATCCAAGCGTATGACACACAGGTGAATCTAGCTATATTTGTTAAAATGAGTGCCTGTGGAAATCCCAGAACCGGAATGAGAACCTTCCATGGAAGAGAACTTTTTTTTGAAAAACTTAGGATCAAACTTTCAGAAACTATTGTTGATCTTATATTTAAAAAGATGCTAAGACAGTGATATTATACCAAAATTTGTTGTTAGAGACTAGAGTAATATAAACAATTTTTCAGAAAGCAAGCTTGCCTTTGCTGTGATTTTATATAAGGGCTCTATGCATGGTCATTAACAAAATCTCAATTGAGTTATCTGCCATGCTCCTTGTAACAGTGGCAAAACTTATGATTGATGTTAAATTATAGGTGGAGATCAGCATACAAATCAGAAGCCATTTTTATCAGAACTAAGAACAAAGATAATGAAAATTTGATAATCTATGTTGCAAATTCCATGGTCCAATAGACCACAGTTCTAAAAACAATAGGATTTTTTTTCCTTGGTAGTTTAGAGTATGGGTCACTAAATAATGTATCTGATGGACACAGTGAAGCTCATGCACTTTCTGAATGAGCCCAGTTTCACTCCTGGTGTCAATTTTCCATTTAATTTGCCATTTGAGCTCCAGGATTGCATCTTGACCCCACACACACTGTTTTTGAAACCAGTACTGGGTTCAGTTCTCAAGTAATTAAAATCAGATTTAGCATGGACTAGCTTTTGGCTGTTAAGTCATCTCTAACTGTAAAATCTATATTCCTAAACTATGAGTTGCAACACAGAAAATTAATTGGAATATCATGCCAATGAACAGTATACAAATAATAGAGATTAGCTTTTATTGCATGGGTAGAACTTAGTACCATAGTTCACAGACTGACACTGAGAGAGTACTCAACAAGCCCAAAATTTCTGACTAACCAAAAACTAGGCAACTTAAAAAAATACCTAAATTTCTTAAAAAACACATTTTTTATGCTTAATTCAATTACAAAATATATTGAATGATTCTAAAAAACCATGAGGAAGTGCTTTCTATTAGATTTGATTCTTGAATACATATGGATTAGAAAATCACATCCTCATGCAGAGTTGGATACAATAGCTAGCTGTTAATTGACAACTATTATGATTTATGATGACTGTCTTTGAAAATTATCATCATAAATTGCATATTAGTCAATTTAAAAATTACAAGTTAATACAATTTCTCTTCCTTATCCAGTGAAAACTTGGGCGGTAGAGGGTATGGTCCTCATGTTTGGTTGTGGCTCCTTGCTTGACCTAGAAGACTATGCCTATGGCTCCACCTTGCTGCTAGATGGCAATAACTCCTCTACCACATCAATGTCATCCAATGACAATCCAATCTCCCTTTCATTTGCTGCAACCACATCCTTGATAGCTTCTCTCAAAATTAGCAATCTCATCCTTTGTAAACAATGAGGGCTTATCATCCTACACAGTCTAGTCACTATAGAGATCAATCTCATCCAAATCTATGTTACCGGGTTCTTCAAAAAAGGACCCCGTGCCCGCTCTTGGAGTGTTTGGGTACGGAAGCAGCCTGGGGAGTGCCTGGGAGCGCCCAGGCAACCCCGGGTTCTCTGTGGGTCCTTCTTGGGCGCTCCCAGGGCGCTCCTAGGCACTCCCAGGGCGCTCCTAGGGTGCTGCCAGGCAGAAAATGTTACTTTGAATCATCCTTTTTTGGTGCAGTAGTTTGTGATCTGTTTTTAGCTTGGGTTTCAAATTAATTTCAAAGGTATTATTTCATTATCAGCTTCTTAAATGTTGCTCGTCAATTTAGTGGATTTATAAAATATTTATTTCAGTATAAACATTGACATTAATCCAATATTGTCATAACTAGATGGTTTATCGTCAAATCCCTATTATCATTGTAAGTTTGTAATTGTAATGATCTTCATTTGAATCGTGACTTTAGACATATATGATATATGACATAATATTGAAATTTTGAACTATCAATTGGCATTTATCTTTATCACTACCATTGATCAATGATTCAATGATGAATTGATGACTGATGATTGATGAAGTATACTATATCATACTATCAAATGTATTTACAATTTTGTATATTTTTAATTTTTTGCATATATATATATATATACAGCCATACCCAAACGTACCGTATTTCAGGAAAAAAAAAAAATTGCCGTACCGGCGTACCTGTATCTGTGCCCGATCTTGTACCAGAACCGGCAACTTAGATCCAAATCAATAGGCTGCTTTGATTTGTCTTTCACCTTTTTTGTGCAAAGCCAAAGGTTGTATTGCACAAAAACTAGGTCATTGAAGCGTTGTTGAGTCAACTTATAATGATTCATGTGAATAGTGTCAAACAAACTGTAGTTGTACTCATAGTTAGAAGCACTGCAAGGTTGAGATAAAATTAGTAAGGCTAGCTTTTCAAGATTTGGGGTATTTCCACCTCAATCTTCCTGCCAAGAACCTGCAAATAAGATATTCAAGAGTTTGTGAATAAACAATATTTTATTTATAATTGTAATTTGTAACTTGCAAGGTATAAGACTTCACTTTTTCTTTCCTGGTGTTTAGGTGGATCTTCCTTATATAGCTAATGGAGAAGAAAAGAGCCTCCCCCCTAGCTTGCTTATAATTTTGCAACTCAAATAATGAGGTGTCTCGCCTCAATTTCAAGTGTCATCCTCTTAATGCATGTGGATAGGCCCTCCACAATCTCCCTGTGAGCATTTGTGAAGCTATTGGAGAAGAAAAGCTTGGGGTTGAGGTAATACCCCACTGCATGAATGGGTTGGTGGAGTTGATTGTTCCACCTCTGATCAATGATTTCCTAAATAGGAGCAAATATACTTGCATCCCCTTAGTAATAGTTTTGGATAGCCTCATAAATGTATCCCATTGGGCTTTGCTCTCCATCCACCAAGTGCAAAACTCTCACCAGGGGCTTTGATACCTACAAAGTATAAAGTACAAACAAATTTAAGTTACAAATTACAATGAAACTAACTTAAAGTTCAAAAATAATTCAATTTGAAATTTAAATTCAAGTTTGAAATTACCTTGACAATCTCTAAAGCTCTCTTTGCAAAGACATCATCAAAATCTATTTTTGGGGTCCTCTCTCTGTTAGCCTTCTTTGAACAAGTTGAGTCTAGCTATGTTTGACTCACAAACATTTGCTTCAAGGGAGTCGATAAATCAGAAATACTTTACAACATTACAAAATTAGTTGCAAACTTTGTGGCATCTAATTGCAGAAGCTCTTTCCCCTTGGTGTGATCTCTCATCAAGCTAAGAACTCATGAGTCATTATAAATATATTTTGTTATATTTCTTTCATCTTTTGTAATTGGTTTCAGCCAATCAATTTTGCCTATGTCCTCCAAAAGAAAGTCAAGGCAATGGTTGCACAAGGGGTCCAAAAAAGTGTTGGATGCCTCTCTTGAAGCAATCTTCCAACTGCCACATATGTTGTTACATTGTTATAACAACTTGCACAACATTTTGTATGGTCACCTTTAAACAACCTCCTCCAATATCAAGCACAAAGTTTCAGCATCCTTTAGCATCAATTGACTTCAAAAAAATTAATTCACCATTTGAAGCCTCTAAAAAATTGATGAGGGTGTGGTTCCTTCCATCTATCCACCCGTCTAAAAGAATTGTGCATCCAAAATTTTTCCATTGCTTCTTTTGGTCTTCCACAATTTGTTTTGCCACTTAACTCTCTTGGAGAGGGTGCATTGTACAAGGCACCCTCTCCAATGAAGGTTGTACATTTCTAGGCACAAAAAACTCCTACAACTGAGCTCTACTAAAGTTGGATGAGGTGGATATGCCACATATGTGGATTGCGACTAGAGCTCACAATGCTTGTCGTATCGACATCAGATTTTGTTGGCAAATTAGGAGCAATGGTTGCTTGTGCCGTGGCCCTCTCCAATTGCTTTTTGACTGAAAGAAAACTGTGCGATTACTACATGTTTATATTATTAAGCTAAAAGTAGAGATTGAGTAGTGAAAGTATACATGAGGATTGAATAAGTTTGAGCACAAAAATACAAACACTTCGGTAAATTAAATTAAAGGATCGGTAAAGAACCATAATCTCCAACTTTGAAGAAACTTGCAAAACAAAGCTTGCAAACTCACCAAGAGCAACTTAATATACCTCAACATAGATAGCAAACAAAATATCTGAATAACAATTTAGAAGTAAGATAGGCATTACTGAATACTATTGAAGGAAAAATGAATTTTGGATTAATAATGATGAATACTTGGTAAGCATCAATTTTAACAAGCAAGCATGAAAATTACTATAAGAAATTTAAGTGCAAATGACACCTATTTATAATGTTTACAAAGTTATTGCATGAAAATAGATTCAAAAATTAGCTGCACTTCTACTTTAGGAATAACTTGATTGGATGCAATACAATTCTTATTACAAAATTCTATCCACTAAAACTATTTCTAAAACTATGCAATCATTAGTTAAATTATTGATAGAAATCACTACAAACTAACACTTAGAAGTCACATCTCTTGCATGTCTAGAGATGTAAAAATAGACGATTTAAAAATAACTTCCTCAAATAGCTCATTAGGCTAAAATTAGAGACTGTTTGCTGCTCAATTCAAGGGACTTTGAACCATACTTAAAATCAATGGTAATAAACTATAACCAGCATGCACATAGAAGTGTGGTTGAATATATGGGGTGTTTAGTCTCTATTTCATTTCAGCCAAACGATTTCTGAAGAGTTTTTGGAATAACAACCTCTGGAACTATAATAGCAAAACCTACAACGAAAATGGGGCCAAAACAGAAGGATACAAGAATTAAAAGAATTTGCAAGCAAGACCTAACCCATAAAGAAAAAGACACCATCTGGAATGTGTTGCTAGAGGGTTATGAAAACAAATGTTGGCGAATGTAGATTGCAAATGCCTCTTGTATCTGATTAAGTGTAGGTTGACAGGGTCCAGCAGAGCATCAAATATAGCAATATGGATGGTAGATTACATGTTCGGGTTGAGCATAGGGAAGATATACAATTGTGCCCATTACTTGTTAGAGAGAATAAGGGAGTTCTTAGCATGCAAACATAAGGCGTTTTACATGACTCAACATGCTATTACATTATTCTTGGGCGTCATGTATACCTAAGTGCTTGCCAATAAGTTGGGCAAATTCAGCCAACCATCGACTATGATAGCTAGTGGTCGAGTGTGTTCCGATGGACCATCCTAGACGTATAGGCAGCCTTGGGTGAAGAAATAAAAACAAGAAAAAGAAAGAGGAAGCAAAAGGAGGAAGATAGTAGTGAAGAATACGAGCAGATAGCCATATCCTCGTCCATGGCCAGTACTACACATGTAGACACACACTCAGCCGAGATTATATCCACGGAGGTTGAGACTCAAGTTCTAGTTCCGATAGCACAAATAGTAGCAGCTAAGGGGGCAATAGTAGTCGAGCGGACAGTAGCAGTTGAAGGGACAAGAGCGGCCGAGGAGATAGTAGCAACCGCCTCTACCCCTCTAGCCTCACTGACAGTAGCGACAAGAGTGGAGACAACCTAGATTGATAGTTGGATGGAACTACTGGGCTCCCCCATTTGGGTAGAGGATATCCCCCCCTTCCATTCACCTCAAGATACAAAGATGGTTATAGAGTAGCCCGAGATTGTGCCATCTGCAGTTGAGAGTACACAACCGGTCACCACATTGCCAACCACTGCATAGATACTCACTCCCATCGAGCCAATACACACAATAGGAGTGGAGGAGCCAACAACCGCACAACTTGTGGAGGATATCCCTCCAAGTGATATGATGGTAGCCGCCACCCCCACACTACTTGGGTCAACAACCCCTATTTCTACAAAAGAAGAGTTGAGTTATTCAAAGGGGATAATCGTAGAGATCCCCAAACCAGATAGAGCAGATCCGATGGGGACTATTCAAAGGTATATTTGGAGCTTAGAGCCTATAGTAGTAGTCATATAGGAAGTTGTAGATATTTCCAATTAGCTAGACTGCAGCCATTCTCCAGTAGCCTGGTAGGAGGCCCAAAGAATTTTAACATTTATGGAGACAAACTGTGAGGAGGAGTTCATTAGCCTTTTTGTATCATGGGGTTGGCCAGAGATCGAGACCCTAGAGATGCTACCAGCTTGGTACCCCACCAAGCCTACATTCTAGGGGAGGGATGGAAAATTAATATTAAATCTGTTTGGCATGGAGAAGGCATATTGAGAGCTGTTTTATGGGTTAAAACAACAAGAGGCATCTAACTTCCGGCTGAACAGTAAGATTGACGAGGCTATAGCTATATCCCAGAAGGTTCGTGTAGAGGTTGATTCTCTGACTTAGCATTTTCAAAGCCAATTACAGCAGAAAACCCAACTCACAGAGGCTGAAAAAGCAAAAGTGGCAGCCAAAGACCTAGAGTTGATGGAGAAGGAAAAACAAATTTAGGCCATGGAGGTGGAAATGGCAACTCAGGTTGAAGCAAAGGATAAGGAAATAGAGAGGATCAACTGTCACCTGAAAGAGGCTGTGCACATGGTGAAGGCAGCTAGAGAAGAGGAATTGAAGGCATCTCATCACCTGAAGTTGAGGACTGAAGAAATATACCAGCTCCGACAACTCAATTCCTAGACTTTGACTCCCACTTCCTTTGTCCATCCAGCTCTAGGGACGTCCTCTCGACCATCTTCCCACTAGAATTAATATACCATACAATTGTCTTCCAATTTTTATAGTTAGTCGTCTGGAAGACGATTTACTTTTTTGGGGGAAATGATGTAGTCAGTAAATAATTAAATAAATATATAAATAAAGAAAACTTTTTAATGTTATAATTGGGAGTTAATCCTCAACAGTTGATTAGTTTGGCTGGGTAGTTGCTGACGGTTGGTGTCCTCAACCAACATTGGTCAACTATATATATTGGCATTTCATTTGTAGTCGGGGACATCACAGTTTGATATATGATGTAATGAATTTCTATTCAATGAATGAAAATACAAATCTTATGTTCTGTGCATTGCATGTGTAATTGCTATGTTTTGTTACTGCTGTTATTTACATCCGTTTACTCTATATTCATCGGTTAAGTCACTTAGCGAGTAAACAGAGACAGCTAAAAATAAATTGGGCTATAAGTAGCTCCGGATAAAAATAACAAAGATCAAAATATGCCCTTCTCCTTGAAAACAATGATTGCTAAAAATAGCATGATATGGACTTCTGGAAAGTCTAAATGAGAACTTTCTCTGATCATGGCAGATTTCTACATTATGAAACTTGTAAACCTTTATTATTCAACAAACCCTAGCTGGAATGACAATTGAACTTAATGCAAATTTTGAAAGACTAACAGCCAAGGTTTTGAAGATGTTACTGGAAATTATTCTCGAAACCCTAGACACTATGTATTTGTATATCCGATTTTCTGAATTTTAATGAAAGCAAAACCTTCACTGAAGAAATGAAAATTGTTTAATTGATTCCCAATTAAATAATTGCTGATATTTAGTGCTTTTGATGGATGAAATCTGAAGAACACACTATACTGCTGTTTGTAAGATTTTAGTTTGATTTTAGGAGTCTGCTGAAACAAAGACTGCCCAAACCGTAACTCAAATCTGAAATCTCCAAGGTACAAACCCCTTATGTAATCAAGAATTGTTGTCAAGAATCAATGATGATAACCTTTGAAAAATAGGAGCTCACGATGATAGATCACAGCTGCCATTTTGTTGAGGGTGAATACTGCTGGTATAAAGAATGGATCTGCTGACCTCTACTATAGGAAATTGAAACAATGGGATCCTGTTCATTTTGTATTCTGCTGCAACCTGCTCATTTTGTGTCTTTCCTTTGTGGCTTTCCTCTGTGGCTGGGAAAATAATGAATGAGAAGTCATTTTTAATTGCAATTTGTTCCTAAATCTGTTGCTAAAGTGTTCTAAAAATATCATTGTTGATTCTTTGTTTGAATCACATTCTGGTTGGCTGTCTATTCATAGTTGTGTACCCTTTGCAAGCAGTATCTGCCTTGCCTTATATAAATGCACCTTAAGCAATGCAAAATGAAACTTTCAATTCACAGCTTAACACACAAGTGTGCACCTCTCTATGGCGTTTATATTTTTTTTTTTTTCACTTTGGATTTCCCATAGACAAGTGTGCACCTTATCATAGGATTTTGGACTTTTTCTTTAGTCTAGTAATATCCATTTATATGCGTGCACCTAGGCACTAGATATACATGTTTGATTTGAAATGCAATTTCCATTTCTTTAGGCTCACATCAACACACTAGGTGTGCACTTAACAATGCAAAATTGTCATCTTTATAAAGCAAATTCAGCCCTTTTAGTTAAATAAGCACTTCATGCTGCACCAGCACATGTGAATGGATGCTTTACATTTGATTTGGAATTGAATTTTCTTTGGTGAGGTGTTCTCTTGTTCATGCCATGCGTGCCTTTAGAAAGGCCTTCAAATTGCTTTGATGATGTGTGCATTGACATGCTAGGTGTTTGAAAGGAACTCCCTTTATTAGCTGCACCCTTCATCACCAAACATGCACTTCAAAACATAAGTTAAACATTTTTTGAAAATTTGAAATCCCCTTTGTTTAGGTGCACCCTTGATCATGTAGTTATGGTCTTTGAAATTTGAACTCACTTTTCCTTTATGAGGTGCACACCCATGTACCACTTATGCACTTCTGAATATGAACAACTTTCCTTTAACACAAGTGCACTCATCACCAGCGTGCACTTGTGCATTGAATTTAAAACTTAAACTTCACCTCTTTTAGTTGCCCCCCCAATACACAATTGAATTTGCACTTATTAGTTGTGAGCGCCTTAGAATTCAACTTTGGAAACCCCTTTATTAAGTGTGCCTCAAGACAAAGAACCTTGAACTTTTATATTTATCCTTTTTAGGCATACACCTCACAACTAGACTTAGCAAATTCTCTAATTTTGAATGTCTTCTTTAGATAAGTGTGCACTTGTCTACTGTATTTGTAAATTTGAAACCGGAGACCAAATTCCCTTATTGAAATGAGCACCTTACAATGTAGTTTGAGAATCTATTTTTGAAAACCAATTTCCTTCAAAGGTGTGCACCTGTGTTTGTGATTTCAGAACTAACCTTGAATTTCCCTTTTCCCTTGTCAGCTGTGCACCTAAAAATGCAATCTTTATTCCGACTTTAAGTGCTCATTTTCCCTTTGTCAGGTGCACACTTGACAATGCAATTTTTGGACCTACATTTGGATCTTGCTTTCCTTCACAAATGTGTACTCCTAACACTGGAACTTGAACTTTGAAAGCTAAACTTGATTCCCTCGCACAGGTGTGCCCTTGATCTCATGCCTTAGCCATTTTCTTGACAAAAACTATCTTTCTTCATTCTTTGCCTTTTTGAAAAATTTCTAAAAGTTCTTTCCATTTTTGTTTATTAAAACATAGAAAAATACAATCAAAACAACATAGACTAACAGGGAAAGACATTGAAATATGACCATTTGAATGGATGGAAAGACAAGGTTATAGATTTGAATCTTGACACTATATGAAAATTTTGTATGGGTACATCTTTGAATGGATTGTTGTCCTAAGGTAGAAGGGTAGTTGTAAGTACATGAGCTGTCTTAGACAAAAGATCATTTCGGTTTGATCCTAATAGTAATATATTCCAATAATTTATATAAAGAGAGCTAAGGAAGGCCCATTTGGAAATCCTTTTCATATTTGTGATTTGTTTAAAATTATGATGGCTATCTTGCAAATTAAAACTTGGATTATATGGGTTGTTTAATTGAATAAGACTTTTCATTGTGAATGCTCTGGATAATGGCCCGCTCGTCAAGCAGGTATGTTTTACAAAACTATTAGAAATTTCCATCACAGAAAAAGTAATTGTTCTTGAAATCATGGTTAATCATGGCATGTAGGTGAATAATGATACGTAAACTAGAAAAAAGAACTATTATGGGCAATAAGAAAGCAAATATTTTGATGTAGTTCAGCTCTATATTTCCATTCTGCTTAGATTTTTTTCTCTAAACTATTTTGTGTTGTTGTGTAGATACTTGATCTTTGTACTGCAGTGGAAAAGTTGCACAGCCATAGTTCACAGGAGATGAACAAATTGTTGGAGAATTCTGATAATTTGATAATATGTTTAACTACTCAAAAAGGCTATTCAATGAAGGTGAGCTTTTCTCTTTGTTTTTGATTCCTACTTTTCACGTTGACCAAACAAGTGTATCTAACTCTTTATTGTTGAATGCAGGTTGATATAGAAAAAGTAGCTTGGCACCTGCCTTTGCACCTTTTGGCTGTTCTTGTATCTTCTGATGGTGCTGATATGCACCTCCAATACTTGTTATGTGGTGTTCGACTTTTACATTCTCTCAGTGATCTTGCTTCCCAACATGTCAAACTTGAACAGGTCAGGCAATTTTATTTTAATCTTTAGTGTTCTAACTTTTGCTTTACTAAAGTTTAAAATCTTACCAGGCTGCTGTCCTCTTAATGCAATGCTATCTTGAAGGACCTTAATGTTTTCATCAATTCATTGTTCATGGGAAAATTTTAAACTTAACTAGAAAATGGATATGAGAGGTGGACATGAGACACCATTCTTCCGAAATTTGGTAGAATGAGTAAAAGCAATAGATTAGGGTTCAAAAAATTTATCTTGTTTTATGGTATAATTTTGTTCCATGTAGACATGACTTTTCATCCACTTGGGATCCTTGGGATGTGTAACCTTTGGGTGGTGAGACATGTTAGGGGTTATTCCATTGGGTCTCCTCATTCACATTCCTGTGGAGACCCCTAGATGTTCTGATCCACATGCTTGTGGGAACTCATCTGGGATGCCTAGTTATCCCTTGAGGTACATCTAGGTGTCCCCTTGCACGAGCCCTAATTGGAGCACACAAATAAGGAAAAGGGAACACATCAATTTGTAATGCACCATGACGTAAGAAATTTGAATCATGAACCATGATGTGTGAAATTTAAATCATGTAACATGAAACATGTGTTTATGGCCTAATTCTAATTGATTGAATATCGTTGCGTAAACAATATAATGAATGCCAAAAACTATAAAGAATTCATAAGATTTATCAATATTTTCATTCATAAGTTTACACAGAATTAGTTCAGGAAAATTCCCAAACATGTGGTCCCCTTTTCTTGTTTGTAATAGAAGTATAAAGTGACCGATGGTTGTTGAGAACTTCCAACCATCGGCAACTCCCAAGAGCAACTGCTTACATCCGAGAACTAATTATGCCAACAACCAAATAAGTAAATTAAAATATATTTGCTAACTACATCAGCCGCCCCCGAGAAAAGAGTCGTCTTCCAAACGATTGGAAAACAAAATTGAAAGACTAAACAAAAAAAACTCAATTTTCACTGAGAGGCTGGTTGAGAAGACTTCCTTGGTGGTGTATAAATTGATGAGGATGAACTGGACTGTTGGGAGATGCTTTGGCACAATTGATAGACTTCCTTTGTGTGAAGCTTCAAGTGATGGGCTGCCAAAAGTTCTCGTTTGTGAGTGGTTTTCACTAGCTAGGCTGCCTCAGATAATTGGGGCTTGGTCCTCTTATTTTCCAACTGTAATTCGGCAAGGTGCTTACTTTTTCAGCGAGTTGGCTATCCTTCTCCGTCAGTTGTTGGTTCTTCTTAGTCAATTCCTTTTCTTTTTCGCTCACTTTGGTCTTCTCAATCTTGGCGAGGTGTGATTGTTGAGCTAGTTCTTGAAATCTTTGGGTTACCTCATCTGCTTTGGCATGTAACTTCTACGAAATTTGTACCGTCTCATCCACATTCTCCATGAACTGGCTGTGGGAGATCAAATGGTGTTGAAGTAGATATGATTTCTTGAAGTATGGACTCAATGCCATAAAGAGCTGTATCACCTTGCTATCGGTCCCCTCAAATGAAGGTCCAATTTTTTCAGGTTGCCATGTTGTCTTCATCTAAAGAGTTTGGTTAGTGGGCCAACCTTTGGAGAGGAAGATTCTCATAAGCTCCACATGAAATCCTTCCTCCATAAACTTTAGGATACACCGAGCCTTTTGCAGGACCAGAGGGGAGTGAGTGCTATCTAGTCATTTGGTGATGTCAACCACTTCCTGCATAATTGTAGCCAATGGTTCTAGACCCTGAACATATCTCTGAATGGTACTCATGGAGTCTTGTGGGTTTGGATTTGTAATCTAAATAGTGATTTCTCAAGACTATTGGAATCTTCCTCCTAAGTAGGTGAATTCATGGGTAACTCTACGGGTTGCTCCTGTATTTCAAAAGGATCACTTTCCTGCATAGGCTCAATGCTATTTGCAACCTTCCAGGTGTTGCAAGGCAAGGCTGAGTACTAACATCTAAAGGCTAGATTGCTATAGGTTCTATTTCCCATGAGGGGCTTAATGGCGGATACTCCTTGATATCAATAGGAGCCCCAAATAACTTCAACCATCTGTCAATTTGCTTAGAAGCCTCTATTTATAAGTCATTTGGAAGGGATGTAGGAGAATTATCGCTAATTGCAGAAATAATTTCCAAGGTGGGAATGTCTCCTGCAATTAGAGAAATAGCCTCTATTGAGGCTTCGACAACTAGAGAAATAATTTCTACTGTGGCTTTGATAGTTGGAGAAATAGCTTCCATTGAGGGAATATCTTCTGGTGTGGTGCTTGAAGTGGATGTAGTTAGTTCAATTTGTGCATAATCCTCCTCATTACCATCCTTTGCTTCAACGGGTACCTCTACATGTTTTTGTTTCCTGTGTGAATCCTTGACTTCCTCACTTGGTTGAGTTTGTGTACCCAATGTAGTCCATTTGACAATAGCAGGCTAGGAGAGATCATACTCAGAGTTTGGCTAGAACTTGTTTGCTATGAATGAAGGAATTAGGGCAGGAATAACATCAAGAAATAATGCTATGGCATGCTGGGTCATTTAGAAGGCCTTATGTTTCAGAGATGAGAACTCTCATTTGCTTTTTGACAATTATTAAAATAATGTTTATTATTTATTTATTAATGCTCAATATTGTAATTTATTGTAATTTAGTGATAAGATCGTCTCCGATCTTATCTGGAGTTTCTTTTTAGAAACTTTCCGTTTTTTGTAAATCTTGTGAACTATTTGTTGAGCGTCTTGCTCATTGTTTAATATATCGATTTATTTACCAATTACCTGTGTAATATGGTATGGAGCCACCGAGGGAAATAAATTTTTTAGAAAATTTATAATTTCTTCGAAATTATTTTGTTTCAA
>VDFB02270651.1:334667381-334950723 GCA_007258455.2 Sequoia sempervirens
ATCCAAATCAATGAGCTCCTTTGATTTGTCCTCTACCCTTCTTGTTTGAAGTTGAAGGTTGTATTGCACAAAGACAAGGTCATTGAGACACTTTTGAGCTAATCTGCTCCTCTTCATGTGGATGGCCTCAAACAAGCACCAATTGCTCTCACAACTGGATGCACTACAAGGTTGGCACAAAATGCAGAGGGAAAATCTTTGGAAATTTGGGGCATTTGTACCCCCATCTATCCACCAAGAATCTACAAAATAAAATTTTGAATAGTTAGAAAGCAAAGTCAAACCATATTTTATCAAATTATCAATAGTTGTAAATTTGCAATTTGTAACTTGCAAGATGCATGCGATATAAAGACTCCAAATTTTATTAGTTGGTGTTCGAGTGGTTCTTCCTTGGATAACTAGCTACAAAGAAAAGAGCCTACCCCTTGCAGTCTTGTAATTGTGCAATTTTTGAATAATGAGGTTTCTCACCTCAACTTGGGGTGTCATCCTTTGAATACATGTCATGAGACCCTCCATAACCCCTCCATTAGGATTTGAGAGAAAAATGGGGGTTGAGGAAGTACTTTGCTGCATGGATGGGTTGGTGGAGTTGATTGTTTTACCTCCAATCAATGATCTCCGAAACGGGATGAAAATTGAGGCTATCCCTCTTGTAATAATTTTGGATGGACTCTTTGGCACTATCCATGGCCTCATAAATATACCTCATTGGTTTTTGATCCCCATCTACCAAACGGAGAACTCTAACCAAGAGCTCTGACACCTACAATTTACAAATACAAAATGATTAAAGTTACATTTTTAAAATGAAAGACTTAAATTAAGAAATAAAATATTCAATTTGAATTTAAAATCAAAATTTTAAGGTCACCTTCACGATCTTTGTAGTTCTTTGTGCAAAAAGGTTGTCAAAGACTATGCTTGCAACCCTCTCTCCTTCAGGGTTCTTTGAATATGATGAGTCTAGCCATGCTTGACTCACAAACATCTATTTTAAAAAAGTCAACAAACCAATAATGCTTTGCAACATTAGGAAAATCGTTGCAAACCTTGTGACACTTGATTGCACCAACTCTTTCTCTTGGGTGTGATCTCTTATCAAATTAAGAAGCCAAGGGTGATTATAGATAAATTTTGTTATGCTCCTTGCATCATCTACAATTGGTCTCACCCAATCAAGTTTGCCTATGTCTTCCAAAAGAAAGTCAAAGTAATATGCTGTGCAAGGTGTCCAAAGGAGTGTTCGATGCTTGTCTTGGAGCAATGTTGCAACCGTCACATATGCTGCTGCATTGATTTGTACCACATTCTCTATGCCCACCTCCATGACAACATCCTCCAACATTAGACACAATGTTTTTGCATTTTTTTACTTTGTTAGAGGCATCAACTAATTTCAAAAATTCACCTCACAATTTGAAGCTACCAAAAAATTGATAATGGTGTGGTTTTTCCCATTTGTCCTCCCATCTGAAAGTATAGTGCAGCCATGTTTTCTCCAGTGCTTCTTTTGTTCTTTCACTATTAGCTTTGCCTCTTCGGTTGCATTTATGAGCAATCTACAAGTACAAAGTATAAAATTTGTATAAAATTTTAATTTTTAAACACAAAAAAAAAAACCTAAATTCAACATAAATTATTATAAATTAACATAAATTAACTAACCTCACACTTAATTCTTTACGAGAAGGTGCTTTGTAGCTTTTTCCTGCACCTGTCTTTTGAAATATCCCACCCCTGATAGGATATTTGCTAACCGATTTTTGCTTTTTTCTGTTTGTTTTGAGTTTTGTAGTTTTTTGAAATATTTGTCAGAAAATGCATAAAATTGCAAAATGAAGAAATGCTGAAGCACAAATAAAATATTATATCATTTCAGATTAATTAATGCCTTGAAATTACATTGAAAGCATACTCGGATGACAACTCCTAATCTTGAAAGCTCTTTAAACCCTGAAGGATGATCTCTAGGAAACTGATGAAGCTTTGTGATAACCTTTGAATAAGATTATCTCTCAGAATGCCCTTGAGTGATCTTCCACACTTGTAGACATTGATCTCTTTGAGGGGTTTCAACCTCAACATAGCTTGAATCTTCAAACTACTTACAAATCCTTCCTGAAGCTCTTCTCCAAATTTCTCCAAACAAGAATAACAATCCTGAATCATGAAAAAGCCAATGTTTTTTGCTTTTATACTCCAAATCCCCACTTGGCCCAAATTAATAAAATAATAATATTTTCTTTATGATGCATTTGGCCCCTTTTAAAATATAATATATTAATAAAGCATCGTAATTATAATACTTTATTAATTGCCATAAACCCCTTATATCACCTTTTAATAAGTCATCATTAAATATTAATATTATTAAAGTCAAATAACTTCAATAATATAATAAACCATTAATCTTCAATAAATCACCCCACACCAGCTCAAATAATGATTTGATCATATTTTTCCAGAAGTAGCCTGATGACGACTGATCTAGATAAGACTTACTATAAATAGTAAGTATGAGCATTATGACCAAGTGACTTACTATAAATAGTAATTGTGGGAGAAAACCACCTAAACAACCTCCAAAAGGTCCACCACCAAATCATTGAATCACTGAGCAAGAGAAAACTGGGATAAGCACTAAAGGGTCTGCTAAAGAACCAAGGATCACCCTTAGAAGGGTCCCCTGAACACTCTGTTAGCCTACGGGGACCAGTTGGTAGGCTAACCACTACATCTAACCACTGCTCAGGAAAAGGGTACATTACATCTTTGCAGTTACCAAATTCTCTGTAATGACCCGAGCTCCGGATCATTTGATTTACGATTTGTTTATTATTGGATTGACAAAGGTTGTCATTCAATGTGATTAAGTTAACCAAGTTTCTAGAATATAAAGAAATAAACTTGAATAATAAAGTCCGATGTAAATATTAATTTGATAATGAAGATTGAATATAATAGCTGTTTTTGAATTAGTCTTTAAAATCATGCTTTGGAATATAAGAGGCTTAGACCCCTTCAGATTGCTATTTCTGAATATAACCATGTATACATGCAATTTATAATGGATGCTATTTCTGACTTTGTTGATTAAATATGCATCTTTGGTTGGCTGGAAATGGACTCCTTAGGAGCACTCAAATCCTGAATATTTGTATATATATCTGCATAAAAACTATTCCATGATGCCTTCTCCCTCACTTCTTATTACCTTTTATATCTCTCCATCAGAATGAAGTGAGACATCTTTTGGAAAGGAGATGTCTATTTAAAAAGACATTACCTTTCGTCAATAACCCCTTTAGACTAATCGCTGATGTTGCATTTGCTTGTCTTTGTTTATTTAGCCACAAATATAATCGCTGTTCATTTTCACCGAGCATAATCTTTTACTTAGGGAGATTGCAGTCTATATTACTTATGAACCAATGCCTTTAAATCATTGTTTATGCTTTCCAAATGAAATATAATCACTATTGTTAATTGCTTCACAATGCACAATAGTCTCGTTGCCTTATACGTTTGATGGTCATAGTTATGTAGATGTATTTCATGCTCATATATGCTCCATTCCTTGGACCATTGTAGATATAATACTAGCATTGCCTCCAACAAAATGTTTGTCATGATCTCTAGATACTCACGTCCCTTAAAGACTTGTATTCCATCATGGGTCTTCCTCTAGGTTGTCGATAGAAGACTATGAATTAATAGTCTTCCAAATATCTCCCACGATGGTATCGGTCGGTAATAGACCCAGATTCCTATGCACCACAATAGGCCTGATAGTATTTGTGCATAGAAGAATAACAGGTTGATATCATCTCACTCTTGAATAGTGGCCAAAGATGCTGTTTCTTATAAAGTCTTAAGAATTGACGTCACTTGATATCAATAACTTCATCTCTCCAAAAAGGAAAGTCGATAGTAATGAAGATTGGCGGCAATGTAATTTCTCCTAACAGGTGCAAATGAGATGGCTCCTTAATGAATCATGATTCTCGTAAGGTTGTGATTACATAGAATCAGGGTGGCGGTGGTATCAATAGAGTCGGCCTTGTTCAACATACTGATTATCTACCTATTATAAGCTTTGAATCACCAATTCTTTTAAGCTCCGATAAACTATAATCGCTTAGGCAATCGAAAATGAGATATGCCAGGGATACAACACATATGGTCAAAACCCTCAGACCGTTGACATGTGCAAATATGCAAATATAAGATATAAAGTGCACCTGATATCGATATGTAATTTCAATCTGGAGAAGTGGTGTTTTTAAGAATAACTATGTTCTCATCAAATAGCCTTAGCTATCATATTGCCACAATCACCAATATATATAATATGACTATATATTAACCCTTGATGTATATATCCATCAAGCTGAAACCTTCCACTTAATGCCATATAACTTCTACACTCCTTGGATATATCTGGATAAGCAATCAATAATATGCGACAAAAACTCCAATATAATCGATTAGCTCAACTAATGAATTATTGATTAGATTAATCGATCAATAATAATAAGATTCCTATCCTTATGGTTCGATTCAAATTTTGGGACATTACATTCTCCCCATAAGGATTGCTCGCCACATTGAAAGGAAGGTTGTTGAAGTACCAAAATTCAGCACATGCCTTATTTGCTTGTTGATGCATCTTCTTGTTCCACCCTATACTTTGTAATGATGGTTGTGCTCTAGGTGTGTTTCTGGGCACAAAAAAGCTATGTTGCATGCGTGTAGGCGTTGGCACTCTACTTGAAGTAGATGAAGTGGATGCCGATGTGCTTTGGATCCATAGACCACGAGGAGAGCCCAATATGCCTTGACATGTTGTATCTTCATCTAATTCTGCTTGCACTTGAGGACCGTGACTAGCTATGGATGTTGCTATGGCCTCCCTTGCCTTCTCCCTTTGTAATTTTGTCTCTTCTATCAATGCAAGGTGGGCATTCATCTTTATTTTTATCTCTTCAATGGCGTTGATACATGGCTTGGCATCACAATGAGTAATGCCTGCAAGATTGTTTGGAGGTGATTTATGTCTCCATGATATAAGTTTTGGCATCTTATGCAAATAACTATCCCAGTTGTTGGTCCTTGTATGACATATTTCCAAGCAGGGTCTCTAGCTACAGCAGGGTGAGTGCCTATAATTGGCACCGATTGGTTGGAGTTGGTGCCTAAACTTGATCCAAAAGCTTCTCTATTTTCCATTGTATGATGCGTCTAACCTACACAAAGTGAAAGCACAACATTTTAATTTTTAAATACAAAAAAATTAACCTAAATTCAACATAATTCACTAAAAATTAGTTTAAATTAATATAAATTAGTTTAGATTAATATAAATTTACTATGATCTAAACATTTTACTGCAAAAAAAAAGGTTAAAATAAAAAAGATAACCTGTGTATGCAAAAAACAGTGAATTTATTAAAAAAGAAAAAGAAAAAATGATCAAAATATGTGATGAGTCTAATTTTTGGGAATTAAAATGCAAAAATACTACTTAGTTTTAGCAAATGATGAATTGTTTTTTAATCCAGGTGCTAGATTTGCAGCCAAAATGAAGTAAAATGTTTTAAAAAACAAAAAAACAAAAAAAAAAATTACTAAACTATGTTTCAAGTTTGCCTTCCAATCGCCCAAAAAACACTTTCAATTCTTCTCGCAAGGATGCAAAAGCGTTGTCGCTGCTGTGTGCTAAGTGGGAGGGGCATTGGGGGTTTTAAAGCGGAACATTTTTGCAGTGTTTATGCTCTTTTTTTATCAACTTTTTGATGCAACCTGCATTTTATCTGCGTCCCATGAGTTTATAGCTCAGACTCGCTGAGTTTTTGGCAAGTACTTGCCAGAAAACTAGCAAGTAATTTCGGTGAGTTTTAATGGTGATTACTCGGCTGCATAAAAACTTGACGAGTGTTTGTTGAGTCTGCCATCTATACATCCATCTACTGTTTTCTCTGAACCTTATTGTTCTTTCCCATTTCTCATTGAGAGAGGGCCTCTTGTCTGTAGCTATCTATTTGGTGAGCTAAAGCTTGGGTCATTCCCTAAGCTTGTTCCCCTATAGGTTCTTTCGTGTGGCTCCTTGCTTCAGATTGCATTTGTTCCTCCAAGACCAGAGGTTAGTTCTCCTTGGCTTTGTTCTCCATTTTCTTAGTTCCAAAAGGATTGAAATAGAAAAATATTTGTTGTTTTCTTTTGTGGACCCCTAGCAACTATTTTTTTATTGCTCACCTATTTTCTAGAAGGTTATCCTTACATTTGGAAATTGCTAGTCTGCGTATTCTTTGTTTGCATTTGAAATATTGGCTACGTTTCCCCTCTATTTTTACCACGTTTGTTTTTTTTGTACCATTATGAAGTATCCCACCTTGATCTGAGATATTCGCTAACTGAAATTGCCTTGTCTCATTTTTTTTGGTTTGAATGTTTATTTGGTTTTTTGTGTTTTTTGCAAGTTCATGCCAGGAAATGCAAATGATATGTATTTACAAATGCAATGAAAGAGAAATAGAAGCAAATACAATTAACTTTTCAGAATCAGATTTACTATTGATTACTTTAACAATAATGTCATACCCGGAAAGCCAAGCAATAAAAATTGATATTCTGGAAATCTTCTAACAGCAGCCTGGAAACCCTCTTATATGGACGGCTAGCTCAATACACTTGTTTCTCCACCTTAGTTTTGCAGCAGATTGATTGCCATAGACTAGCCTCCCCAAATGAAGGTGGAATGATGCTCACAACCTAGGCGTTTCAGCCTAGAAGTCTGTTGTACCCAAAATAAATTTTTGGCATTCTATATAAATTGAGCTAAATCTTGTTAAAATGTCGTTAAAAGTCTGTTTTAGGTCAAACCAAACATAGGGTCTTTGTGGGTTTCTATCAAGGAACACGTGCAATATTCTGAAAATCTGAAAATTAGGGTTTTACGCCCCTATTTTCAGGGTAACCCCTGAAAATAACACCTTCCCGGAAATGTTTGAAAATGATTTTGATAGGATTAAATGACTTCACGATCACATTGGTCAAGTCAGAATCATTAAAAGACACGTTTTACTCTGGTGGGTCTATTTTTTGTTTTTCAGGAACAAAGTTAGGAGCTCCGCAGCCATTAATGGCAGATTGGCCAATACCTGGGGTTGAAAGCTAAGCTTCAAAAGCTTTAACGATGCAACCATGGCGAAAAAGGTCTAAAAAGATGTTGTTCGACGAAGGAGATTCTTGTAATGTCCCCATTTTAGCCTTACGCTCTTCTTTTGGATTTAGCCTATTTCCAGAAATCCGTAAGCTAAGCTAAAGTAGAAAACTAGGGTTTCCTCTTTCAGATACTGCTCAGTTGGCGTTCAGAGGATGTTGTGCAGACTTACTATTTATAGTAGTTTGCTATTTTTAGCAAGTCTATCTTTTGGCAGTATCTATCTAGCAGCAATTCAATCCTTTGCAGTTCAGTGTTCAGTTTGGCTTTCTGATGGTATTGAAGTTAACTTACTATTTTTGGCATTTGCTATTTTTAGTAAGTTCATTTTTGGCAGAAGCATCATCATCAACTTGGTTCAGTTTGGCATTTGTCAGTTTGCTATTTTTAGCAATTCATCAGTTGCAGCTTGGGCATTGTATTTGGTTATCTCCTTAGACTGAGTTTCAGACTTAGTCAATTTTCATGTCTTGAAGTTGTACCCCACGCCTAGGCTTGATAACTTCAAGTTGTTTTAAAGAAAGGGACATAAAGGGGTCAAGTGAGCATTTAATTATTTAATAAATGCTTTATTGTTGCAATATGAAATGGACGCCTAAAGTGGAAGTTGAATGATATTTTAAATATTTCGAAAAGTGAAATGCTTAAAGTGGCGTTCCTTTTGGAAGTTGAAGTGATTCAACTTCTTGGAATTTGAAGAGTCTCTTGTTGCTTCATTTGCCAATTGAAACTTATATATTGCTGCTGTTTGAAGAGCTGATTATCTTTGGAAAATATTGTAAAGCTATGTTGCTGAATTGATTTCAGAACCCGGCTAAGGGGGAGCTTAGTATGTCTACACCATTCTTCGGGCCTGAAACTATGGTTCCCTAGATGGTCAATTGGGAGTGTGCTTCATTCAGAAGTGCATATTGAGCTTCATTGTTGAGTTTTGGTGAGATTTTTCCAGATTTGAGCTTGCTGGTTATTATACAGCTGAAGTAGATTTTTGTGTGCAGCTCTTTGTGTGATTTTTATTTGGTTGTGGGTATTTGGCTAATCAATTTCTATGCTTGTGGCGACCCTTTGGGTGAAGTATCATATTTTATCATCAAGTCTCCAATTTTTAAGAGAGGTTGCCCTCTTCCTAGGGCCGTACCATCTCCATAGCTACATTGGAATTCAAGCTTTTCATTTGTTGCTGCTTTGTATTGCTTAATTCATGTTATTTGGTCGCCTTGCCTTTAGGAGGCATTGTGTTTCAGTTCTGGAGAGTATTGTGGGAGTTTGTGAGAGAATTAAGCATATTGGTGGTTGTAATGCTTGCTGGTCTGTATTTTGGTTCACTGGAAATTTATATCAGACTTAGCACTTTCCAAGTTATGCTATATTTCATGGGTGTTTAAGCTTCTAGTTTATGTGCACTCAATTTGGAAGTGATTGGAGCATTTTGGATGAAGATAGAAGCAAATTGGTGAAAGTATTCTTGCTGGTCTGAACTAGAATTTGTTGGAAGTTTATATCAGACTTATTTCTTTCCATTTCGTGCAATCTCTCTTTGGCATCTATGCTGTTAACTTAATGTGCAGTCCTTTTGAAGGAGATAGAAGCTCTTTGGGTGAAGATATAACAAATTTAATGATGATCAGCTGTTGTCTCATTGAAGTTAGGTGAAGATTTGTGGGAGTTATTAACATTTGGAAGTTTGCATAGTTGCTGGTTGAGAATCATAGTTTGCTGGTTTAAAAATCAGACCTGGTATGGTCTTTCCCTTGCTATATTCCTCTGGCTTTTCAGTTCATCATTGTAATAAGAAATATAGGAAAGTTATTGCAACTGTTTTGGAGCAGATTTCTAATGATATTCATTGTAATAAGATCATTGTAAATGTTGGTAATAGTAGTACTGTCCAGTCATTCTTATTTCAGCATTTATTGTATTTCAATTACAACATTGTAAGCTCTGGATGGTTTACCGCCAGTGTGGAAAAGAACTTGTTAATCCATCTTTTGTATCCACTGAAAAGTGGTGAATCCCCACTCTAAGTGGATGCCCGCCGTAGCGGATGAATTAGTTTTGTATTGTAATGTTTTCTCCCCACTATTCAAGTGGTAGCGTGGAAATTCTCATGGCTGGTTCACCGCCTACTTTTCATTTCTAGCTTTGTATTTCAAGTTCAGATTATTGCTTTGTTTTGTCCGCCATATGACAACACCTCTCCTTCCTTGGGATTGAGTGTGCATTCTTGGCGTTGAGATCTTTTAAAGTTGGATATCTTTTGGGATCTAACGCTAACATTTGGCGTAGTGCTGGTTTGTGTTGTGAAAATCCAAGAAAAAATTAAGGAGCATATTTCAATTCTCGAAACTAGAAAGGGTCAAAATTTGACGAACTCTGGAAACGTTACGAAGGAGAAATTAGTTCACGAAGCAAAAAAGAGCCTTTTTCAGTGAGGGGCGCCCTTGATTCTCAAAGTTCAAATACAGCCTGATGAATTATCCAAGGCAGTCATCCTCGATGTTCTCTTGCTGGCTTGACAATGAAACAATCAGTAAGATCATCTGATAAGTTGATCACCGACATTTGTTAGCATAGCGAAAAGAGGCAATTGTCGAAGACATCATAAATGGTTGTCGAAATGATGATCAAGGTGAAAAAAGCGCCCTTTCCAAGGAAAGGCGCCCTCCTTTTTGAACCTCCAGTTCCTGTCAGATGGCAGAAGGCTTCCCAAGACAGTTTTCTCAGTCTAGGTCAATCTTGACAACGTAACTGCAAGCACAAACATCCACAAGGCAATCACCAGATAATTAGGATCAAATTGGAGCATCTTTCAAATGAAAATCACTATGCAAAAGAGCAAAAATGCCCTTTTCAGTGAGGGGTGCCCTTGAATAAAGGGACCTTTAACTATTTTTTGGGAATTCAAACTCCAATCTTCTTTTGCGAAACAAAACTGGCTACCTGATGAGATATCAAACGAGATCATTTGATTCTCCAATACACGAGAAATCCAAATCAAAGCACAGGAGGTCAGAATGAAAAGACTAAAATAATAGTTATAAAAAATGACTAAGGCAAAGGAAGAGCGCCCTTTCTTGAGATATCAAACGAGATCATCTGATTCTCCAATCCACGGGAAATCCAAATCAAAGCACAAGAGGTCAAAATGAAAATATTGAAAGAACAGTTATCAAAAATGACTAAGGCAAACGAAAAGCGCCCTTTCTTGAGAAAGGCGCCCTCCTTTCTAGGGCTATAAACTCAAATTTTTGGCCTAATGCTTCCCAGACACTTCTCTTCAGCTCAAATCCAGCTCGACATTGAATGTACTAGCAATTGCTCAGCATCATCCGATCAATCTGGATTCAGGATCAAGTGCCAGGTCATTCAACAGAGAAAATGATGAAAAAGAAATCAAAGCTCAAAAGGGATGCCTAAAGAAGTCAAAGGCAAGTTTGTTGACTTAAAGTTAAGATATTTTGAGGCAAACTTGGCTAAATCAGTGGAAATCATCTTTTTGAACTTCAGATCAAGCCAAATCAACTTTTGATCATGAGTTAAGTTCCCAAACTTAAGGATCTTAGGCTTAAGTCTATATAAAGAAGGTCTAGGCGTCCCACTTCATTATTTCATTGCAGGTTGATGATCAATAACAACAATAAGCTCTCAAGGACCCCATTATTAGATCTGAACAAGGTTTTTGACCGTTCTTCGATATTTCTTGAAGGTCAAAAGTAGAAGAAGATTCATAATTAGAGGTTGGATTCAGAGACAAATATTCTGAGGGAGTCAGATTAAAAACTTCCAATCCATCTTCTGTCTACTCCCTCTCTTCTTGTCTTAGGTTTTCTTGCATGTCACACAAAGCAGTAGGCTACCATAGATCTGATCAACTGGGTAGATTCAGAATAATTTTCTAGTGAAACCCATCTCGTTAGATTTTCCACAATCAACAAACTTGCTGCCCCTATTTTTGGGGGTTTTTCCAAAAAAGTTTCAGAATCAAAATTCTGAGGAACTGGGTTTGTTCAGCATTTAAGCACGAACAAAACCCATGTGCCAGATTTTTTCCGGAAAAATACTTTTCGACAGGGCACTATTTTTAAGGGTTTTCGAAAGTTGTCAGAACAAGGTCAAGTTTGCAGTCAATCTTTAAGTTTTTCAAAATGCAGTACTCTCAATTGCAATACAAGACCAAGACGGCCTTATTTCATGATTACCTGAAAATGATTGACACGAACTTACATCAAGGAAACCCAGTGGTTGATCTAGAACAGCTGGAAGGCATGAATCAGATCATGTTGCAGAACATTGTTGAATCCGGGTTGCTACAGGCTACATCCATCCCCATCACATTACAGAGTGTGGAGCTTGTAATCGCTTGTATTAAGCATTACAACCCTACCACAAGAGAAATCAGATCAGTGGATGGGAGGGTTGTTTGCAGTCTAAAGCCCAAGGATATAGAAAAGTGTTTTGATATTCCACCGTGCCCTAACAGCAGGGTCATATTAGTGACAGAATGCGAAAAGGCATTCGAGGCAACCAAGGGCAAATGTCAAGGGATAATGGCCGAGAAATGGCTCAAGGTAACAAAGGCTAACTTGCCTAAGTTGGTTGGATGAGAAGAATGTAAAGATGAGTATGTAGTGTTAATCACTCTACTCAATAGAATCGTTGGACAGGAGTATGGCAAACAATTCTAGTCGTGGATGTATTATGTCATTGCAAAAATCATCAGCAAGAGGGAACATTACGATTGGGCCACTCTGATTAGTGATACTCTCCACCAACAAATTACTGGGTATCTAGAAGCTCATATGTTTCACATGTGTTCTTACCTGGTATACCTGATCGCCTTCCAAGGCGAGTTCAGGATATTAAACAATGTGGGAATCTTAGGTGTGCAAAAGGTTCATGAGCACTTTACACGTCTTGAGTTTGCTCAAGCAGAGCGACACTTCAAGAGAACGAGTGATCACTTCACCATGCACACCGTACGAGATCTAGACCATGAGATGCACGTACGTATTTCACAAATAGCCAGAGAGGCAATGGCGGATTGGGCGGATTGGTTCATCCAATTCCCTGTGTTCTCCTACATACGCGTGTATGGCTACATTGGTCACCTCGCCATGATGCCATGGTACCCTTCAGATAGGGTAGTCTTCATGGAATTCTTGAGGTAGTTGTCCGAGGTTCACGTTTACTTGCGCTTAAAGAAGAACGCAGCTGTAAACTTTCCGTTGAAATGGGACTCTATAGATGCAGGTTCGTGGCATATGCTAAGATGATGAGCCAAGAAACGGTGAGGCTTAATCTCAAGTACCTCATTGAGAGGAGCTCCTATGATCCCAGAGGGCTCTATGCGGTGCATCTCGAACAACACTCATCAAATAAATCTTCTATGGAAGATTATTGGGTCAATTGTCAAGATGAGTATGAAGTGCGAAGAAAGAACTATAGCAAGTTCAGGCTCCCGCAAATTGTTGACTTTATGTCAGCAGACATCGAGGGCTTATCTGACGATGAAGGGGAAGTCATTCTCCTCTCATTCTTCAAAGATTCAATTGACTCCCAACCACTCCCAAAAGTGGATTGGTATGCCAAAAACAACACGTCTATAGAGGAGAGGATGAGTCGAGTTGTTAGAAACAACCAACTCTACCTCGACAACAAGAAATCAAGGAAGGTGGTACCTCACAGAATAGAGCCGCCACAGGTTCTGTCTACACTACCCTCCACTTCAAGAAAGAAGCCTAGGCAAAAGCAATGGTGCAATCCTCCCTAAGGGATGAGGATGTCCAAGCATACAAGGCCAAGAACACAGGGGACACATGTGGAGAAAGCCACACACAGTCCTGAAATAGTCATGGGTATTGCTGCCCCAGAGCCAGTAATAGAGACTGCTGCCCCAGAGCTAGCAGAAGTGGTTGCTGCAGAGCCAACAATAGTAGTTGCTGAGGATCTAGTAGCGGAAGTGGCAGAGCCAGCTGAAGAAGAAGCAGCAGCAGAAACAGTGCCTGTTGTGGAAACAAAGCCGCCAACATTACCACCATCATAGCAGTCGCAAGTCCTCATTGACTTGGACTCGCCACCGAGAGATGTCGCTCCTACACAGTCTCACACATCGGGCATTCAAGGGCCCCATATTCCTCCTTCTAGCGAAGTTAGCCGAGATTCTATCTGGCTTGAGGGCTTCCTAGGTAGGAAGAGGGAAAGACCCTCCTATGAACTTGACTTCACTGAGTTCGACCATGTCCCACAAGACATGCCGGCGAAGAAGTTGGAGAAGCAAGTTCACATGGAAAGGAATGCAGATTGTGAACTCATCATAGAGACTGCTGCCCCACCAGTAGAGAAAAGCATACACGAGGTACAAGTGGAAGACTACACATTGTCTAAACTTAACCTTGGAAAGACTACATGACAGGTGGAGGTAGACCTTCTTGGAATTGCCTCGGTGAGCGCACAAGAAAGGATGGCCAAGGATGGAAAAGACAAAGCAGCCTTAAAGGCTGAGAACCAACAATTGAGGTCATACATTTCCAGCTTGATGCATGGCACCTTGAACGTCTTGGTCTTACCACCAGAATTGCTAGATCTTCCCGCAGAATAGAATCACCAACAGTTGATAACATACGGAAAACACTTGAGAGATCAAGTGGAGGAGTTTGTTCTCAAAGGTAGATGTATACTGACAAATCCATACCAGTTACGGGATAGAGCACATGGACTTCGTGCAGAGATTCAACAATCAGAGCAAAGAATTGCAGAGAAGAGGCCAAAAGACGAGACTACAATTGCAGACATGCAATTGGCATATCAATTAGTCTACTCAGAGGAAAACAAACAACATCTCTTTGCTTGGAGAGAATAGTTGGCGTACAACGTGAAAGCCTATGACGCTCATTCAGTAGAGTTGATTGACTATTGACGGGTGGTCGCCAATATTATCAACTTCGCAAGAACGTTGGTAATATCTTTTCCTCACATAGAGTATCAACGCGAGGGAGGAGAATACATCGAGATGGTCACTGTACATAATTAGTTCAGAGACGTCATCCGTAGTACCTTTCTTGATGATCTAGACGGTTGCAAGCTAGCCAAGGTGGCAGCATTGTCAACCAAGTTCGATGAAGCAACAACACAGTGTATAGACTTCTAGCACCAGCTTACGACAAGCGAATTAATGCTCAAGCCCCACGTCATCATTTTGCGGAGCATTAACTCCCTCGAAGCTGAAGAAGTCAATGAATGGATATAAACATTGTTGACCAGTGGTTAGTTGTAAAGGCACCAAGAAGGATGTCCTACCCTCCAATTGGCATTTATGATACTTGAAGTTGACTTGATGTCTCATTCCAACAACTCAAGAGGACATTTAATGTAATTGGAGTTAACTTGATGCCCCCCTTTCCAAGTTAACTCCATATCCCACAAATCATGCATTGTCAAATTCCACTGATTAAGGATGTCTAATCGACTTCCATAATTTGTGGATCTCAGATCTCCACTAAACGTGGATGTCTATTTTGGAGGTATACTTTACATTAAAGTTCACCTTTTGTTTACTTTTAGTCAACTGAAGTAGTTTCCAATTGGCTCTTTGTTTACTTTCAATCAACTGAAGTAGTTTCGAGTTGACTCTTTGTTTAGTTTCAGTTAATTGAAGTAGATTTCCAGTTAACTGTTTGTTCCCCCTTTTTAGGAATAAATTTTGCTAATTGATTGGCAAGAACTCATTGTTAACTCAAGGAGATTTTGTGGTTGCCCACTCCTTTGAGTTCTATAAATAAGAGCCTTGGGCTCATTGTTTGTTTAACCTTTACTTGCTATGCAAAATTGCTGCGCCATTGTTGCCAACAACTTTGAAATCGAATATTTGTTCACTCTTGGATGAGAGTTTGTTGGTTGATCGTAATTGTGCATGATTTTGTGCCTTTGCTGTCCCAACCTTTGTAATTCGTTGATAAAGCTTGAAGAAGAAAGTTAGAAGGCGCTTGCATTTTTATCTACCTATTTGAGTTCTTTCTATGTCTTGTATCTAATAGCTTGTTTCATTTCCCTCCTCGGATAGGGGTTCCTCCTCGGATATCTGTTATTAACGGTTGTCGTTTGTTGTTGTTTAATGGATTGTCCTTCAACCTATACTTCGGATAGGGGTTCCTGCTCCTTAGCAAGTTTGTCGGCCAAGACATCGTGATTTGTTGTTTCTTGTAAGTCGTTTCTTAGCCCATACCTCGGATAGGGGTTCTTCCTCCTTGGCAGGTCTCAGATCCAACTTACCGTGTAGAGCATTTGCTTGTATTATCCCTGCGTATATCCGATAGTTCAAAGCCTCGGCCATATTCTAAGGAGATGGCGGATTCAAGTGATCCAACCAATCCATTCCCGCTCCTATGCCCTCATGCTCTGTTTACCTTGAGGATTTAGGATAGATTAAAAGCTAGAATAGTCGTAGTGAAGATCTGTAGAAACCAAAGAAAAGCTTAGCTACGATGCATTGTGTTTGTGCACCCTTGTGTTCTACCGCTGAGTACAAAAAGATAGGAACCTTAGTTTACCCTACCGTTACGCATTACATCAGTAGAGAGGGACTTCTCTTTAAATAACGAAGAAGTGTTGCAAAACATTTGTAATAGCTGAACATTTACAATCAGCACTCTAGGGGTGCTAATTTAAACGCCAACAAAGTCTCATGCCCTTCCCTAGATGAAGTATGTCCCAACAATAATGACTTGTACGGCCCAACAAATGAAGAATGATACAACCCAACAATGATGCAAACAACAATAAACTATCAACAGCTATAAATACTTCTAATTTGCTCAACCGGTTTATGATCTATCAATGAAAATCAACTCCATTGTGCACATTTGTGACGTTTGATGTGAAGCCACATGTAGATGCAAACTTTGGGTGATATTTCACACCAGTAGGATGCACAATTTGAGAGAAATCATGTTCTCTAAGACCAAGTTGCAGCAGAAACCCTGGTTTTCTTCTCACAGCCAAAATGCTCATAAAATTGATAAGTGTTGAATAATGAATGAATGCTTTTTTAAAGCTTTTTATACCTCTCCCAAAAAGCACGACTCCCAAGGCACTTTTAAGTCATTAAATATAATAAAATATATTTGCTTTTGTTGCCTTATAATATCATTTCATGTGGGTGCCCATATCAATGACTTAAATGATTTGACTTTATGTTATTAAATAATCCTTTATTATAAAGTAGTGTTCCATGGGGTTTTGGGAACGGGGACGGGGGGACGATAGGGGATGTGTTTCGGGGATGCGGAGACATGGGGTCTAAGTTTGGGGACAGTGGCAAGGTGCTGAAATACATATAGTACTTGAAAAAATAGTTATAAGAAGATGTACAAGTATAAGAATTATACATCTTGGAGACAACTAGGAGTCCCCTAGACGTCTTGAGGACACCCTAGTGTCCTCAAAGTCCTAGCGGTGTCTTGGAGACAACGACACTGGTGGTGGGATGGTGGTGCTGGTGGTGGGCTGGTGGAGGGACGTCCTGTTGGTGTACGTTTTTCTATCCATTGAACACACAGAATAAAATGTCCAAAGACACTATCCTTTCTTGAACAAAATCACCGCATATGCTAAGATTGCAAGAAGATCGTATGGCGTCTCCAAGGTTTCTTTCGTCAGGTCATGACATGTGGATAAACTCAATGGGCATTGTGATATGTTGGTAATACACAAGGGGACTTATGTTAAGCAATTTCTTCACAAGTTAAGGATTTAGACGGATTTATCATTAAATGCTTCTTCTGTCGGGATTTTCTGTTTAGGATCTCAAAAAAAAAAGTGTAAAAAGGATAAGGGTTTAGGGTTCTAATCTATCCCTAGGAATTCAAGAGACGGTAAAGATTTGGTGAAACGAGTAACCACGCTTTGCTTCGCCTCCCTGGGACAAGTACACAAAGTGGGTGCAATCTTCAAAGGGTGTGATAATAATTTTCATGTCTTGAATAAGACTGAAGTTAAGCATCCACAATCATAAGCTTAGGCTAACTTTACGCATTGAATGAAAATCATCCATCCAAAGAATGTATGAGCAATGTTTCACCATAAATCTATACTATCAAATCTTGCATTCACTTAACAAACATTCAAAGCAAATTCTATCTTAATTCTAATCTAATGTTCTATTCTAATTCTAATCTATTGTTGAAGAAGCTATGCAACCTTGCAAACCACTTGACAATAAAAGGGATTCAAAGCAAATCATGCATAAGAGCTTTTATTATCGGAAGTAGCAAAACGCAACAATCTCATATACTTTCTTCACCTCTTACAAATGAGGGGCGAGCTCAATTTATAGGCTCCCCAATTACAATTCAATGGCCAAGATTGATTTAGGATCAATGACCGAGACTAAAATAAAACCCTAATTAGGGTTAGTCACAACTAACTCCTTTCTCGACCAATGAGAAAATTACATTTGGGGAAAATATGAACCAACAATAAAATAGAAAGTTGTCGAATCTGGATGTGCTGACTTGTAACAATTTGATTGGTCGAGGCACCATTTCATCAGGTTGGATGTCTTCCTTGGTCACTTCGTTCGTTTTTCCATGTTCTTGCCTTAGAATATTTTCCTTGCCGATGACTTTGTCCTTTGTGCTTGTTTCTTCCTAGCTTTGATCTTGGCTTCCTTTGGAGATTTTGATTTCTTCTTTTTTCCTACTTGAACTGGATTGATGTTATTCCTTTGGATTTCCTCTCCGAATTCTCCAATTTGTGTCAAAAAATGGAAATTTGTTTGGAATACTCTTCTTGTCACCATCGGATTCTGATTGGAAGCTTGTCCTTAATTCTTCAGGAGATGAAATCCTTCAAGAAGTTGCCCTGATTGCTTCAATAGGTCTGGGATTGTAGATGAAATCCCCCAAGATGTCTGAATATTCTTTCAAGTGCCTTGAATGTGGAGAAGAATGCCTCTGTGCTTTAGCCACAATGGAGGAAATTGGAATTTTCTCTGTGAAGTATTTCCCATACGTAGCCAAATTTTGGCTATTCAATTTCATTTTGTAACACCTTCATGTGGATCATTCAACACTTAGCCAAGATTTTGGCCATCTCTATGCTCGAATGAACTACTTTGCCTGTGGATTTGCCTCCAATTTTGAGTTTGGCTTGTGCTAAGTAGGGCGGACTCCATCCTTGGACAAGGATTTTACTCATTTCCTCTTTTCATTTCCTCTTTATTCCTCTTCATTCTTCCTGTTTTCCTTCCAACACTTAGTCAATTTTTTGAATTTCCCTCCCCAAGGTATCAACACTTAGCCAATTTTCTTATCCTCTCCTTGGGCGAACTTTATCAATACTTAGACATTTTTCTTTCTTAGGGCGGACTTTATGATTCCTTTGCCATCTTTCTTCAAAGTGGGGCGGACTTGGAAGTGCTTTTGCCATCTTCATGTCAGGCTAGGTGTTGTACCCAAAATAATGTTTTTGGCATTCTGTATAAATTGAGCTAAATCTTGTTAAAATGCCATGTAAAGTCCGTTTTAGGTCAAACCAATCATAGAATCTTGGTGGGTTTCTGTCAAAGAACACATGTGTAAAATTCTGAAAATTTGAAAATTAGGGTTTTATGCCCCTATTTTCAGGGAAAACCCCCGAAAATAGGACCTTCCCAGAAATGATTGAAAATGATTTTGATAGGATTAAAAGGCTTCACAATCACATTGGTCAAGTCAGAATCATCAAAAGACATGTTTTACTTTGGTGGGTCTATTTCTATTTTTCAGGAACAAAGTTAGGAGCTCCACAGCCATTAATGACAGATTGGCCAGTACCAGGTGCTGAAAGCTAAGCTTCAAAAGCTTCAACGACACAACCATGGCGGAAAAGGTCAAAAATGATGTTGTTTGATGAAGGAGATTCCTGAAAGTGAAAAAGGTCAAAATTTGACTAACTCTAGAAATGTTACGAAGGAGAGATTGTTCACATGTTGAAAAGAGCCTTTTCCAAGCAGGGGCGCCCATGATCTTTTAAGGTCAAATGAAGTCACCCAGATCATCCAAGGCATTCATTCTTGACATTTGCCTGCTGGCGCGACAATGAAACAAATAGATAAATCATCTGAGGAATAGATCACAAGCAGTTGCTGACGAAGCAAAAAGAGGCAGTTGAGGAAATATCAGGAAACCACAGTTAACGGCGAAGTTCTAAGAAAAAAGAGCCTTTCCAAAAGAAAGGCGCCCTTCTTTTTTGACCTCCAGATGCTGATAAATGACAAAAGGCTTCCCAGGATAATCTTCTCAGCCCAAGTAGATCTCGGAAACGCAATTGCAAGCACCAACATCTGACAGAGCATTCAACGGATAATCCAGATCAAAGTAGGCAACTTTTTAGATGAAGATGATCAGGCCAAAAGACAAAAGCGCCCTTTTCGAGGAGAGGCGCCCTTGAATAAAGGAACCCTAAATTGAGATCCAGGTTTTCTGAAGTTAGTCATTTTTGGCAAAACAGAGTTGGTTACCTGATGAGACATCAAGCGAAATCATTTGACTCTCCGATCAACGAGAAACTGATCAAAGCACAAGAGGTCATTTCAAAAGGCTGAAGAACGAAGTTTGAAAATTCACCAAGGCATTAGCAAAAGAGCCTTTTCTTGGAAAAGGCGCCCATTCTTTTGAAGCCTAAACTCAGCTTTTCATCATCATGTCTCCCAGGCACTTCTTTTCAGTTTGGATCCAGCTCCGCAGTGAATGTGTCCGCAACATCTCAGGATCAACAGATAACGCTAGATTCAAGATCAAACAGAGGGCTTTCAGGAGAGAAAATATTTAAAAGCTTGCAAGAAACCAAAAGGACGCCTAAAAGAAGTCAAGGGTCAATTTGTTGACTAAAGTCAAGAGCTTTTGAGTTAAAGTTGGCTAAAACACTCCACGATCAGTGGAAATCACCTTTTTAACTTTAGATCAAGCCAAAATCACTTTTTGAGCTTGAGTTAGGTCCCCAAACTTGTGGATCTAAGGCTTAAACATATATATTCAAGGTGAAGGCGTCCCATTTCATTATTTCATTGCAGGATAAAAGATCAAGAACAGCCACAAGCTCTCAAGGACGCCATTGATAGATCTGAACAAGGTTTTCATCCGTTCTTCAATTTTTCTTGCAGATCTGAAGCAGAAGAGGATTGCTATTTTGAGGATTGGACCCAGAGATAGATTTTTTTCAGGGAATCAGATAAAACTTCCAATCCATCTTCTGTCTACTTCCTCTCTTCTGGTCTTAGGTTTTCTTGCATTTGACAGAAAAAGCAACAGGCTACATCAGATCAGATCAACTGGGTAGATTTAGCATTATTTTCCAGAGAAACCCATCTCGACAAATTTTCCAAAATCAGCAAACTTGCTGCCCCTATTTTTGGGGGTTTTTCCGAAAAAGTTTCAGAATCCAAATTCTGAGGAACTGGGTTTGTTCAGCATTGAAGCACGAACAAAACCCATGTGCCAGATTTTTTCCGGAAAAATACTTCTCGGCATGGTGCTATTTTCAAGGGTTTCTGAAAATCATCTGAACAAGGTCAAGCTTACAGTCAATCTTTAAGTTTTTCAAGATGCAGTACTCCCAGGTACAATACGAGACCAAGACGGTCTTACTCCATGATTACTTGAAAACAGTTGACACAAATTTACACCAAGTAAATCCAGTGGTTGATTTGGAGCAGCTAGAAGGCATGAATCAAATCACATTGCAGAATATTGAAGAATCCGGGTTGCTGCAGGCCGCATCAATTCCCATCACACTACAAAGCGTAGAGCTTGTAATCGCTTGTATCAAGCATTACAATCCTACCATTAGAGAAATCAGAGCAGCGGATGGAAAAATTGTTTGTAGTCTAAAGCCTCAGGATATCGAAAGGTGTTTTGATATTCCATCATGTCCTAACAGCAAAGTCATATCAGTGACGGAATGTGAGAAGGCATTTGAGACAGCTAAGGACAAATGTCAAAAGGTAATGGCTGAAAAATGGTTAAAAGTGACAAAGGCAAGCTTGCCTAAGTCGTTGGGACGAGGAGAATGTAAAGATGAGTACGCAGTGTTAATCACTCTACTCAATAGAATCACTGGAGAAGAAGATGGTCGTCAATTCCAGCCATGGATGTACTATGTTATTGCTAAAATCATTGGCAGAAGGGAATATTATGACTGGGCCACTTTGATTAGTGACACACTCCACCGACAAATCACTGGGTATCTGGAAGCTCATAGGTTCCACATGTGCTCTTACCTGGTATACTTGATAGCCTTCCAAGGTGATTTCAGGTTATTGAACAATGTGGGAACCTTAGGTGTGCAGAAGATTCACGAACATTTCACACGTCTTGAGTTTACTCAAGTGGAAACACTTCAAGAAAACAAGTGATCTCTTCACTATGCACACAGTACGTGAGCTTAACCATGAGATGCACGTGCGTATTTCACAGACAGCCAGAGAGGCAATGGCGGATTGGGTGGATTGGTTCATCCAATTTCCTACGTTCTCCTACATACGTGGGTATGGCTACATTGGCCACCCCGCCATGCTACCAAGATACCCTTCAGATAGGGTAGTCTTCATGGAATTCTTGAGACAGTTGTCCGAGGTTCATGTCTACTTGCGCTTGAAGAGGAAGACAGCTGTTAACTTTCCCGTTGGAATGGGACTATATAGATGTGGATTCGCGGCAGATGCTAAGATGATGAGTCAAGAAACGGTGAGGTTTAATCTCAAGTATCTCATTGAGAGAAGATCCTATGATCCCAGAGGACTCTATGTAGCACATCTCGAGCAACACTCGTCACACAAGTCTTCTATGGAAGATTATTGGGTAAATTGCCAAGACGAGTATGAAGTGCGAAGAAGGAACTACAGTAGGTTCAGACTCCCACAAATTGCTGATTTTATGTTAGCAGACATCGAGGGCCTGTCCGATGATGAAGGGGAGGTCATTCTCCCCTCATTCTTCGCAGATTTAGTTGACTCCCAACCGCTCCCGAGAGTGGATTGGTATGCCAAAGAGAACACGTCTATAGAAGAAAGAACGAGTAGAGTGGTTAGAAATAGCCAACTCTATCTCGATAGCAAGAAATCAAGGAAGGTGATACCTCACAGAACAAAGCCGTTACAGGTTTAGTCTACACCACCTTCCACTTCAAAAAGGAAACCTAGGCAGAAGCAATGGTGCAATCCTCCTTGAGGGATGAGGATGTCAAAGCCTACGAAGCCTAGAACACAGAGGACACAAATGGAGAAAGCCACACATAGTCCTGAAATAATCACGGGTATTGCTGCCCTAGAACAAAGAGTAGAGACTGCTACTCCTGATCCAACAGAAACTATCACAGAGGAACCAGCAGCAGTAGTTGTTGAAGAACCAGTGGCAGGGCCAATGGCAGAAGCAACAACAGTAGAAGCAGCTACAGAAACGGTGCCTGTTATGGAAGCAGAGCCACCAATATCACCAGTACCACAGTGGTCACAAGTCCTCATCGACTTGGATTCGCCACCGAGAGACATTGCTCCAGCACAGTCTCACACATCTAGCATTCAAGGGCTTCACATCCCTCCTAGCGAAGTTCGCCGAGATTCTATTTGGCTTGAAGGCTTGCTAGGAAGAAAGAGGGAAAAACCCTCGTATGAACTTGACTTTACCGAATTCGACCACGTCCCACAAGACACGTCGGCGAAAAGGTTGAAGAAACAAGTTCACATAGAAAGGAATGCAGAGTGTGAAATCATCATAGAGATTGCCGCCCCACCAGTAGAGAAAAGCATACACAAGGTTCAAGTAGACGACTACACTTTGTCTCAACTTAACCTCGGGAAGACTACACGACAGGTGGAGGCAGACCTTCTTGGAATAGCTTCGGTGAGCACACAAGAAAGGATGGCTAAGGATGGTAAAGAAAAGGCAGCCTTAAAGGCTGAAAATTAGAAACTGAGGATATACATAACCAGCTTGATACATGGCACACCAAACGTCTCAACCCTACCAGCAGGACTACTAGATCTCCCCGCCGAACAAAATCATCGGCAATTGTTAACATTCGGTAAACACTTGAGAGATCAAGTGGAAGAGTTTGTTCTCAAGGTAGATGTATACTGGCAAACCTATACAGTTACGGGATAGAGCACATGGACTTCGTGCAGAGATCAGCAGTCAGAACAAAGATTGCAGAAAAGAGGCTTGAGAGACGAAAGCACAATTGCAGATTTGCAATTGGCATATCAATCAGTATACTCGAGGAAAACAAGCAACATCTCTTTGCTTGGAAGGAACAATTGGCGTACAAGGTGAAAGCCTATGACGCTCATTAGTAGAGTTGTTGATTACAGACGGGTGGTTGCCACTATTATCAACTTCACAAGAATGTTGGTGATATCTTTCCCTGCATGGAATATCAGCGTGAGGGAGGAGAATACGTCGAGATGGTTACTGTACAGAACTAGTTCAGGGATGTCATCCGCAGTACCTTTCTTGATGATCCAGATGGTTGCAAGCTGGCTAAGGTAGCAGCTTTATCAACCAAGTTTGAAGAGGCAGCATCTCAGTGTATTGACTTCGGAAATCAACTCACAACGGGTGAGGTCATGCTACGACGCCACGTCATCATCCTACAGAGCATTAACTCCCCAGAAGCTGATGAAGTCAATCAATGGATAGAGACACTGCTGATTAGTGGCGAACTATAAATGCACCAAAGAAGGACGCCCTACACCCTCCAAGTGGCATTTATGAGACTTGAGTTTGACTTGATGCTTCTTTCCAAGTCAACTCAAGATGATATTAAATGTAGTTGGAGTTAACTTGATGCTTCTTTCCAAGTTTAACTCCACTTTCCTTAAATCATGCATTGTCGATCCCACTGATTAAGGATGTCTAATTGGCTTCCATGATTTGTGGATCTTAGATCTCCACTAAATGTGGATGTCTATTTTGGAGGGATACTTTCATTAAAGTTCACCTTTAGTTTACTTTCAGTCAACTGAAGTAGTTTCCAGTTGACTCTTTGTTTACTTATAGTTAACTGAAGTAGTTTTCCAGTTAACTGCTTGTTCCCCCTTTTTAGGAATAAATCTTGCTAATTGATTGGCAAGAACTCATTATTAACTCAAGGAGATTTTGGGGTTGCCCACTCCTTTGAGTTCTATAAATAAGAGCCTTGGGCTCATTGTTTATTTTAACTTTTACTTGCTATGCAAAATTACTGCGCCATTGTTGCCAATAGCTTTGAAAGCGGATATTTGTTCACTCTTGGATGAGAGTTCGTTGGTCGATTGTAATTGTGCATGATTTCGTGCCTTTGCTTTCCCAACCTTTGTATTTCGTTGATGAAGCTTTGAAGGAGAATATCAGAAGGCGCTTGCATTTTGGTCAATCTTTTTGAGTTGTGTCCACGTCTTGTGTCTAATAGCTCATTGTCTCATTTCCCTCCTCGGATAGGAGTCCCTCCTCCTTGGACATTTGTTATTGACAAGTTATTGTTCGTTGTTGTTTAATGTGTTGACTTCCAAGCTATACTTCGGATAGGAGCCCCTCCTCCTTAGCAAGCTTGCTGGCCAAGGCATCGTAAAATTGTTGTTTCTTGTAAACTATTTCCTAGCCCATACCTCGGATAGGAGTCCCTCCTCCTTGGCAGGTCTTAGATCTAGTTTACCGTATAGAGTGTTTGCTTGTACCAACCTTATCTTGGTGTATACCCGAGAGTTCAGAGCCTCGGTCATATTCTCAGGAGACGGCGAATTCAGGTGATCCAACCAATCCATTCCCGCTCCTTTACCCTCATGCTCTGTTTACCTTGAAGGTATTGGATAGATAAAAGCTAGAATAGTCGTAGTTGAGATCTGCAGAAACCAGAGAAAAAGCTTAGCTACGACGCATTGTGTTTGTGCACCCTTGTGTCCTACCGCTGAAGCATAAAAAGATAGGAACTTTAGTTTACATTTCCCTTCCTTACGCATTGCTCCTAGCAGAGAGGGACTTCTCCTCTTTAAATAACGAAGAAGTGTTGCAAAACATTTGAAATAGCTGAACGTTTCCAATCAGCACTCCAGAGGTGCTAATTTAAACGCCAACTCTAGGCGAAGTTCAACATGTGTTTGTCATATTCTCTCCTTTATTTTTCCAATACTTAGCCAAATTCATGAAATTTTCTCTCCCAAGGCATCTATACTTGACCAAATTTTTATTTTTCTTTGCTCTTCTAGGCTGGGCAGACTTTGGAGTGCCTTGGACAAGGCTGGGCGGACTTGGAGGCTGGCTTGACATTCTTCCAAGCGGGCTTACTTCAATCTTGACATTTCCTTTTCCAAATGCATGGCGGACTTTGTTTCCATCTTGACCAAGGCATGGCGGACTTTAAGGTAGTCTTTCCATTTCTACTCCAAGGTGGGGTGGACTTCTCAAATGTTTTTCCATGCGTAGGGGCGGACTTTGAAAGTTTCAGACTTTCTTGTTGGCTTGCCATTTTTCCTTTTCCACATGTTGGCGGACTTCCAAAAATTCCTCCCACTTCTTGGCTGACTTCCAAAAATTCTTTCCACTCTCATCTTCAAGAGCTGGGCGGACTTGGAAGAGTTCTTGCCATTGTCTTGGGCAAATTTCATTTCAGCCAAGAATCTCATGCTTTTACTTGCCTTTTGGTTGATTTTCTTGATGATTTTTTGCCTGATTTTTGCTTTTTTTTGCATGCTTTTTGATTGATTTTTGATCTAAAGGCCTGATTTTCAGCTGCTTTTTGATTGATTTTCTCAGATTTTTCATTTGTTTTCCTGATTTTTGCTTATTTTCATCATTTTTACCTTTGGTGGCCTGAATTTTGATTCTAAAAATGGAAATGTTGACTCCATGTCCAGGGTTGACTTTCTAAAAATAGAAAAAAGCAAAATCCCTAAAAAATAGGAGTCTTAGATTGGTCCAAAAATGCAAAAAATGAAAAAAAGCAAAAAGACAAAAATCCCTAAAAAATAGGAAGTGTTAGAATTGTCTCAAAGCACATGTGATCCTCGTCTTCTGGACCTTCTAAGCACTTCCATGACGTTTAGGCACTATTTTGGGCTTGAATTCCCAACTTGGCTCGAATGACTCTTCAAAACTTTAACTCCTCATTGCAAAAGAAAAATGGTGATAAGTAGTTGTGATGCCAAGGCAAAAAGCGAAAACAGGGGGTCCCCATTTGCAATGGGGCGATGTGTGAAAAGATCACAACACGTCCCCCCAAGTCCCCAAGTCTCTAAGACGTCCCCGTTTAGGAAACGTGGGGTTTTTTGCGGGGGACGCGTCCCTGTCGAACACTGTTATAAAGTCAATAAAGTCATTAATGTGTAATGTCACCTTCTTAGCTTGCTTTAGTATCTTGATGGATTAGCCTATCATCTGGCCCTCGTAGGCTAATATTGTTGATTAGAGGGCCTTGTGTGGGAGTTATCTGGTTCTTCTGATGGTCGTTTATGGTGTTTTCTTCTCAAGGACTTGGTGATATTTAGGGTTTTCCTTCTGGAGGTGTTTTGGACTCAATTTATGCATACTTATTATTTTTAGTAAGTCTCTCAGTTGATGGGGTTCAGTTTTACTATTTTTGGTAAGGCACTCGAGTGAGCAGAGGATTTAGTGGGCTACCTTCTGGTGCAGTCGGAATTGATTAATATTCACTATTGATGGAGTTATGGTATTTAATTATTATTAAAGTGGTACTTTAATAATAATTAATTATTAAAATGAATATTATAATGACTTATTTGACTTAATTATAAAGGGGTTATTTAATGGCATTAAGTCAAATAATATGTCATTTTTTTGAGCGCCCAAGTAAAAGTTATATTATAAAGTCAACAAAAACAAATGTTTTCATTATATTTTATTGAGAAAAGGCACTTGGGAAACTGTGCCACTTTGTGGAGGTATAAAAAGCATTTTGAAAAGCATTCGTTTCATTCAACACTTATGATATTTTGGAGAATTCTTTTTGAAAGGAGAAAACCAGGGTTTTGCTGCATATAGGTCATGGAGAATGTGATTTCTCTTTGATTGTGCTTCCCACAGGTGTGAAATAACACCCAAAGGTTGCAATCATCAGGTAGCTTTGCATCAGAAGTCACATTGTGCTCGTTGAAGAGATATTTTCAGGTTTTGAAGAGAATAATTGCTTGAGATCAGAAGTTTACCAGCTGTAATAGTTTTGATTGCTGTTTGAATCCAAGCTGGGCCGTACCATTCTAATTTCCGGGCTGTACCAATCTGTACTTGCTGGGCCGTACAGTCTCATGAGGGTGGTGTTTGAGTTCTAGGCTGAAACGCCTTAGTTCTTTGCTTCATTCTTTCTCCATTTGGAGTGGCCAGACCATAGCACTCTTTCCAATGCATTTCTAAGGTGGAGAAATTTATAATGCTTGGCGTCCATGTGAGAGGGTTATACCAGCTGCTGTTAAGAATTTCCAAATTTGCAATTCAACTGGCTTTCGCTATCTCGCGTATGAAACATTGTAAAAGCTTTCATCAATAAATCTGATTTAGAAAAGCTATTTGTATTTGCTTCCATTTCTCTTCACTGCATTTGTAAACATATATATTTGCATTTCCTGGCATTATTTTGCAAAAAACCAAAAAAGCAAAAAACATACAAAAACCAAAAAATTCAGACAGGCGGTTTTCAGTAGCAAATATCTTAGAGCAGGGTGGGATACTTAAGTGGTATCAGAGCGGTTTATTGGCATCCTATGATTTAGTGGTTTCATGAGTAAAGAGTTTATTTAGTATACCAGAGGTGCAAAACAATGGGAACCACCTTTAAATACTTGAAGGTGAAACAGTTTTGCGAATTTTGGGTATACAGAAAACGAGTTCTAGTGACAGTGATAGTGTGATAGGTACCATGGTTGAGAGGGATAAGGGTCTTGTAGAGTCAGTTAGTCCTGACTCCAGAGCCAGAAGGCAGTTTGATAATATGACGGATATGATGTCTCAGCTGATGGGCACAATGAGGTAGTTTATTCGACCACAACACACAGGTTATTTTGGACAGACTAGTGGTACATAGGGATTTAGTTAGCCTAACGTGGCAGTTCAACATACTACATCCTCTGCTGGGTTAGTCCTTAGACCCAACCAACCTACCTTCACTCCTAGGAGGCGCCTTAGGCTCTATAGGTGCAGGTACCGGAGCCACAGGGACTCACTACAGGGGATATCACTCGTCCTTATGCAAAGTACATGACGTTACCTATTGAGATTAGGGAGGTGTTGACCCTAAATCAGTTTTTGGATCAAAAGAGGCCTAGAGGTGGTGGTGCAGTTAGGACAGAGCATAGGGCACCTCAGGCACCACAGGCTACACGTGACTTTCAATAGTTGTGAGCAAGGTCACTTTGCCACACTTTGATGGCAATGATAAATGCACTACTAGATCTTGGGTCCAGAAATTGGACAACTACCTGTCTTTGAAGTCCATACTAGAGGATGAGGCGATTAAGTTCGCTACATTGCACTTGGATGGACTTGCACATGAGTGGTGGTATCATGGCATGGTTACTTTACAGCTCCATCTCATTACTACCTACCATGAGTTCACAAACAAACTCATTGAGCGCTTCAATCAGAAGGATCCAGAGTTATACTTTAGAGAGCTAGCTTGACTCAAACAAGTGGGCAGTTTGGGGTCATACATTGGTGAATTTCAACGTTTGTCAGTGATGGTGCCTAGCATTTTAGAGAGGAGATTGGTCATCTTGTTTAGTGAGGGATTGCTTGAGCCATTGAGGGGTTGGATCAAGGCATTTGACCCTCCCACCTTACAGGAAGCAATGAGAAAGGCTTGCAACATGGAACTTGCTGCCCCTAGAAGCAAGTTTCCTCAAAAAGCTTCCTCTTCAAGCAAAGATAGCAGAATTTTTCCTAAAAAATAAGAAAAATCAGATCAGAAAAATAAATCTGCAGTTAGAAATGACCAAGAAACTCTTAATGATTTGAGGAGAAAGAAACTTTGTTTTTGGTGCAAAGGTCCTTATAGTCAAGATCACAATTGTCCTATGAGACCCAAGGCCAAAGCAAACAAAATGAAGTGGTTTTATGCTGAAGATTCTAACTCAGAAAATTCTAATCAGCAATCTGATCCTGATGGTGGTGAGGCTGAAAATACATCAGGTGAGTCAAAAAATGAGGTGGAAGACAAGACTCCAGTAGTACATGTTTCTAGCATTCAGCGTGAGGGTCCTTTTAGGATCCGAGGAGTCTTAGCAGGTCAATGGGTGATTACTTTATTGGACACTGGTGCCACGCACAATTTCATTGATGAGAAATTGGTGGCTAGGCGTGGACTTCAAACAAAAGAGTTTGAAGGGATTAAAGTTAGAGTGGTTGATGGTTACACTCACGTGTAACAAGATGATTTCTGATCTTCCCATGCACCTAAATGATTATGACTTCAAGGCTGATTTTTATGTAGTTGGTATGGAAGACATGGATATTGTGTTAGGCATGAAATGGCTTGATGCCATAGGTTAATTCACCCTCAACTTACACAAAATGGAAATGAAATTTGAAGCAAATGGGAGAAAACATGTGTTGAGGGCAATATCAATTGGTGGTCTTTGGATGATATCTCTTAGGAGGATGGAGAGGTTGATCCGCCATGACCAGGTGGAACGGGTTGCAAAGTGTCTTTTGATGCCTACAGAGTTGGAGCAGCAAAAGACAAGTTATCCTCCAAATGTACAAGACTTGATGACTAAACACACAAAAGTGTTTAGTGACATACCACTAGGTAGACCTCCAGACAGGGGCATAAAGCACATCATAGAGTTGGAGGAGGGTGCAAAACTCATTATGATCACACCATACAGGCATCCTAAGCGGTTAAAGGATGAGATAGAGAAGACTATAAAGGAGTTGCTTGACATGGATCACATTCGGCCTAGTAAGAGCCCCTTTGCATCTTCTGTGGTATTAGTTAAGAAAAAGGATGGTACCCTTTGTATGTGCATTGATTACCGTGCGTTGAACAGGATGACCATAAGAAATAGATATCCTATACAGTGTATTGATGAGCTGATTGACGAGTTACATGGAGCGTGCTTCTTCTCTAAAATTGATTTGAGATCCGGTTACCATCAAATCCTGGTTAGGGAGCAGGATGTAGAGAAGATAGCCTTTCGGTGTCATTGTGGACATTTTGAGTTTTTGGTTATGCCCTTTGGTTTAACCAACGCTCTTGCTACTTTTCAGGCTACTATGAATAGAGTCTTTCAACATCAGTTGAGGAGGTTTGTCTTGGTATTCATCGATGATATTCTGGTTTTTAGCAGGACATGGGATGAACATTTGGCTCATCTAGATACAGTGTTGGATATTTTGGAGAGGGAGTCCTTGTATGCCAAGGAGTCCAAATGTTCTTTTGGTTTGATAGAGTTACTGTATCTTGGGCACATCATCAGTGTAGAGGGTGTTTGGGTTGACCTAGATAAGATTCGGGCTATTGTTGATTGGCCACCGCCCAAGAATATTACATAGCTTAAGGGATTCTTGGAGCTTTGTGGTTTCTATAGACGCTTCGTAAAGAGGTTCTCATAGCAGGCAACGCCTCTTACTGGCTTGACGAAGAAAGGAGTTTTTGTTTGGATTGATTAGGCATAGCAGTGCTTCGAGAGGTTCAAGTAGATTATGGGTTTGTGCCTAGTTCTTGCTATTCTAAACTTTACTAGGCACTTTGAGCTTGAGTGCGATGCCTCAGGTGAGGGTATTGGTGCTGTACTTATTCAGGATAAGCATCCTATTTGTTTCAAGAGCAAAAAATTAAGGGATGCAAAGAGGACCTACAACATCTATGATAAGGAAATGTTGGCCATAATGCATGCCTTGGCCAAATTCAGGCAGTATCTTGTGGGTACTAAGTTTGTTGTCAAAACATATCACAATAGCCTAAAACATTTCCTGAATTAGCGTTACTTGAATGACCGGCAGCAAAAGTGGGTTAGTAAGCTGCAGGCATATGACTTTGACATAATGTATGTCAAGGGAAGAAGAATATAGTTGTTGATGCGTTATCTCGGAGATCACATTTGTGTTCTATTGGACAAATTTCAGCTGATTGGAGAGAGTGGATTTCAGTTGAATATGCTAGGGATGAGCAGGCTTCGAAGATTGTGGATGGTACAGTGTCTGATGAGAGATACTCTGTTGTAAATGACTTGATCATTTGCAAGGGTAGGATATTATTGGTACCAGGATCAACAATGAAGAAAAAGATACTCAAAGCTTTCCATGATGTACCTATGGCAGGACACCTCAGATACTACAAGACATATAGACAGATTCAGGAATGCTTCACATGGAAACGGCTTAAGTTTGAGGTTCTTAAGTATGTGAGGGAGTGTCCTACTTGTTAGCAAAATTAACATGACAACTCCTTCCCAGCTGGTTTACTTCAGCCCCTGCCCATTCCGAGTAAAAAATGGGAGTGCATTTTGATGGATTTCATCATGGGCTTGCCCAAAGCCCAAAGCAGGGATTGTATTTATGTGGTGGTTGATCGGCTCACGAAATTTGCTCATTTCTTTCCTATATCAGCCACCTATCCTGTAGCTGAAGTTGCTGATTTGTTCTTTCATGAGGTATTCAGGCTTCATGGGTTGCCTCAAAGTATTGTTAGTGATCGGGATAGTAAATTCATGAGCCATTTTTGGCAAGAATTGTTTAGAATTTGTGTCACTCAGCTTGCTTCGAGTATAGCTATCACCCACAGACAGATGGACAGACAAAAAATGTTAATAAGTGGGTGGAGGGATACCTCAACAATTATATAGCGGGGCAGCAAAAGGCATGGGTGAAGTGGCTTCACTTATGTGAGTATTGTTACAATACCACTTATCACATGTCTATCCACATGTTACCATTCATGGCTCTATAAGGTTATGATGCTCCCAATTTTTTGGATCTGCTCTTTGAGGATAGCAGAGTGCACGAGTGCTAGGGATCTCTTGCAGGACAATCAGGATATTATGTAGTCTTTGAGAGATAACATTCAAAGGGCACAAAATCAGTAGAAGCAGTATGCAAATCAGCATAGGGTGGAGCGATCTTTTGAGGTTGGTGATATGGTTTACCTCATGCTGTAGCCGTATAGGCAATCCACTCTCAGGAAGAGTGGAGTTGAGAAGCTCAAGCCACGTTATTATGGTCCTTTTAGGATATCTAGGCGTATAGGAGAGGTGGCTTATGAGCTAGAGCTACCGATAGATAGCAAAGTGCATAATGTTTTTCACGTGTCTCGCCTCAAGAAGGCGTTGGGACACAATGTTATCCCTTCTACATCATTGCCACCCCTTGATGATGAGGGGAAGTTGATATTAGTTCCTGAGGCTATCATTGATTCCAGGGAGCGCCGTTTACGAAACAAATTCATCAAGGAATATTTGGTTAAGTGGAGGGATTTGCCGGTAGAGGATGCTACATGGGAGAGAGAGGATATCTTGCAGCATCCAGAGTTGAGATTGCTTGGGGACAAGCAATTTCAGGGAGGGCTAATTGTAATGTCCCCTTCATAGCTCGCTTTAGTATCTCGATGGATTAGCCTATCATCTGGCCCTCGTAGGCTAATATTGTTTATTAGAGGGCCCTATGTGGGAGTTATCTGGTTCTTCTGATGCCCATTTATGGTGTTTTCTTCTCATAGACTTGGTGATATTCAGGGTTTGCCTTTGGGAGGTGTTTTGGACCCAGTTTATGCATACTTACTATTTTTAGTAAGTCCCTCAGTTGATGGGGTCCAGTTTTACTATTTTTGGTAAGGCACCCGGGTGAGTAGAGGATTCAGTGGGCTACCTTTTGGTACAGGCGGAATTGATTAATATTCAATATGGATGGAGTTATGGTATTTAATTATTATTAAAGTGGTACTTTAATAATAATTAGTTACTAAAGTGAATGTTATAATGACTTATTTGACTTTATTATAAAGGGGTTATTTAATGATATTAAGTCAAATAATATAAGTCATCGTTTTGAGCGCCCAAGTGAAAGTTATATTATAAAGTCAACAAAAGCAAATGTTTTCTTTATATTTTAATGAGAAAAAGGCACTTGGGAAATTGTGCCACTTTGTGGAGGTATAAAAGGCTTTTTGAAAAGCATTCATTTCATTCAACACTTATGATATTTTGGAGAATTCTTGTTGAGAGGAGAAAACTAGGGTTTTGATGATATTTTGGAGAATTCTTGTTGAGAGGAGAAAACTAGGGTTTTGCTGCATATTGGTCATGGAGATTGTGATTTCTCTCTGATTGTGCTTCCCACAGGTGCGAAGTAACCCCCAAAGGTTGCAATCATCAGGTGGCTTTGCATCAGAAGTCACATTGTGCTCATTGAAGAGATATTTTAAAATTTTGAAGAGAATAATGGCTTGAAATCAGAAGTGTACCAGCTGTAATAGTTTTTATTGCTGTTTGAATCCAAGCTGGGCCGTACCATTCTAATTTCCAGGCCGTACCAAACTGTACTTGCTAGGCCGTACAGTCTCATGAGGGTGGCGTTTGAGTTCTAGGCTGAAATACCTTAGTTCATTGCTTCGTTCTTCTTCCATTTGGAGCGGCCAGACCATAGCACTCTTTCCAATGCATTTCGAAGGTCGAGAAATCAGTTTATAATGCTTGGCGTCCATGTGAGAGAGTTATACCAGCTGCTGTTAAGAATTTCCAGATTTGCAATTCAATTGGCTATGGCTATCCCGGGTATGAAACATTGTAAAAGCTTTCATCAATAAATCTGATTTAGAAAAGCTATTTGTATTTGCTTCCATTTCTCTTCATTGCAGTTGTACATATATATACAAGCATTTACTGGCATTATCTTGCAAAAAACCAAAAAAACAATAAACATACAAAAACCAAAAAATTCAGACAGGCGGTTTTCAGTAGCAAATATCTCAAAACAGGGTGGGATACTTCATAATGATATCCACTTTTATAATTAATTATTATTAAAGTAATTACTTTAATAATAATTAAAATATTATAACTCCATAAATAATCAACATTAATTAATTCTGTCAACGCCAGAAGGTCTGCTCACTAGGGTGCCTTACTATAAATAATAAGACTGGACTCCGACATCTGAGTGACTTACTAAAACATTAGCCTACGAGGACCTAATGATAGGCTAATCCAACAAGATATTGAAGCTGGCTAAGAAGGAGACATTACACATTCTTGGGGCATGACCTAGCTAAATGCTTATATATACAACCTAGAAGGTTTCAGACAATGATCAGGTCTAAACCAACTAGACATTGTGAAAGATTTTTCTTGTATTGTTTCAGTTTTGGTGCTGTTGATGGGGATCTTGTTGCCCTTTTGATGATTGTCAAGTTTTAGGATGTAGATAGTAGCAGCAATTGATGTAATTGTCATCAATAGGTGTATAAATTAATTGCTGCTAATCTTGGTTTTGTTGTAATTCTCCATAGATGCCTTGGTTGGTAGAACAGCAGTCCATATTATTTTTTTGTTCTCCAAAGATGCCTTGGTTTTTAGAAGAGCAGTCCACATTCTTGTCTTGAGGTATCTAAGTTATGAAGTTGAAATGAAACACTTCTGTGAGTGTTCCTTCATATAGGTTATCAAGATATCTTAATATTTCAAAATGTTGTTCCTGCTGTCATATTTTTCATGGGAGTTGCTATCCATATGGTCCATTTGGTTGGTTATGAGGTTTATCAATGGAAGCTGTTTGGTATTGTAGGTTGTATTTGATCTATGCATAGTAGCATGCATATATTCTATCCCAGTGTTGTTTAAAAGGTGTATTATTTTTGCTGTTTCCCTTTGTTCTTAAGTTAAATAGATCTTGAGAATCTTCTTACAGAAGAAGATTTTTTTTGTTTTGATATTCTTAGTTATTAGACAGTATTAAATTTTTTTGTTCTAATTTATACAAATTATATAAGGGGTTTTCTAGTTTTGCAGTGACAAGTTTATTCTCAAGTTTTGTTATAAGCTTGATTTAGTAGATTAGTTTTTTTTTCTGGCGCTTCTGTGCTAAGTAAATTACTTTTGTATTGTTTATTTTGTTGAATTGTGATTTGTTAGGTATTGAATTGGGATCTTGAGTAATAGTAGCTGCCCTGATTTTAGTTGAGATAGCTTTGTTCCAAGGATTTTTACTAATACATGACTGTTTGCTATTAATTCTATGCCACCAGAAGTAAGCAATGTAAGTGATTACAGAAATAACAATCAATACAATGAACACCAGATTAGCAGAACCTTTGATATAAGTAGTGCCTTCACAATTCTTTGTTATTTTGGCATGCAGCAATGCTGAGGTAGTTCCCCCTCCTCTAAAGGGATTTTGAATCCCCCAAGGTTCTGTTTGCATGGTTCAGGCTTACTGATTTTACTTAGGGCGACAGTGCATACTCCACTAGGGACACTGGTGTCTCAAGTCTTAGTTCAAACCAATACTCACAGTTCAACAAATTTACCCTCTGGATTAAATTTCAATGCTTTGTAGAAACAAAGTTTGATTTTTTGATTTAAAATTATCTGGTAAGTAAACACAACAGCAGATATTCAGTAACTAGTAAGCTTAAAATGACAGTGAAAAGAAAAGAAAAGAAAAAAACTTGTTCTGTTTGTAGCCTAATCCTAAATTAACTGCTTCAATAAGAATTCAAAAGATTAAAGGGAGAGAGGAAAATGATAGGTGAGCTTGTTTCTCTGGATGTTTACCACTAGTTGCTGAGTCTCCTTGATAAGCAAATAGAAACCATCCAGGTGACAAACAAATTTCCACAGCTTGAACACTAGGAGGATGTGATCTTCAGGGAAAGAAAGCTACATACAAAGATCAAGATGACCACCATAAAACATGTGTATATCAACAAGATTGTAGACTACTAATCAAAATGCAACTGATACAGATTTTAAACTCAGAAAAGTCCTTATAGGAGTAACTCAACGATGACTATAGTGGTAAAAATATACAAATTCACAACATTCAGATTGGAAAACTAGAAAAGATAAACAGACGCATTTAGGTCTGGAGCTCTTTCTATTTTCCAACCTTTCACAAAGACAAACAGTCTCAAATAAATAGAATTCCTAGGATTCAAAATCTAATTTCATTACAAGTACCAAGGATTATTTAGATTGTAACTTCCAAGGGGTCCTATGCATCATAATTTTTCTCAAATTATGGAAGAAATGACTCATTTCAGTACTCATTCCATGCTCCATAAATCTGATCCATGTTGCAGAATCAGTGGCTTCACCAGCCCCTATTATCAATTGGGACAGGCAGATAAATCAGACGTGAATCATGGTACATCCTTGTGATCTCGGCATAGTCAGCATTAATTTTCTCATCACCTTTGGCATGGTCTATTGGTGCAAATGATCTGATTTGTTACAATTACCTTAGAAACTTTGGCACCAACTCTTGATCTGAAAGTCACTGACTTGGCTCCAACGACAATTCATCATCAATTAAATTTGATAGGAAATGCGTAAGGCATGATCACCACCATGCCCTTGCATACAAGATATCAATTAATACCATGGGAAAATTAATAAATGAAGAAAATTTAATCAAGATCGCTTTCCTCTTTAAGTAAAATATAAATAACAAGGGAGACAGGGCTCGCATGCCTACAAATCCATACCTGGATTGGCCATGACTTCTCTTGATAGAATTTGCTTAGCTGTGGTTAGAGATCATTCCCTAACTTAGAGCTGCAGTTGTTTAATCTCTAGGATAAGAAATCTTTTTGAGATAATTCCTGCTAGTTCTGCAGAGCAGATTATCCTGTACGAGGCCTTTTACCAGTTTTTCTTACATCATTCAGACAATAATCTTATGTGTTGGGTTCTCAAGGATATAGTGGCAAGGTCAACAGGTTGCGCAGCAGTCTCTGGTTAGGCCAAGTCATTGGGTTGCAGGGGTCAAAACACGGTTGTGATAATACTCAAACCTGTTAGCTAAGACATTTGGAGCTGAGAACAAATATTAATCAGATTTAAAACTTTGGTAGTTCTAGAGTTCGAAGCTCAAATAGGTGAAGAAAGTCAATTCAGAAGCTTGAAAGTGAATCAGGTCCAAAATCAGATTGGAACTGGTGTATTCATCCAAACTTCTTTATATTAAATCTGGATTTAAAGCTTATGACTCTATGTTCCTTTGGGGATATCCTATGTTAAAAATTTCAAGGGCTTTGAGGAAGGACATGCAACAACATTTGGGAAACTTCAGGAGAACCTTGGGAATGCCATGTGCCATAACCTGAGGCACTTAGGATAAAATTGGTTTTGAGATACTTGTAAACAAAAATCTGGATGCAGGAAAACAACAAAATCAGATTAATCAGCTTGGGAGGTCTAGAGCTTCAGAGCTCAAACCTTCGAAAGAGGGATGTTCTTTCAAAGAAAATTGGACTTGAAACTAGGTTAAGATGTGTTAAAACAGGCTTTGCATCTAGACTGACATTTGTTAGAACTTAGAAGCTATTAAAATAGGCCTTGTCTTGGGGGAACATTTGGCAACATCTGATTAAATCCGAACAAAGCTTGGTTCCTTTAGGCAATGCCACATGTAATAATTTGGAGAACTCCAAGGAACTAGGTGGAAGGCACTTGAGAGCTTTGGGGAAGGACACATCAAAATTGCTGGACTCTAGGAGAGTTTGGATTTGAAAGGAATCATTGAGGGATAACATGGCCAAATCTAGATGTGAAAACAAAGTCAACTGAAGTTAACAACTTGACAGGTCTAGATTTTGTAAGAGAAATCGAAGGGAAAATCTATGAAGAAAGCTTTGGGGAAAGACAAGACACAAGCTAGATGCAAAAATGGGTTCAACTAGATTTGAAACTCTGACGTGTTTTTATTTTGGATGAGATGGCGAAGTGAAAACCAGGGGAAGAAAGTTACATGGAAACTTAAAAGAGGAAACATTTAAACAAATAGGCTCAAGAATTCTTGGGCACTGAACCTTTTGGCTTATAGAAATTGATTATATGCCCATTGGATTCAGAAACAAGAAACCTAATAAAGGAACAAAGAAACTTACAGTGGACTCCCTATAAATTTAAAACTAGAGTAATCCATTTCGAGTCCATGGGGAACTCAGAGGTGGAAAGACTTGACAATACTTGGGAAAAAGGTTCAGACTCAACGAAAGATTAGAAACCAAATAAATGGAGTTTGAAGCTTGCAAAATAGAATAAACAAGTTCGAAGGCTATGGCAACCAGAGAAATGAAAACAATTAGGAAATGAAACCTAGGGAAAGGTGATAATCAGTGAATAAGTTGGGGAAAACTTAGGCAAAAATTCACTAAACCTAAACTTCAGGAAAACTCAGTAAACTGACATAATTTAAACCAAGAAACAAAATTGAATTCAATAAAAGAACGGTAATTAATCAATTAAATTTTAGGCATCACGATTTGATTCAAATCGGGCATAATCATCAAAATAAAAAGCATTGTGTTGTTATCACAAGTCACAACACCTTCCTTCACATGGATATGCTTCTTATATGACAACTCTTATGGTTATTGGTTACACAATTATCAACAACTGAACACAAGAAGTTACATTACTACCAAATACTGACAAAAACATAACAAGGTGGTGGAGTAGAAGACGTCCTTGGAGCTTTGAGAAGTGGTGAAGCAGATGATTCAACATGGTTAGCATTGAGCTTCTTTAGTTTTGAGGGCACACACTTTTGTTGTTTGCTCTTGCAAGTGCTTGGTTGCTACAAGTTCATGCTCTCAAGAACGCTTAAACATTTTATCTGCCTCATGAAATTTGCCCTTTGCCTAGACCACCTTCTTCTTAGCCATCACCAATTTGTCTTGAGCTTCAATGTCCTGTTTATCCTGTGCCTATGTGAGTTGGGCTTGTTGGTGCAATTTCTCTTGAAAATGGGCTTGTTGATCTTGGAGCTTATGTTTCAAGGCTTCTAAATCTAAAAGGACATTTTCCTTTTCCACCTTTTCCTTGTTGCTTAGATGTAGAGGATTGTAGTAGGAGATGTTGGTATTGGACGGTGTGCTCAATAATTGCTAAGGAGTGTGACATATTTTGTATTGAAGAAGTGACCTGATGAACATGGGGAGGAGGCAGCCATTGCTGATGCATTTCTGAAAGGTCTTGCCATGGCCATTCTTGGCTACAAAAGTTCTGGTGAGTGCTGTATGGCAGCCTTCTTGTACAAAGCTCTCTAGTTGTGAAGCCTCATCTCTAATTTGACAGATTTGAGGTGATCCACCCACAACATCTAAAAGACTCACAAGCTCAGAAAAATGCCTTGTTAAGCTTGTAATATGGGGCCCATGTGCAAAAATTGAGTTAGAGTTCCATACCAAAAAACTTAGACTTGCTTTTTGTATGACAATACTGATGGTTATTGATTATACATCTACCAACATCCAAACACATGAAGTTACCTTATTACCTAATACTAACAAAACATAACAATGGCTACAACAAAACTTTATCAAATCAACGGCCTATGATGAGAATGTATGTTGGCTACTGCTTAGGTTATTTATTGCCAGTACTGTTGAGGATATGATGAGGCATTTTTCTTATTTAGTTATGAAAAATAAAGTTGTTTGCTAAGTTTTGACTTAACCTAACCTGCAGAAAATGGCTCAAGGGGCCCTGGTTTGTTTTTCCACTGTTTTTAAATTGGAAATGGATCTAGAATGGTGTCTATTTAAAAAAACAAAAAGGAATAAAAAACCCTTAGTTCCTAGAATCTAAGCTAACCTCTTCTTAACTCAACATAGCAATAACCTACTTCTTAACCCACATTCAACCAAACTCAACCAATGAAAGATGAAAAAACCTAAAATTATACATTCATCACAAATAAAAACATAGATGTCTTGCTGTTGAAACCTGAAAGAAACTTGTTGCTGAGAAGGTTAGTCTCGTAGCGACTGCTTCAACGGAATTTTTCAAATTGTGATTGCTGATACATGAAACCTGATATGAGAATACCATATGTTTATATACTTTTTGTCATTCAAAATTTATCCACAAAAAATGAAAATTGCATTTTTTATTTATATTTATATGTTTTTATGAATTAATTTTGTTTGTATGAACTTGTTTGGGCTGTTTCTTTTCCAGGGATTGTTGGAAAATTGACATTTCCTATTTCTGGTTTTGTTTCTGTTTCTATTTCACTTTCTTGACAACTTAGGATTTAAGCAATGTTAGTTTAAGTTTCTTCCTTGTTGCAGTTTCATTGCTTTGTCATTAGACAAGAAAGGCGATGGAAAAGAAAAGAAAAGCTTTGGAAGGGTTTGTAGAACCTCATGCATTACTGAATAAGGGACCAATGGAAGCTGCTGCTATAATAATCCTTGGATGGTGTTAACTCAAATCCATATAATTTTTATGCAATCTCTCAAATTCTAACTCTTTCTGATCATCATCTAGTTCTTGATGAGGGCAATGTGAGAGCATATGGAGATTAGAACGAGGACAAACAAATTACATTAAGATATTGGTGGCTAGCCATACAATTTACAAATGTTGTGCAGATGCAAGAGCCATTGGCAGATTATATGTGAAATCCAATCAAGCCAAAATGGCGGACTAACTCACCCAATTCTGGTACACACCTATCAAGGTGGAAAATATATTGAAAGTAAAGATAGGATCCAGCACATTTACTGATTAGGATCTATTACAAAGAAAATCAGGATCCAGTAGTACAACTGTCTAGGAATTTCAATAATTAAAAAAATACTAATGGAAGTAAACCATCCAGTATCATAATGATTTCACAGTTCAAAGCACTAATACAATAAATTGGAATTTTTACATCAATTTTATAATAAAGTTAAAATTCTATGAATCTGCATATAAATTGAAAGGATTTATTTCCACAAATAACTTGTGACATTTGATAATAACTAGAATGGTACCAACGTTGAAAATGATGATATTAAAGATGGCATGTTTGGCAAGATTTACAATTCTGGACAGAATGCAACATATGGTTTTCCATCAGCATATCATGAGGGCTTTTCTGGAAATATGTATAACCAGCATGGATGAATTAAGGTTCAGATGTATTGGTGGTGCCATAGAAAAGAACCTCTAAAATTATTGTTGTTTCAGCTCCAGCATATGATCAGAGCCTTATGGAAGAAAAAGGGACTACAAACTGATCTGAAATGATTGCAGTGATCAGGTAAATCCAATAAACATCCTTTTATGACTGAATTGACCGCTTAAAACAATCCACCTTCCTTCAAAAGTGTTAAGACACAACCAGCAACCAAGATAATAGTCATTATTAACCCTCAAAGAAGTCAGAAAAAGCAGAGTGCTTATCCTCATAAACTCATGCCCAGTCTTGGCTGGACGGCTAGAGCAGGGGCAACAAACCAAAACTGCTATATTCAAATAGCTAATAAGGTGCCAACAGAAATGAGATCAAAACAGAGCCAAAACACTCAGTGCCCAGCTCCCAAAGTAACATGCCCAAGCTTTGTTGTATGACCTATCAATGATAGGTATGGCCTGGACAACAAAACCTCTGTTTACAATATGAATGGCCTGGTATTATTCATGTTTAGTATGACCTGCAAAATGATATAAATCAGCAACATAAACTTTGAAGAATCATGGACATTGTAGGCACTTCCTTTGTAACTGATTTCTTGCATTTTGTATGGCCAACAATAAAGGAAGGGTACGACCAGGGACAGATGAGAACTTTGTATTGCCCTACAAGAAGTATAATTCTCAAACAACTGAATAGAATTTAACATAATCAGTATATAATCATTTTACGAACTCTGAAACATTCATATCAAAATCTGAAACAACTGAAAACTGGAACTAGAATACTAAGACCTCACACCCAAAAATTGAAAGCTGTAAATCTGGTGAAGCAGAATTGCAAATCCTGAATGTGTGAGCACCAAAAACTAGGATGGTTTTCGTCTTCCAAGCTTTAAAATTCTAGAGAGTTTTTGTCCTCAGGAAGAGAAAAAGAATGTGCATTCATTCTTGAAAAATGAAATAGCTTCAAAAAGTATGTAGAGGCTTTTTGAAAACACTCATATTTATAACTTATTTCAAGAAATAAAATAATATTATTTATTTTTTGATAATTATCTCTTTAAAATTATGAAAATATAATGAAGTGTCCTTTTCACCTTTTTGCACCATGAGTCTAGGGACACTTTATTTAATCACTTATAACACCATTCATTTAAATAATTAAATATAAGTTTTCTTTTAATTTTTACTTTTCGACAACTTAAAAATTTAATCATTTATTTAATATTCCCTTTTTAAATAATTAATATAAGTTGTCTTTTAATATAACAATATTTTAGGACAACTTAAATTAATTCCATCATTTCAAAAAAGGGACATAATGGTCCACCCTTCCCAAACATATGCTGACTCAATCCAATTGAAGAATCTTGGTTGAAAATCTATGAGATTCCAAGATCCCAAAACAACCTAGGAGGTTTGTGTGCTCATTTTCCCTATGAACTAAGTTGAATGATGACTTCAAATGTAACCTTCTCAAATTTCCTTGCTAATTGTTGAACAATCTTTTGCAAAGCTTTTGCAAACTCCCCAAAAATATGATTTACTCTTCGTTTTTGCTACACCACTCTGATAAAAATTGGGAAATTTGTGTAAGGACTCTGTTTTCACTTCTTGAAATTCAGAATGGTGACAATAATTTGTCGGAAGTCTTCTATCCTATGTTAGTCCTAGAGACAAACCATTGAAAACCATCATATAATCTTCTCTCATACTTGAATAAGGAGTAGTAGCTTGCTTACCCATGGTTGTAATGGAAACCTTCCTCTTTTTTTTGTTGAAATTTGATTAGGTGGCATATTAGGAAGTCCCTTCAGTATCACCTCCTTCCATCAAATTACAATTTGAACTCCAAAGTTTGATAATTTTGGGAAATTTCCCCAAGGGAAAATAACCACAAAAGTTACAAAACTATATTAGTCTCACCAAGGTCAACAACATAAAAATCATCACAAACCTTATGTTCACTTATGAGAATGTTGAATTGATTGATCTTTTTACACAGGATGGTAAATCTATTAGCTACCATGACATCAAAACCATCAAACTCTTTAGCATGAAGTCCTCTCTTCACAGCTAAACCTTCATCAACGAGTGCTATGATTTTGCACCCGTATAAGACTCCTTGAAATATGAAAGGATAATAATGTTTACTCGGTAATGTTAATTGATCAACGAACAAAGAGTAAATGGAAATACATAAGACCACATGACAGATACTCAAAACAATGCACATAATACATGTGTATTCTTTCATTCATCGGATAGACAATAATTCCATAATGCAAAATGTATGTGGTCCTCTACTACAAATGCAAACATACAATATATGGAAAGTCGACATTAGTTGAGAACACTAATCGTCAGCAACTACCAAGTAACAACCAACCAACTGTCGAGGATTAAATTAACACATTTATTTATTTCTTGCTAACTACATTAGCTCCCCAAAAAGAAATTCGTCTTCTAGACGACAACAAACAAAATTAGGAGTTGGACAACTCAAATTATAACTATTGAGAAGGATGAGAGGATGTCCCTAGATGAATGGACAATGTAGGGGTGGGCGACAATGAGTGTAACTCCTGCGGCTTGTGGACCTCCTCAGTGTGCATCCTCGAGTGCTGCTCTGCTACTATCTCACATTCTCTTGCCACCTTCACCACTTGAGCAACCTCCGTCAATTGACGTTCAACTTGTTCATTGTTTTTGTCCTTCTTTGCTAGTTTGGCCTCCATGACCGTCACTCTCTACTCAGTCTCCTCCTTTGCCGTCTTGGCCTTTGCGGCCATCATTCTAGCTCGTTCATTAGTGGTGAGCTGTGTTTGCTGAGCTAATTGTTTTTGGAATTTTTGTGTGCACTCAACTAACTCATCCCATACCTTCTGAACCATCTATAGGGCCTCATTCTTCTCCCGTAAAATATCGTCAATGGAGGTAATTTGGTGCTTCAGCCTGCAGAATACATCCCTGAAGGAAGCTTCTATACTAAACAAGGTTGAGATCACTCTAGCATCCCTCCCCCCTACTGAAGGTTTGGTAGGGGGCCAAGCTGTCATCATTGCCGGAGTCTCAACTCCAATCCATCCTTGAGAAGTGAAGCAACAAGTGAATTCTCCCTCACACTCTGTCTGCACAAACACCAATACGTTGGAATCCCCTTGCCACTAGTGGAGATTGTCCTATGTCAAGTCGTTTGGATATATCTCCCACTTCTTGCATCATTTCTGCCATCGATTGGAGATCCTAACTGGACCGTACCAAGTGTGTAAGTCTCATTAGGCTTGGCTATTTCAATGATTAGCCCTTCGGACCTACTCGACTCATCCTCCTCATCCTTGCTCAATTGGTTAGGCGATAACTCCTGTGTAGCCGGAAGTGGGTAAGGCATCTAAGGGGGTCCACCACTCTCTTGAGTGCGCATGACATTCGATGGGTTTGCATGTAAAGAGCTAGGCTTTGTACCCTCGACCACCATGGTTGACTGGTCCTATTGCTCGAGTCCCTCGGCCATCACTCTGGGAGAACTTGGTGATGGGAATGCTAGAATCTCCATTGGCATTCCAAATAGATCTAAACATTAATCAATTTGTGTGACAAGCATGTGAATTTCCCGTGGCGAGGTAGTTGGTGGTGCGGATACTATGATTGGTGGCATTGGCAGTGTAGCTAGTGGTCTCGGCAGTGCCATTAGTGGTCTAGGCAATGTGCCTAGTGGTCTTGGTAGTATCGTTGGCAGTCTTGGAAGTGCACCTGGTGCTCCTGATAGTTTGCTTTGTTGTCCTAGCGATGTGCTTAGCAGTCTTTACGATGAGATTGGTAGTCTCTACTGTGTGGCTGGCGGTAGGGGCACAGGTAGCATGGTTGGTGGTGGTAGTGGTATTACTGTAGTCATCTCACTCATTGGTATGGCCTCGTCTATGTCCATTTGTGGAAGTGACGTGCATCAACCGCAAGGGATACCTCCTCCATCGGTGTGGTGGCTGATGTAGAGAACGACAACTCTATGGGTGCATCGTCTTTTGCACTTTCTCCTCCATCGCTTGATGCATCTCTTTGCTTCCTCTTCTTTCTGCTTGACTGAGTTGTCTTCTCTCCCCCCGATGCTTGTATGTCGAGGGTGATCCAGTAAAATGCTATTGGCCATGACAAATCTATTTGAGTTATTGGCTAAAACTTCCCTCACTTGTCAATGGGAAAATGAGTGTGGATGGCATCAAGGAGAAGGGCAATGGCATGCTATGTCATAAAAAGCCTTATGCTTTTGTGCCAAAAACTCTCTTATCCACTCCGACAATAATCTGGACTGGTTTTAGACTTTACCTATGCTCAGCCCAATCATGTAGTCGATCATCCAGATAGCCACATCGGATGCCCTACTCGGTCTTGTTAATCTGCACTTGATTAAATCCATTATGCATTTCCATTTCGGTGTAGCCAAAAAATTCTTCCTCAGACCCCAATTACCTGCACTCCATATGCTGTCCTTGTGTGTTAAATCGGGTTAGTAAATTCTCCCGAGGGATGCTTCTTTGTGTTGTTGGGTGAATTTCCTTGTTGGCTTACACATGGTGGTACTTGTTGTATTGTCCCCTTTTTCATGAGCATTGGAGTTTGGAGGAATTAGCCTATTCCTGATCCTCATAGGCTAATTGGGCTTGATCAGAGGGTCGTTTGGTAGATACCCAGTTGATTGGTTGGCTCATTTCGTGACTTCATGAAGGTTTTCCTAGTATCATCATGGATATTTCTATTTATGGAAACCTTTATTTTATATTATAATGTTATATTACACTTTAGGAGTTGATTAATATTTTATATTATTATAAAGTGCAATAATAAAATAATATTATAATATTCCTCCTAGAAGCTGACTTGGGAATGTTCTAGAAGGAGGCTGACCTCTTGAGGAAAAAGTATAAAAAGACATGAGGAGCTCATTGCCTATCGTCCAGATTTGATGTTGATGTTGATGTTTGTCATTTCATCTTGTGGAGCCTAGGGTTTATGCAGATTGTTCTTTATCATAGGAAACGAAAACTTCCTATTGATAGCAATTTTGAGGGTGTGAAATATCACTTGAATTATTGCAATTGAGGGAGAGGTTACTTCAGACTTCTCATTTGTGCTACATTGCAAATTTTTTGGCCTTTGGCCAAATTTGAAGATAGAGGTTTCATATCAGCTTATTGAAGCAATTTTGAGTCAGTTCGATTTAGGAGATATTGCATATCAGCTTGTTGAAGCCATTGAGAAGAATCAATTTTGTCTTGCTTGCATATTTGATCTTTGAGGGGAAAATCGACTTGCATATTTTTCTGTTCCAGATTTTGATATTGATGAAGACAATCAATTGAAGACATTTTCCAGATTTCTGTCAAAGCATAGAGCTGTGATTTCTCAAGAAGGTTTCCATAGTTGATGGCTTGGCTGGGCGTTACATTAAGGACGGCGATTTGGCAATAAAAAATCATTTAACTTAGGCATCTTCTCTTTGCTAGGTGCAGCCCTGGAGCAGGGGCGATTTCAGTCTTGGAAGGCAAATAAAAATCAGAAAAAAATATATAAACATCTGCATGCATCGTAGGGGTTGAGGAGACCTAGGCGCTGCCCTAGGAAGTCATTTCCAGATTGTATTGGAGGCTCAAAGGCTTAGTATCAACTACAATAAAAATTCAGGTTCTTGTCATTTGTATTGTCATGAACACATTGCACTCATTGCTGGGATAGATGTTGTTGATTTATTGTCATCCATTTGTTGTTTATGAACATAATAAGAGTGTGGCAAGTTCTGATATAAAAATACAGTCATTATATCTATTTGTATTTGCATTCTAGCACATTGCAATCTCAGAAAATTGTAATCAGATTTATATATTTGCAAGTAGTCATTAGTTGCAAGTCTTTATCATTGTTCTACCACTTCTACATTGCAACAAGAACATCATAGAACACTTCCAGCATTACTACACTCAGAAATAATCATTTTCAGTATGTATGCCAACTGTTTGACATAATGTCAAGTGGCTGTAGATGTTATTATCAGCATAGTAGTTGCATACCAACTGTTTGTTAAAATACCAGTTGTCTGTAGGTGATCATTTCTTATGTTTAGTTTATATATATGCATTGAATATTGCCAAAATAAGTTGCACATTCATGTTAGGACATTGTTGAGACAAATTAGAATCATTTGCAAACATTCTCATTGTTGCCAAGTGAAGCAAACTGAAATGTTATATCAGTCATATGTTCCTTGTATGCAAAGTGTTTGATGAAATACCCGGAGCCAAAAACAGAAGTTTTTCCAATCAGATTTGAGCAGGGTCATTACACCTGTGGTCAGTATGGCAAACATTCTATTGAAGTCTGTTGGTCAAAAGGACATGGTTACCGAACAACCTCTGTACTCAATGACCAATTTGTGGGAATGCCTGTAGTAGTTCATGACCATCACCTTTAAGTATGGCTTGAATTCTCTAGAGTTAAAGAATGGGAGTTGCATGGCTTTGTCTACTTGTGCATGTCTTAGATCTACCTTCAAGACATGGTTGTCTTGGTTGTTTTGCCACCATGTTTTGCATTCACTACTAGTGAGACTATCCCATGTCAATGCATCTACTCCCGTGTCGTTTGCTTTCCCTTTGCTTGTTTTCACTATGGAAATGTGAGGCCTGTAGTGTAATACTTTCTTCCCCTTGTTTCTACTGGCATCCATAGTTGAAAGAACTATTCGACAATGAGCTTTTGGCAATTCACAATAAGGATTAAATATACATTGCCTTTTCGAAAAACGGTTTAGGTAACCGTCAATCCATATCATACAATTATGAATTGGCCAACCTTGCACTTGACATCGCCATTTTACTTTCTTGCTTCCACACCGACCGTTTACTAATTCTCATTGTGGGTCGTAGTATTTTTAATACTAGTTGTGGGTTATAGGTTCCTTGGATAATGACTAGCCTAGGCCATATGGTGTACGGATGCCGTACCGTGTGCTTCTTCTTTTGCCACCATATGATTAACTCAATGCTTCATCGTATGATGTGGTCTTCCAACTTTTAATTGCTGCCGTACGATGCAATAATTCCTCCTTTGTACACTATACTTTCGCCATACAACTTGCTTGTGAATGCTTGAGTTGGGCCGTATGAAGGTGAAACTGTATTGTACTTGTCTTCGCCATATCATGTAGTTGAATTTTTTCCGTACTTGACATAACCGTACGATGTATCCTCCCTGCACCTTTTGCTGTACGGTGTCAAGATTCATCTTTTGTTTGCTCCGTACGGTGTCAAGGCCCTTCTTTTGTTTGCTTCATACACAATATATTTCTTAGGTAATATGTTGTTTATTGCTGCTTGTACAATGCTTTAAACCAACGGTTGTATGGTGTTTTGCCATACATTGTGAAGATACTGTCGCTGTATTGCAAATTGATGTCGTTGTACGAGGTTAAAAACTCCCTTGCTTCTTCTGCATTTTCCTCCTAAGGGCCAACGAAACTTATGAGGTGAATTTGTACTATATTTTTCTGTTGGCAATATTTTAATGTTTTTCAATTTTGCCACTTTAATTTTTCGCCTTTGTATAATTGTCAATTGAAATATTTTAATATACCCACCTTTTAATTTTTTAAAATTTCTTGACTTTATTTGAATATTTTTCCTCAGTAATTTCTATTTTAATTTTTTGCTTTTTTCCATTTTTCATATTTCCAATTTTTGTACTTCAATAATTTTCAACTTTGACATTATTTTAAGTTTTTGCTTTTTATTTTTTCCTCCTTCATTTCCACTTTGTCTCTTCTATCTTATTTGCTCAATTTTTTCTTTTAGTTTTATCTTTGAGGCTTGATCTTGTATACCAGTTAATTCCAATTTCTTATAATTCACATTCTCATAGTTTGTTCCTAGGTATATTATTTCTAAGGCTAGATGTTGTTTTCAAAATAACCACAATCTTTTATAATAGTCATAGTCACAACTTCCTATGTAATTCGAGATCAAATATTTTTTGTAATAATGGTGGATTTTTCATATCTTTATAATTTTGACTGTTGTCAATGTTCATGCCTCCTTTGTTGGTATCATTTCACTTCATCCCCCTCAACTGTTGGTGGTGCCATTGGATTATGTACTGCGTGCCATAGCCTGTTATGTACTATGTTATGTTCTATTGCCCATTGAATTGTATCTTTTTTGTATTCGTCCTGTTTTGCTACGAAGTAATATTTGGCCATGAACACTGGTTGTAGGCTAGGGCCTTCTTCCTCCTAGTCTTCCGAATGGTCTTCTGTATGCCATTCTTCAACGGTCTTCCTCTCCTTTTTGTCTTTGTCTAGCTCGTAGGGATGTATCCTCTTCTTGGTCTTGAATATGATGCTTTCAATTGCCATCTGCCATGTAGTTTAATCCATTCTACAGGTGGCCCAAAGAGTGCATTTGGTAAATGTTGATGAATTCTAGGTACCTCCACCCCTTCAGGCTATTGCAAAGTAGGTTTTATTACTACGATTTTGGGTCCTTTAGGTCTTTTGGTACTTGCATGGTAGGTTTCTCGTCTGCCATCCAGTCTGCCATGTTGATTGTGATCAATCTCTCCTTATATGGCTTTAATTTTGATTTGTTTATAGTTATACTATCTTTCATTATATTGCCCTCCAAGGTCTCTTGTTTGATAACCCCATTTTTTGAGATTTCTCAGATTTTAAAGGGATCGAGCCATCTCACTTTGAACTTGCCAGGTTTTAATTCTTTTACGACCATTATATTTGAGAACTAATTGTCCTGAATGAAAGTTTGCTTGGAGGTGTTTGTCGTGTCAGTATTTCCTTCTTTTTTGCATTGTGTCCATTGCCCATTGGGCAAGTATTCTTTGTTCGTCCAATTTGTTTAATTGGAATGGTCGTTCCTTCAAGCTCTCTAGGTCACCTAGTTTGTTCTCGATGATAATCTTGAGTCTCGACACCATATACTCAACTAGAACTATAGCTTCCTAATCGTACATCAATTGGAATGGTGTGTGGCCTGTCATCACCTTATATGTCGTACTGTAAGCCCATAGTATGGTTGGCAACTTCTCTTCCCAATCAGCTTCTTTGATGCTGCACGACTTATGTATGATCGAGATGAGCACTTTATTTGTGGATTTTGCTTGTCTGTTCACTCTCGGATAGTATGGTCTTGATAAGTTGTGAAAAATTCAGAGCTCCCTCATCATTAGGTGAATGACATGGTTGACGAAGTGTCCTCCCCTGTCACTGGTGATTTGTATTGGTATGCTATATCTCAAGACAATTTGCTCGTATATGAATCTCGCTGTACCGATTGTAGTGTTGTCTGGTAGTGCTCAAGCCTTCGCCCATTTTGTTAGGTACTCTGTGGCAACAACTATGTATCTGCATCGATGCAGTTAGCTGACTTTCAGTAGATGGATGAACTCTTGAAAAGTTCTTGAGGTTGAGATGTGAAGAGCGACATGTAATCTCTATTTAGCGGGTTGCCAACTCTTTGGGAAGTGTCACATCCCACCACCCATTCTCGGGCGTCAGTGTGCACCGTTAGCCACTACAGACCCGGCGATAGGATTAGTCCTTTGTGTGCTTCTTTAAGTACTCCTAGAATTTCCTCTTCCGTGACGCATCCTCATAGTACATGGTCAGACCCCATTTTGTATAATAGTGTGTTGATGAGTTGGAATGTTTTACTCTTCAATACTAGTTTCCTTCACTCTTTTGGTGGCATCTCCTTCAAAACGTGGAAGTAGAAAAGTATTCTCCGATATTTTCATACCATGGGGGTAGTGCTATGATTTGAAATAAGTGTTTGTTTGGAAAATCTTCATTTACTGCTTCTGGGAGTTCGCCTAACTTGATCCTGGACAATTGGTCGGTGATAACATTGCTCTTCCCCGGTTGGATAATAATAGTGAATGTGAATTCTTGTAATAATGGGAGCCATCTGCTTACCCTTCCTTGAGTTATCGGTTTGTTTACCAAGTACATAAGGGCCTGGTGGTCGACATAGAATGTGAAGGGTGTTGCTAATAGATAGTGTTTGAACTTTTGTATGGCATAGACCATTCCCAACGTTTCCCTCTTTGTCATATTGTAGTTCTTCTCTGCCTTTGACAATAATTGGCTAGCGAAGAATATTGGGTGGTCTAACCCTTGTGGTCCTACTTGTGCGAATGTTGCTCCGATTGCGTAGTTTGATGTGTCTACGTGTACGTGGAACTCCTTATTCTAGTCCAAGTATGCAAGGATCAATGAGCTTGTTAATCGTACCTTCAGTTCCTTGAATGCCTTCTCCAGGTCTTCTACCCACATGAATGGTTGACCTTTCCTTGTGAGTTTATCCAACTAGTAGGATATCTGGGCAAAGTTTTTGATAAATCTTTTGTTGTAACCCACATGACTAAGGAATGACTTTACTTGGTGATGTTTTGAGGTGGTTCCATTTGTACGATCACCTATATTTTGTTTGTGTCGCTCTTCAATCTAGCTTTGTAGACTGTGTCTAAGCAGTTTTCCTTGAGGCACGATGAAGTGACACTTCTTCAGATTTAATGCTAGTCGTGCTGCTTTGCACCATTCCATACATTCTCGTAGAGCCTTCAGATGTGTGTCTTTGTTACTACAAATTGACCAATCATCCAAGAATGCCATAAAATCTCCCATTCATATCTTGTCAAATATGTGGAGGATGATTATACGGGAAGTCGTTGGAGCATTGCATAGATCGAATGGCATCCGGTTGTATGCATAGACTCCATCTTCAACCATGAATGTAGTTTTTAATTTGTCCTCCTCAACTATGCTTATCTGATTATAACCCGAGAATACATCCATGAATCAATAAATTTTGTGGCCAACCACCTCTTCCAGTATGGAGTCGGTGAATGGGATCAGAATTGGGTCTTTTATAGTTATTGCATTTGGGCTTCAAAAATCCACACATATCTAAATTTGTTCAGATTCTTTCTTTAGTGATATGACAATTGGAGAGACCCAATTGCTGACTTTGACCTTGAAGATTATTCCTGCATCCGATATTTTTTCAATTTCCTCTTGCACCTTTGTAGATCCACACATATCTAAATTTGTTCAGATTCTTTCTTTAGTGATATGACAATTGGAGAGACCCAATTGCTGACTTTGACCTTGAGGATTATTCCCGCGTCCAATATTTTTTCAATTTCCTCTTGCACCTTTGTAGCATAATTTTTGTTCATTTGGTATGGCCTCTTTCGTACGCGTTGTGCTCCTGGAACCAAGGGAATTCTTTGTACACATGGCTCTGGAGTTACACTTTTCAAGTCTTTGTACTTCCATGCAAAGGCATCCCTATATTCAGTGAAGATCTTGAATGCCACTGCCTTCAACACCGGATTCCAGTTGTCTTCGACTAGGATCATTCGTGGGCTATTGTCTCCTCCTATGTTCACCTTCATCCTTGGTTCCTTGTACTTGATCACCTTGTCTCTTTCAAAAGTATGAGTTGGCGTGTCATCCTCCTTGGTCACTACTTGGTATTTTTCATGCTTCAGAGGAAATGTCTAACTTGTTGAGGCTTTGTCCTTTTCTTTTCCTTCAATCTCCATGATTTGCAACATATTACAATCTTGTTGGAACACTTCATAGTCTTCCAATTGCCAGTAGAAAAGTCCATTGAGTGAGCTCGTTTCGTCCTTCGAGCAACATTGGAGGTCAAGGATTCCTTCATCATTGGGTTCCATAAATCTTCTTTCTTCATCTATTCTTGATCCTCCTTTCGAATTTGAGTTGGACGATACCATCTCCTCGCTTATTGCTTGATTTTTCAATTCAATCACGTACTTCCTCCTGATGTGTTCTATGGAGAGTGTATTTCGTTTCCGGTTACAATCTTCCTTGGCTGGAATCAACCATCCTCTCCCAAGTAATGCAGTGTATGCCTTTTTATCCAATGGAATGATCACAAAATTCAATAGGAACGGTTGGGTCCCAATTGTCACCTTTTGTGCCATCAATGTTCCCAATGGCTTGGTGCCATCTTGGTTAGCACCCACTAATTGGAATGTTGGTGGCGAAAGTGTTGGCTTCTCGAGGCACTTCCATGTATCTTCAGGCAGTACGTTGACTCTCGATCCTCTCTCGAGAATCATGTTTGTGAGACTCTTTCCCCTGATCTCCATCTAATCGATAACCAACTTCTTCCATATGTTCATCGTCAACAACATTGGGTCGATGACTTTTTCACCTTTGGGCGGTGGCTCCACTATCATTCCTTTTCTTCGGCCTTCCTGTTGTTGAATCTGATCTTCATCGACCATGTTTGTGATTGCCACTCCCAGTTGTTGCATTATTTGGGGGTTTGCCACTTTGATTGGTATGGCTGTCCATAGCATTTGTCATATGATGTTCCTTTCAGACTCTTACCGTAATGAGGTACTTGTAGTTTTGTGGGAGATTCTTCATTCTTTTGCTGTCGCCTATTCTTCTTCGTCTTTGACTTCTTGTAGTCGTTCCTTTCTGTGCAAGGATCTGTGTATATTGCTTTCTTCATTTGTGCCTTGGTAATTGCCAACACTTCCTCGTCTTGTTTCTCCACATCCAACATGTTGATGCCTTTTTGTTTAAAGAAGTTAGTGTCCCCATGGTCACGTGGTCCACACCACTTACACAACATCCTCGTTTTGTTTTGGTTACTATGAAATTTGTGGCGAAGTGACCCCATTCGTTACATTTATTGCACTAGATTATCTGTCTTTCCTTTCCATCGTACTGGATTCTACTCCTTGATCCATTATTATTGAACTGATTGTTATTCCCCCTTTGGTTCTAATATTCGCCAAGTGATGCATTGGTGTTATTTTTCTATGTATTCGGGGGCGTGGTTGGAGGGGTTGATTGTTCCCCTTGAGTGAAAAGCACTTGTGTGCTACTTGTTTTCAAATTATATGGGCATGCTTTGATGGAATGTCCCATTACTTGGCAGATGTCATAGAATAATTTCTGCGGACAGTTTATTTTTGTGTGACCTTGTACCTTGCATTCGGTGCACCACAACTCCTTGCTTTCCCTTGTACTTTCCTTCTTGGCTTTCAACTCCATCATTCTCATCATATATTATATCCTTTCTTAAGGCTTGAACAGTCTTTGATTCACTGTCCTTGTTGTCATCTGTGTTATCATCATTGCGTGTTCTCTTTCCTCGAGGAGATGTCTTGTCTTTGCTTTCTATAACCATCGCTTGATTGTAGGCATTGGTGTACGATGACGAAGGTACGACCTTAATCGTTTTCCTCAACGAAGGAATCAATCCCTTGATGAACTATCTCTTTTTCAATCCATCGACTGGGTGGATTTCTAGTTTGACCAATAGTTCTTTGAGTCTATGATTGTAGGCTTGTACATTTTCTTTCTTTCCTTGTTTGATGTTGTATTCTTTGCTACAATTTTGTCTTCGTCTCTCAGTAGTTTGAATTCCTCCCAAAATGCTGTTTTCAATGCATCCCATGTGTTCTTATGAGTGGCTTCCAATTTGGTATACCAATCAATGGCTATTTCTTTGAGAGTTGTTGGAAATTCTCTCAGCCAATACGCTTTGTTGTCCTGACCATTCACTACCCAAATTGTCTTACATGTTTTACAATGTCTTATAGGGTCCTCCGACTCGTTTCCGATGAACTTTGGAAGTTTCTGCTGCTCACATTTAGACTTGCTGGGGGAGTCACCATCTTACCTCTTTGTTGCACCTTCTATGATGATAACCTATTTGGAGAGTTTTGATTCGTACATTTTGGTGCCTTCCTTGCACTCTTGGACGCACTGCAATCCTGTACTCGTGCCTTTCAATGTTCGTCCCTTTTGGGCTGCCTTCGGGGTCCTTTTGTTGCTCCCTTTGTCCTAGTGTTTTTGGCTTCGATCTTCCAATGCTTACTTCTCTCGTCAATGTCAAGTCTTCAATTTGGCATATGGTCTCTATTAGATCGTCGGTGGGTTTTCTCTATCCTTTCCCTTCGGCTGATTTTATTGGTACGAATTGTTGTTGTATAGTCGGGTTGGTGGTTTCCTCTTTGCCTTCCCCTTCACCCAAGGGTGGACCTTCTTTTTTACTTGGTGATGCTTCTTCGTTTGCCGGTGACGGTTTGTACGGTTCTCTAGCAGTGTTCTCTTCTTCACTTTCTGATTCGTCCAAAGCTGATGGTATAGATGGTTCGCTAGTTTGGTCAGCAAGGTCAGTGTATGTTTCGTCAGGAATTGGTAAGCGTTTGGCTATTTCTACCGATTCTCCCGTCGTACATTCTCTTGTTGTGAAGGTTCTTTTCCTTTCCCAACTACGACTTTTGCTCTTGGGTGGGCTTGGACTTTCCCTCAGGAATCCTTTGCCTTCAACTTCACCTCTTAGTTGTCGCCATTCTCTTTGTTCCTTTATCCTTAGGAATCTTCTTATTTTGTGGTCAATTGATTTGTGACCACTTTGTATTAATTTCCCATTTTTTATTTAAGGTTAATGTATTAATTTTTTGACATACGTCATCGATTAGTATCACGCTCTTCTTCTTCCCTTTTGTTTTGTTCTTCAAACTGTTGTAGTATCTGTTTCCTTTGTTGTTCCCTATGTCTCTCAACCCAAAGATCTTGCAGGATGATGTAGTGATATGCAATTAGTCTTGATAGTCTATCGAGAAAACAATCGACCTTTGGGTTGATGGTTAGGTTGTCCCAGTTGGTGGTGTGAGGGATATCTCTCCTAAGAGCTTCCCTCCATATGTGGTCTTTTAATGAAATGTCCCATAGGTTTACCAATTCTTTTGTCAACGCGTCTTCTCTTTTGTCGTTTGCTTGCACAAGTTCCTTGACTAGTTGTCCCATTACACTGCCATGATTCCCGTTTATGAGTTGTGTATTGCTAGGGTTTGTACTAGCAACGGTGCCAAATGTTTACTTGATAATGCTAATTGAAGGACTAACAAAGAGTAAACAAAAATACATAACACATGTCAATTACTTAGAACAATGCACAAAATATAGGTCGTGTATTCCTTCATTCATCGGATAGGCAATAACTACAAAATACAAGATGTATGCGGTCCTTGGCTACAATTGCAAAAATACAATATATAGCAAGCCGATGTTGGTTGAGAACGCCAACTGTTGGCAACTACCAAGTAACAACCAACCAATCGTTGGGGACTAATTACACATTAACACATTTATTTATTTCTTACTGGCTACAAATACCTTGGCACTCCCAAGAGAGAAAGAAGCGTACCGCTCTTGGTGCTACCATCTTCAAGATTTAGATGCAACTCTTGCTTCCTTGCTAAATTTTTACATTCTTTGGGTTCTTCCTCATTAGAAACTACCTCAATATAATTATTTTTTCCTTTTCCAAGGCATTTGTCAGTTGGTGCCCAAGGTTCTTTGTAATGGAAACACAAATTCTTCCTTCTGAGATTTTTCTTTTTTTCATCTTCTTTACTTGTTCTGGGTGGTAGACTCTTTTGTAGTTGTGTAATGTCCCTTGTCCTGCTTTGCCCTAGATTTCACTTGTTGCTTAGGTTTAGGGTTTGCTCTTTTCCAAGTAAATGTTTTCTTTAATGAAGTGACCTTGGATTGAGATCTGCATTCACCAATTTAATAGCATTTCCACATACACATATATCTGTTAGCAATAATATCTAGGTATCCAAAATATAAATATAATCATAAATGTAATTAAGAAGACATAAGAGGAGTGGCATGGGTGGATCCGCCCTGAAGTCCTTTGCGAAGCCCAAGAGATTGTATACCACAATCTTCTCTTCTCAACGACTTAGTACCTGCTTTCTCCACTCATGTCATCATCTCGGAAGACACTTAACCTATTGGGGATAGTCGGGGGAGTGTATAAGTGGTCTAGGCCTACCACCCCTCCATGGCCTCGGCTGATTCTTAAGTGGGACCCCCACACTTCCATGGCCCACCCATGCCTTCGGATCGGGCGGAACCTTAAGTGGAACTTCCACCCCTCCATGGCCCATCCTTGCCTTGGGTTTCAGGGGTGGAATCTTAAGTGGGGTTTTTAGGCACCACTTCCCTCACACCCTTCCTCCCAATAAGTTTGCAAACACTCAGAAGACATTCTTTTAGCAATTAAATACACTTGTGTTCATCTTTAATTCTTTTAATTCAATGTAAAGATCATGGCTGAAAACAATTCTAATCATGATTCCACTAAAGAAACTATAATCAATTCATAGAACAATGATAATAATATTACTAAAGAAAACATTGCACCAGTAATCAGATTAACATCTATTCATGCAGATGCAATTCTAAGTTAATGAGAATCAATATATATCTGCTTAGGGACAGCCCTATCAATATTTCTCTTCTACTAATCAGAATTATACATTTGCTAAAAGAGAATGCTTTGATCGATGCAGAATTTAGGATTTTGTCATTTTAATGTTTTCGACCATGCTTGCTGTTATAACAGTTTTGCACATTCCTGTTCATTCAGGCTTGACAACAATATTCAATTTATACACAGCATAGAAGCAATAGATAGGGCCATACAGATATTTTATTGTAGAATCTAAAGCTAATGCATTGGCTGTCTGTCATTTATGATGAAGGATTTTCTGGGTGTCACATTCGAGAAATTGCTAGATATTAAAGCCAAGTGAATAACTCACCCGAGTCACTGTATTTCTCCAAGTTACCTCTGATCTCCAACTTGCCTTTCCCCTTCTTCACACCTTGCTCCCCAGATTGACCTTGGTGTGCTCGATTTCTAATGTTATGATAAATCGTGGCTTTTCAGAATTATGCGCCTTCGATAAATCGTGACCTTTCAGTTATATGCGTTCCTTGATAACTCGTGACTTTTCATTATATGCTTTATTGTAATGAGCCTTGCTGATTTAGACTCAAAAGTCTTCAATTTCAGCCTTAGGAATTTTGTCAAACGGTTGGCCTACAATGTTTGAACTTATCCCTTGCAACTTCTAATCTAGTTTTTAGCTCTCAAGGAATATCTCAAGGGTTACTGAAATGCAAAACAAGGATCTTGGTTACTATGACCTTCTAACACTTTAGGATTTTTCACCTAAAGGGAAGGAATAGACCAAAATGTCAATGTTCACACTCATAAACCACTCTAGAAAATTCCCTTCAAATCTGGCCTAAGTTTGCCTCAAGGAATTTTGTCAAAGACTTCACTTGTCAACCCTTTACTTGCTGTTCTGAGTTTCAGTTTGCTGTAGGTATGTTTTTGATGCTTGCCAATAATGTAAAATGCTTGGAGAAGATTGCAAAGACCACTAACCAAATACCTAAGATGAAATGTAGCTCTTTTGTATTTTTCAAGTGCAAATACATGAATTCCTAAATGCAAATAAACATCTACAGCCAAGAGACATTTTTACTAACACTTGGCATGAAAACTATTTCAAAACAATGCAAATACATATGATAGACAATTTGTCAAATAGATGCCATACAGACTGCTTATACCTCCAATATTATATTGCAATGATGTTAAATTCTACAAGGTGATTACAAGATTGCAATGCATAATATCTTATGCTAATTGAATGCAATGATGGCCAAGACTCTTGGCTTACATTATTCCGAATACATGCAGCTATATGTTGCTGTTGTGATAGCACTATTACAATGCAAAGACGGCCTATAATAAAGAAATAAGTATTTGCAAGAACTTGGAGTAGAATGCCAAAGTTTGTTGAGGAAGAAATGCCCACACAATGAAGAATCGACCTCCAGCTATGGCTGCCCCTGTTCTGATCTGAAGTGACTGATATAAAATATTAGCAGCCTTAACTTGTCTCCAAACCCTCCAAGCAAGGTTGCCTAGACCTCCAAGGCTGAGCGCTCCAATGTTCACCTCAAATCGATGGCAAATATGAGCAATACGAATTAAAATCTGAGTACAAAGTGTGCAGATCGCTCCATGACAGCAGCTCATAAACTTCACAATACTTGTCTCAAAGCTTGTAAAATTCATAAACCAAATCGTCCCAATTTATGCCTCCAAAATCTGAATATTCTAATGTATTCTCCAATTCGTACTCTTCAATGAAGCCCAATTAGGAAGTCTGAAGTTTCCTCAATATTCAAAATTAGGGTTGATATTTCACAACCGAAATTGGAAGTAACCAGCTAGGTTTGATCTTTCACAAACAAAGACTGGAAATCAACAAGCTAAGCATTCAGCTTCAGCAATGTAGTAGAAAAGATGTCAACAACCAAGATGCCCAAATGCCTAGCCCAAGCTTCTTCTTATACTTTTCATAGGAGAGCCCATACACTTTTCTTGTCAATGTGGGATAAAAAATATATTTTAACTTAAGTGACTTTATGATATATTATTTTGTTTAGTCACTTAATATTAAATTAATTAAATATAAAACCACCTTTTGATATTATAATTTTGAGATGACTTTATAAATAATTAATTTAATAATTTATTCCCTTATTTCTCCTATTTTAGCCTCGGGAATAAATAAAGGCTAAAAGAATCGATCTTTTTGGTGGTGATTAGAAAGGGGACATTACAGTTATGGAAGTCGATTAAGATATTTAGTTGATCGATTGATGTTTAACACATTATCATGGGTAAAAATAAATCGTCTAATGTAAAATATTCTTTGAGTGGTGGTGGTAATGAGAATATTTGCGATTTTGAAGCCACAGAAGATCCCAGTAAATACTTGAATTTACTAACTCCTGCGTTGCCTCAGGCTCTTTGAGTTGTCAATAATGATTTTAATATTTATCGTATCCTGACTATAATTATATTTATAATAATCTTAATCTATATTGTATGATATGATCAAGGTAATTATAATTGTAATGGTAATCGATTATTTATTTCTATATTTTGATGTTATTATATCATAATGTCTGATATTTAAATCGTTATTTATTCATAATTATAATTATGATATTATCTGTGTTAGTTATAATAATATTTAAATTGAAATTTTATATTTTATTTATTTGTTTGTATTTCAATAGGTTGCAATATTGGGGGATATGACAAGTTGAACATCAAAATCTTCACTTTGCAAAGTTTTCTTTCATTGCTCTAGAGGTGGTGCCTTATATTTAATAGCATCTTGTAAGGATAAAGGTTCAAAAGATTTAACTAAACCCTTGAGAGATTCATGTAATATTTTTGTGAATAGCATAGTCAATCTCCTCTCAATGATGTTAGAAACCATGACAAAAAACTTTTGAAAATGAGCAACATAATTTCCCATAGTTTTGTATTGCTTGAGCTGTGCCACCTCCCAAAAATGCACTTCGAGGTATTTTTTATGAATTTTTTCTATCAACCTTCTGTTGAATTCTTCATAGGAGTTTATGAGGTTGCACTCTTGTATAATCAGCCCATGGTACCACCATTCATCTACTATACCTTCAAGGTGAAGAGTAGCAAACTTGATGGCTTCATCTTCCAACATTGGTCTTAGTGACAAATAAGTGTCCAGTTTTTTAATCTAAGCATGAGCTATACACTTGTTGGATCCATCAAAGGTGGAAAGTGTTAACTTTCCCAAAGCATGCTGGAAATCTCTTTGATGAGCTTGTGGTCTCTGTTTGGTTCTAGGGCTATTTCTTTACTTCTTCAAGTTCATATAATTTGTGAGTGACATCTCACTCCAAATCTCGTTTGGAAGAGCTCTATACTCAACACAACAAGTTGTGATATCATCTATGACCAAGTTTTGAGCAGGAACTTCTTCCTCCCTACGAGGAAGGTGGGTTGGAAAGGCTTAGCAGTAGAACCAATAATGGTTCTTTGGGTGTTGTTGATGTTTTCATGATGATTATTTGCCATTGGAGTGCTTCCTTGTTTTGATTTCTAAGCACATTCATCTTGTTGCCCATCTTATGAAGCATTTATGCCATCATATCAAGCATCAAATCAAACTTTCTTTTTGTTCAATTATTAGTAATTGAATTAGGGTTACTAGTTCTTTTCTTTTTCTGCCATATGCAACTCTTTTGTCAGAATATTTGGATTCTCTAGAAACTGATATTGTTTTCTGATTTCTCTTTGGTAATATCTATTTGTTTGTCACTAAGATGCATAAGATTTAAAGCTTTACATGCAAAGGATTAGCTTTGAAAACAAGCTGGCAAGATCACTAACTTCAATATCGCTTTAATAACCCCCATAGTGCATTAGCTAAAATCCACAAAGTTTTTGAGATCTCTCAAATTCTAACTCATTTTGATCACTAAGATCTCAAGGTAGGTAAGGTGAGAATATTATTTCTTTTTTGATAAATAGTCATTTTTCACTTTTTTGCACCATTGGCGTAGCAACACTTTATTTAATCACTTATAACACCATTTATTTATATAATTAAATATAATTTGTCTTTTAATTTTTAGTTTTCAACAATTAAAATATTTAATTATTATTTGATTTTCTTTTTAAATAATTAATATAAGTTTCTCTTTTAATATAAATATATTTTTCGACAACTTAAATTAATTAGTTAATTAATTCCATCATTTTGAAAAAGGGGACATAACATCTTTGAATGGTTGTTTGAAGGAAAATGTGCACATGAAATGGGGATGGCATGGGCATAGAAAAATTTGGTAATGGATGACTTTGCCACATCCCGCGCTTGCATATTGAACATACTTGCAATTGTCCCCAACTTCTCACTAGTACTAGTATTTCCTTTTCCTTTTGTGGAAATATCACCACTACCACTACCAACCATGGATGTCATAGGCTTAGTTGATTGTGCAAATTGTGTTGGCACTGCTACACCCTTAGAACTTGCTTCTGCCTCTATATACAATCTATTACCCTCAATCTTTTCATCCTTCTTTATATTTGGACACACCTAAACCCTATGTCTTGCAAAGCCCAAGAGTTGAGAATATACCTTGGAGTAGCTTCCTCTAAAATTTGTTTTGAAAATATTACACAACCACATTATAGTATCCCTCAATTTTTTTTTTGTCTTTGTCTAGGGCACTCAAATGCATTTTGTGACTGATCTCTTTCACCCACATTATTCTCACCCCCTGATGAACCTCCACTTGAGGTTGAAGCTCGCACATTTTTTTCTTCCATTTCATGTTCGCTGCTCCCACTGCTGCTGCTCATGTTTTGTGAAGCAATAATGCAAGTGCAACTGGGAAATATAAAATCAGAAGAAAATCATACATTTCTTCCTTGAAACTTAGAAAAAATATTAGAAAAGAAAACAAATGAAAGAACAATCTCTTCTACTTCTCTTGCCATCTCACTACTCACTAGTCACTAATATTGATTTCTCTAGTCACACTTTCAAACCCTACTCTAAATATTTTTTTTTGCTCAACTTAGCTGCAAATTTATTTGGCATGTAAAAATAGATTAGAATGAAAGAGAGAGGCTTATTTTTGTTCATTTAGGGTTAAGTGTGGTGTGGGGGCCCACAAAAAAGAATATTGAAATAGTTATTTTTTTTTTAATTTTGGACTTCAAAAAAAAAATGAGTGTTTAGGCGTGTGGACAGCCAAGGGACATCTTTGATGTTTCTAGCTGTCTTGGGGACATTTGACCGTCCCTTGGAAGTCCCCGCATTTTGGGGATGTTTCCAGGATGGTTATGATAGAATATCAGAATTCAGTGATGGTGGGGGGATGTTTCCTAGGCGTCCCCATGTCCTTTGAACGTCCCTACTATGGGAACTATTCAAAAACTCCTATGGATGCTTCTTTGGAAAACATAGCAAACATTTCAATACTTTCCTTATTTAAACAATACATAAAACATCTGACTATAGACAAAAGCTTCTATGCAGGTTTTCCAGAAGAGTATTGCCAAACATCTTTCTGTGGAAATCCTTGTTCTAAAAATACAGAATCTCTACAAATGAATTGAAATATGAATATGTTGTGGTTGTAGAATTTATTTGTTTTCATATCTTTACTTAATGTATGCATTATACACTCTTGAACCTGAAATTTTAAGGCAGATTTTCTATCTGCTATTGGTACATCTTTGTAGTTTGTACCTATTGAACATTGTGGATAATGATGTGCAGGTGATTATCTGTTCTTTGTGGAATTGCTTGTGATTATTATCCTGATACTTCATTTTTGTGGTTATAGATATTATTGGAGGAATTAAGATTGACAGAACAGATAATTGATTTGGTCTTCTTTATGCTTGTAGTTCTTGCACACTTTGATCAGGTATGGAATTTTCAAAATGAGTAGTTTATTTTGTTTGTTCATTTTCTTCTCTTATTTATTTGCCCTCATCATCTCATTTTTCACCCTGCAGGAATGTTGCTTTGAGAATTTTATGGCGCTTTACCATGCAACATTGGTTGCTTGTAGCCTTCATCTTTTGACAGCGTTTGTTTCTCCTGAGTGGCAAGATGTTGTACAAGTTTTGCTTGCACATCCAAAGGTCTTTTTTTGTCATTTTATTAATAAGATTTTGTAGTATCCAATTTTGTTAACCATGAAACAAAAGCATTAATATCTGTGTTTCCCCAAAGTTTTGGGAACACCATTTTTTTTTTTTCTGATTTATGGGGATTGCAGAGGGACAACTATTAAACTAACATATAAAATTAATCTTTGAAGTTTTAAAATATGAATAGATAAAAAATGTTAATAAATACACAAACAAATTAAAAGAAGTTGAAATTCAAAAGAGTAAGCTTAATAACAAGTCACTGATTATATAGTCCATTTGATAGATTAATAATTAGAGTCTATAGACATAAATATTGAAACATGAATTATATTAAAAGATGCCAAAAATAGAAATGTTGCATTGTGCAAAGTACATAGGTGTATTGAGCAACTAGCTCATAAATCAGAGTCATCATCCAATAGATATTTCAAAATTGTTCTTCCTTTCCTTGTCTTTTCCTTTTTTCGGTGAATGCTAAACAGCAATAGGCATGAGTTTTTTTTTTTTTTGGATTTGAGGGCTTTGTTGGCCCTATCTTGGTTTTATTTTTTTAGAATGTTGTTTAACTTTTTTTTCTGTTTTTATGCTTTTGATGCGGTAGATGCCCTAGACTCTCAAGGACAGTCAAGGGATGCCATGTTGATGTGAGCAGCATCGGGCTTCTACTTCCAGCCCCAATTTTCTTGAATTAAAGAATAAATTAAATGGGTAGCCTATCAGGTATTTAATTTATTATGATGACTATTGGTTAAGAGGCGCTTCACCTTGAATATTATTTAATATTTAATTAATCTCTCTTGAGGCCGACTTCTCTCATCCGCCACCTTTCATGGAGTCACATCATTTTTTATTGAAGGCCGACATAATGTTCTTGAAGGGACGCGATCTCTCTCTCTCTTGTATATATACAAGTTGCTCATTGTTCATTGTCATTCATATATTCACATTCATTCCTTCATAGTGCGATTTTATAAGAGAAGTGCAAACTCAGTCAAGTGCATATCGAAGTCTCTAGAAGGCCGAATTATTGTGTTCTTGAAAGGGCGATATTGTCATCACGATATTGCATTGTGTTGGTGCTATTATTTTGCCTTGTGATCGGCCTCTTTGAAAAGAACTTTGTTGTTTTATATTCCATATATAAGTGATATATTGTTGCTGGGTTTTTTCTCCCTCAAGTGGAGGGTTTTCCCAGGGTATATGCTGTGTCTATTTGTTTGAATTTGAATAAAATTCTGCTTATTCACATCTGATCATAAAAACTAACATGGTATCAGAGCGGGTTTAAGCAAGATCGTGATCAGATTTACATAAGCAGCGTTATCTTCCACTCTTGATTTCATCTTCTTGTGTCTATCTTATCTTCAAAATGGTGAACGGGCTCAAGATTGAAGATAGACTTGAAGGTGCTTCCAACTTCACCTCTTGGAAGTTTAGAGTATTGCTTGCATTGGAAGAAAATGAGATTGCTAAGTGCGTGGAGAGCAAAGTTTCCGAACCTTCCAATGAAAATGAGAAGTCACAATGGAAGAAGAATGGCACTAAGGTGAAAAAGATCTTGGTTGATTCCGTGAAGGACCACCTTGTGCCGATTATCTCCAAGTTGAAAACAACAAGAGAAATGTTCAAGACCTTGGAGGAAATGTATGAGATCAATAATACAAGCAAAGCTCTTGCATTGAGGCAACAACTTCATCATGTCAAGATGGCGAAAGGAGATTCTGTCATCTCCTTCATGAAGATCACCAAGTTGAGAGATCAGCTCTCTACCATTGGGCATATGGTTGATGATAAGGATTTGGTTATGTTGGCGCTTAATGGTCTTCCTCAATCTTGGGAGCCATTTATCCAAGGTATCAGTGGGAGATCAAAGCTACCAAAGTTTGATCACTTGAGGGCAGATTGCATTCAAGAAGAATCAAGATTAGTAGCAAGAGGCAATGGGCAAAGTTCTACTAATGAAGAGATTCATGTACTTGCCGCTCAATCTTCTAAGAAGAAAGGAAGAGAAGGGAAGAAAGGCAACTTCAAGAGGAACAGAGATAGAAGATCCGATAGTGCTCCTGCATCTAAGAAGAAGAAAGATCTTTCTCACATACACTGTTTCAGATGTGACAAGTTTGGTCACTATGCAAAAGATTGTCCAACTAGATCTAAACAACATGCTTCAGTTGCGGATGTGGGCGAGATCTCTCCTTAGAAGGATTCAAGTGGTTTCCTATTCTATTCTGCCCTATCTAGCAATGTTCCTACAGATAGCAACACTTGGTTGATTGATAGTGGCGCCTCTCGTCACATTACTGGTTTTAGAGAACATCTTTCAGATTTGGTGGAGAGAGATACAAGTGTTCAAGTCATAAATGGAGATGATGCATGTTATTCCGTGAAAGGTGTTGGAACCTCCTCTCTTCACTTAGATTCTGAAATCTCCCTTCAGCTGAGTGATGTTCTATTTGTACCAGGCATCAAGTGGAACCTTGTCTCAATTTCAGCCTTGGAGGACAAGGGATATCAAGTTGCATTCTCCGAAGGAAAAGTTTTTGCATGGAGGAAGAACTCTAGCATCAAGTCAGCCCGAGTGATTGGTGTTCGGCAAGAATGTCTCTATAGACTTTGCACTCGTCCACTACAGGCTTTGTTGCATGATTCTTCAAGTTCGTGTGAGCTTTGACATAGAAGACTTGCTCACCTTTACTTTAGAGCACTTCCAACCATGGAGAAGATGGTCATTGGCATTCCAAAACTCAGCCAGGAGCATGAAGGTACTTGCCGAGGATGCACTTTGGCTAAGAATACTAAAGGACCTTTTCATAGTAGTGAAAGTAGATCTAAATGCATTCTAGATCTTGTTCATTCTGATTTGTGTGGTCCAATGTCTATTGCTTCTTTGAGTGGTTTCTTGTCTTATGTAATTTTTATTGATGATTACTCTAGAAAGACTTAGATTTATTTCTTAAAGTCTAAAGAATCTGAGGAAGTACTTGAGAGATTCAAGGAATTTAAAGCTCAAGTAGAGAACTTGTTCGGGAAGAGGATCAAAGTTCTGAGATCTGAGAACAGAGGAGAATACATCTCTGGAAGCTTTTGTAACTTTTGTGTTGAGGCAGGGATTAAGAGGGAGTTTTGTGTTCCTTACAATCCACAACAAAACGGTGTAGCAGAAAGGAAGAACAGATCTATCGTAGAAGCAGCTAAAGCCATGATCCATTATCAAGATCCGCAAACCTTCCTTTGGGTCGAGGCATCTAGGAGAACTGTGTATGTTCAGAATCAGAGCCCTCATTGTATCTTGGCGAACATGACTCCTGAAGAAGCTTTCACAGGTGTGAAGCCTGAAGTCAGCCATTTGAGAATATTTGGTTGTCCTGTGTATGTTCATATGCCTAAAGATAAAAGGACTAAATTGGAACCATCTAGCAAGAAGGGAATATTTGTGGGCTACAAGGAGTCTTCAAAAGCCTACAAGATTTACATTCCAGGTCAGAAACTGATAGAGATCAACAGGGATGTCACATTTAAAGAGGATGTTGCATTCAAGAGATCTAAAGGTTCTCCCATGGAGATAGATAATGAAGACCATGAGACTCCTCAGGACATGGAAGTTGACCATACTCCTGAGATTCAGAGGGAGTCTCCTGAACCGGAAGAAGATGGTGATCCAGTTGAGCCTTTGGAACCTACTGATGGGCCTAGAGACATTGTTATTGGTCGAAAGAGACCTCTATGGGCTAGGCAAACAATGCAGGAGGCAAAAAAGTTTGCAGCCCCTAGAGGAACATTCAGAGAAAGCAAAAGACCTTAGAAGTTTTCAAGCTATGTTGCATTGATGAGTCAAATGATTGAATCTGAGCCTTCCAGTGTTGAGGAAGCTTCATGTCAGCAAGTATGGAGAGATGCTATGGCTAAAGAGTATCAATCTATTCTCAAGAACGATGTTTGGGATATAGTACCTAGACCAGAAGGAAAATTTGTTGTATCTTCTAAGTGGCTTTTCAAGATCAAGCATGCGACTGATGGAAGCATTGAGAAGTACAAGGCTAGATTTGTGGCTAGGGGGTTCTCTCAGAAAGAGGGAATAGACTATGAGGAAACATTTGCTCCAATTGCTCGTTATACCTCCATCAGGACTATCATTGCTATTACAACGGCTAAAGGATGGAAGTTACATCAGATGAACGTGAAGACTACATTTCTAAATGGTGTAATTGAAAAGGTATACATTGAGCAACCTGATGGATTTGAGGTTCATGGGAAGGAGTCTCATGTTTGTAGATTGAAGAAGGCTTTGTATGGCCTTAAGCAGGCTCTTCGCGCTTGGTATGAGAGAATTGATAGATACTTGCTAAGCTTGGGCTTCTCCAAGAATGATGGTGATTCAAACTTGTATTTCAAGGTAATTAATGGCGAGGCTTTGATCTTGGTTCTCTATGTTGATGATCTATTTCTTACTGGAGAAGAACACCTCATTATCAAATGCAAGAAGGAGTTGGCCTTTGAATTTGAAATGAAGGATCTTAAGTACATGCATTACTTCCTTGGTTTAGAAGTATGGCAGAGGCCTAATGAGATCATTCTGAGTCAAGGGAAGTATACAATAGACATCTTGAAGAGATTTGGTATGATGGATTGCAAATCCATGTCTACACCTATGGAAACCAATTTTCAGAAGTTAAAAGAGGCTGCAACTAGTTCAGATCTGTTGGATCCTACTATGTATAGGTAGTTGATTGGATTGTTGATGTATCTAGTCAATACTAGATCAGATATTCGCTATGCAGTGAGTGCACTTTGTCAGTTCATGTGTGAACCATGGCAAATACATCTAGTTGCAACAAAGCATATCCTGAGATACTTGTGTGGCATAGTCGGGTATGGCTTGAGATATTCTTCTGGTACAGACTTGAAGCTGCATGGATATTCTGATTCTGATTGGGCAGGGTGTGTTGTTGATCGGAAGAGCACCTTTGGATGTTGTTTTAGTTTGGGGTTTGCGATGATCTCCTGGTGTAGCAGGAAGCAGTCTTCAGTGGTACTGAGCACCGCAGAGGCCAAGTACATTGCAGCTTGTGTGGCAACTCGAGAAGCAGTGTGGCTTTGGAAGCTCCTTGCAGGATTGTTTGGACAATCATTGGAGTGGACTGTCATTCATTGTGATAATCAAAGCTGTGTGAAGCTTTTTGTCAATCTAGTGTTTCATGAAAGAACCAAACATGTTGAGATCAAATACCACTATATTCGAGATATGGTATTAAGGAAAGCTATCTAGTTGAAATACATGAGCACTGATGAGCAAACGACTGATATTCTTATCAAGCCTCTCTCCAGAGTAAAGTTTGTGTACTTTCGAGACAAGCTTGGTATTGTGGAGAATGAAGCCCTAGTTGAGAGGGAGACTCAACTTTAGTGATTTTTTGTGATTTGCTTTAATGCATCTTTCTCTGTGAGAGAAATTTGAGATGTAAGCCCTTGTTTAATGCATCTTTCTCTGTGAGAGAAATTTGAGGTGTAAGCCCTTGTTAATGTATCTTTCTCTGTGAGAGAAATTTGAGGTGAAAGCCCTTGTTTCCACCCTCCGGGAGTAGCCATGGTGGATGTCATGTTGAGTGACTCCATGACAACATGACGTTGAGAGAGTCCGTGATGATTTTCTTGTACTTGTGTTTATTCACCCTTTGGGAGTAGCCATGGTGAACGTCATGATGAGATGACGACATCACGTTGAGTGATTCCGTGATGGGCACTTGTGCACATATAGTTTGCCATACATGGGTGTAGCCATGATGGTTAATATCACGTTGAGTGACTCCGTGATGAGCTCTTTCCACATATGGGTGTAGCCATTGTGGGTGTCATGTTTAGCTGGAAGTATTCCTCCCTAGCTGAGAGGGAGTGTTGATGTGAGTAACATCGGGCTTCTACTTCCAGCCCCGATTTTCTTGAATTAAAGAATAAATTAAATGAGTAGCCTATCGGCTATTTAATTTATTATGATGACTATTGGTGAAGAGGCGCTTCACCTTGAATATTATTCAATATTTAATTATTCTCTCTTGAGGCCGACTTCTCTCACCCGCCACTTTTCATGGAGTCATCATTTTTAATTGATTGACGACATAATGTTCTTGAAGGGACGCGATCTCTCTCTCTTGTATATATACAAGTTGCTCATTGTTCATTGTCATTCATATATTCACATTCATTCCTTCATAGTGCCATGTTATAAGAGAAGTGAGAACTCAGTCAAGTGCAAATCGAAGTCTCTAGAAGGCTGAATTATTGTGTTCTTGAAAGGGCGATATTGTCATCAAGATATTGCATTGTGTTGGTGCTATTATTTGGCCTTGTGATCTGCCTCTTTGAAAAGAACTTTGTTGTTTCATATTCAATATATAAGTGATATATTGTTGCTCGGTTTTTTCTCCCTCAAGTGGAGGGTTTTCCCAGGGTATATGCTGTGTCTATTTGTTTGAATTTGAATTAAATTCTGCTTATTCACATCTGATCATAAAAACTAACATGCCAGACAGCCCCCAAAAGACCCAAAAAAGTGGGACGTCCCCCCTTTTTATGGGGTGTCCTCAAAACTTGAAAACAAATAAGGATAGGGAGGAGACGCCCCCCTAATTCCCCAAATCTCTGCGATATCTAATACATCACTCTAATCTGGGGGACTTGGCCAAATGGAATACTCATTAATATGCTTTTCTTTTTGTTCTAATTTTATTTTATGTTAAATAAAGTTTGCATAATATAATAATTAAAACTAATGAAAGTATGTGTTAGAAGTTGAGCATTAATTAATATATTCAATGAAATTAAGTAGAAATTCAAATAAAAATAAAGAACAAACCATATGAGTAAAGTTAAATTGAAAGAATTTCTAATGTATCTTGAATATAAGTACCAAATAAGTGTTATCGATTTGGGAGAGGAGCAGTCTACATCACATAGGTGAGGAGAATTGGAGGAGGTAACATGACTGCAATCATAAAATTGGGAATGCCATTCAAATTCTTCCAACTTGTATCAACCATGTACTCTCTTACCATACAAGGTTGGGAAAAAGATGGTAATATCATGAAATTTCTCAAACTATTTGAGGTTTTTCTAACCTCCATTTCAAAATGCTTGTATGTGGATAATTTGTTCATGAAGATGATTGCAACCCATATCAAGTGCATTGTGGCACTTACCTTCAAAAATTTTGATTTAAAAAATGATTTGAATATGCTTTGTGACATGTGGTGGTTGGTGTTTAACATTTGGATCTCTTTGCCCTCAACATACCTTCTTTGATCCAACTAATATTGTTGCCATATTCTATAGCATAAGTTTATGTTGATGGACAACAAAACATGTCCAAATGATGTGAGAATAATGTGCCTCATCCAACAAATCGGTTGCTCTACAAATTTTTATGTTGTTCATTATGAATTGGACAATGTTATTAGGTCCCACTTCCTCAATGGCCCTTATGAGGATTTTAGCAATAAATTGTGCATGCTTATTTTCCCCACAATCCATAAATTTCAAAAAGTTTCCCCTTTAGGGGACATTGCAATCACATTGTGTAATGTCCCCTTTCTAGCCAGTGGTTTGGGAGGTTGAGGTTAGCCTATGACTACGGTTCCTGTAGGCTAGTGAGATGTTTAGGGGACCCATTTGGGGAGATTCAGTCTCTTCAGTAGGCTTGTTGTTTCATTATGGATTACTCAGCTTAGTGATCTAGAGTTCGGTTGGTCGTTCAAAGGCATTTCAGGAGTTCACCATTAATACTTGCTATTTATAGTAAGTAATATTAGGCTCAGTGACGACACACCTACAGTTGGTAATGGTGATAAGACAATCTCGGAAGATTATTGGTAAACTTTGGCCAGGAGTTATTAAATTATTAAGTCATGTTACTTTAACGATATTCAATTATTAAAGTGACTTATTAAGTTAATGTTATAAAGTTACTTTGATAAAGTACGTTATAACTTTGCCATTATTGAAGTAATAAAGTGACTTTATTAAAAGAATACATTTTAAGTTACTTTATTAATATTTAAGTGAAGGTGGACACTTTCCAAGACAAGTTAAATATTAATTTATTGTGCAAGCCAAAGTTGGTGTGGGATTTTGAGGAAGCAATATTAATATTTTATTGTTAAAAGGAGTAAAACCCTAAGTTGGGCTTAGGATTTGGAGAAAGTATAAAGAGAGAAAAGAACATCATTTTCTTCATCCAAGATATTATTTACAAAAAACAATGGCTGAGCAATAGGTTTGCAAGTTTGAAGCTTTAAGTTGATCAGAGGATGAAAACCCTCGATCAGGGCAGGATCTACAGGCATGAAAGACTGTCCAAGGGTTCTAGATTGAATGGCCTCCATCAAAGGTCATTATTAGAGCATCTCATAGATTATTTTAGTAGTAGATTTAATTAGCTTTTACAGTGTTTCCATTAGCAGATTGGAATAAAGGTTGAAGAATAAATAATGGCAGATTATACTTCCTACCTGGCACGTGGGAATTGAAGATCAGCTATTTCTTGCATTAGCATGTAGAAAATCAGCATGGGAGGCCATACCACTTAGATCAGCTCATAAAGGAAGGCCGTACAGGTTTGTGAAGACAATACAGGGTTAAAACAACCAAAATACCTCTCTTTCTTGGCATGTGTGGAGTCTCCTCAACAGGCCGTACCAATCAGCAGAGGGTTGAAGGTTAATTAATTCAGATCTGGCCATTTGTGAGCAGCAGTTAATCCTATTGGAGGCGTCTTGGATTAAGGATCAGATTAGCATAAAAAATGAAGTGAACTGGAGGCATCCCCAAGTGTGGCATCCTTGTATGAGATTGCCGTGACTGCCGTGTAAAAATCCAAGTTTCAGACTTTTGCATTCTGGCTTATGGGTATGTTCTCATTATGTTTCAAATCAATAAAGAATAACTGGGTCATCTTTCATTTGTGCAATTTCCTTCTTGTTTAAGCATTTTGCAATTTCTTTCAATTTTTGGCACCATTTCCAGCACCAAAAACAAAAAAAATCAGAATACATTCAAAAACTTAAAAATCAGTTTTGAAACCCCAAGGGGACATCATACATTGATTGAGAGCTGATTTTTGACATCCTTTCATCCATTGAAAACGATGGACATACCCATTTTGACCCACAAATGTTGAATGGGCTTCAATGAATATTTTCAAAACCTATGCCCTTGTATCTTCTTGGAGCATTGCTAATTTTCCTCACCATTTGTTGCCAATGTGGTGAGTAGACTATTGAAAGCCAAATCATTTGCATGGATGCATCTTGTAATGTGTTGTTCAACAATCTCTTGGGTTTCATTTTGAAATACCTTTTCCAACGGTCTCTTTATTCTCTTGTGTAGGGGAATCTTCTTGTTGAGTTGCCAAAAATTATTGGCTCTCTATTGCAACTTTAGGAATAGATGGAGAAATAGGGGGTCTTATTGCTCAAGATTCTCTTCTTGCCAAAGGATGTTCTATTCTATGGGCAATTTCTTATTTTTCTTGCTCCTACTCTCTAATATATTCCAATACTTTAGCTGTTGGCATGACTACATCCTTCTTATGTGTAATGGATTCTTTTTGTTGCGTCACCAAAAATGGGTGCTTCTCCATTGCAACTTTAGGAATGGATGGGAAATAGGGGGCTGATTGCCCAAGATCCTCTCATTCTGAAAAGGACAATCTATTTAATGGGCAATTGCTTCTTTTAGTTGCTTCTACTCTCTAGTATATTTTAATACTTCAGATGTTGGTATGATTGTATCCTTCTTGTCTAGGCAAGTTTTGACGCCCATTCTAGGAATACCCCAAAATGGGATTTTATTGAATTGTATGAGCTTGTATATTTCCCACATGCATTGCAAATCCAAACATATCCTCTATTGGCACCCCACTTTGATGTGTCTCATTTTTTGTCGTTTTGCTCCCATGTTGTGCATTTGATCCTGTTTACCCTATATTGATAATTGATTCAAGACATCTCTTGTTGGGTTTCCCTTGGTCAAAGTTTTCCTATGGTCCTCAAAAGTCTAAGTATGGGGGTTTCGTGTTTAAGTTCCTAAGGACCTTTGTTTGTGTTGGAGTTTGAGTTTTGGCGTAACCTTGGATCTTGCCCCTTTGTCCTCCCATCTCATTTTCCCCAAGGGCTCAAAACCTCGATAAGGTTTTAGAGTTCCTTGGAACACTGAAACCACAACAAGGTCCTCAACAAGGTTTCAAAGTTCCTTGGAACCTCAGAAACCTAAAATTCCCACTAGGCACCTCCACGATTAGGAAATCGTAGTGTGAATCATTGCTTCACCTACTCCACACCGATTCAAGGTCATTTCATCTACCATAATTTATTGCATGTGGTTTTTGAGGGCTTCTCCTATGAATTTCACAGTTCCCAACTCATGCCCTTCTCTTTCAAGGTCCAATGACCATAAACATAGAGGACGGCTAGAGGGAAATTGGGAATGGTCTCCCACGATTCATTGGTACTAATGAATTTGTTTGGCAATGATTTCAGGTGCGATTTGTATAGGAATGACTTGCAATGGGCGTGGGCGACCCTTGTAGCATGAAGCAACCACATTTCTTCTCCCAAGCTCTCATGAATGAGCTATAGAGATATATGGCCGGGTTTGCATTATTCAAAGGAGGTGACGAAAAAGGGGAAAACAAGGGAGCATAGTAGAGGAAGAAAACTTGCTCAATAGAACCTTAGAGGGTTTTTAGTTCCCAGGTTTGGGTATCATGTTTTTGATATTCTAAAGATTCGAGTTTATCACAAATTTGTAATAAAAACTCGTAACCTATGAAGAGTGAATAATTAAAGGTAGAATCGACCATGATTGAGTGTCTCCTTGTGTATGTTGTTCTTTTCTAGATGTGTTGCTGATTTGTTGACTGGCCAAATGGCTATAAATCCTCGCAAAAGTATCTTTTTAGGAATGATAAAGAAATGTATGGGTAAACATTTGTTGTCTTTCTAAATACATGTGTAGAACCTAATTTGCTTGTGCATTTTGAAAGATAGTATTTTGTGGTGTCTTCATTAAGGTATCACCATTGGTTTTAGTTATTACATGTTTTGTATGAACTTAGTGACTTTGTTACCCAATTGGATGTAGGCATTGATCTGCTACAGGCTCCTCCTCTCCATTATCCTAACACATTTACAATAACTCAATATAAACATCTTCTAAATTTAGTCTGATTTAGTGTGTTCTCTCTGTCATGTCTAAATGCCTATATCAACACAAGGGGTTATCGTAAAACACATTCGTATATTCTCATATAGCAGATTATTTACTTTAATAAGGTGCTTGATCTTGAATATTGCAAACTAGCATATAGGCACAAAGTGACCACTGGAATATGGGTGTACGATGCAATGGGTATGGTTTGTGTCAGGGTAAGTATTTAGTTTCTATGGTGATATCTATTATAGCACCTTAGGGAGGACCCCTTTCCCTTAGTAGAGACAAAAGTGAAGGAGGTTTTACCTACCTGAGTAATTGGTTCTTAGTTTCTCAAGCCTGATCATAAGATTGTTGTCTTCTCCCCAAATTTGACACCCTTAGCATTTGGGAGGAGATTTAGCTTTAGGGATTTGGGACCTACAACTTTGGTCACCAACATCCCCTACAACTTGGAACTTACTATATCATGTAAACATATTTCTACCGTGGTGAATTTGGTTTGTTTTGAAACAAGGCTGGCCTATGGAGCTAGAATTGGCTGCCATTGTAATCCTTGTGGCAACAAATTTGGAAAACATCACACACACATTTTCATTCTTCTATGTTTAGAAAATCAAATGAAGTAGGATATATATTAGAAAAAAATGGAGAAAACAAGAGTTGTTTGTTAAACAAAAAAACCAAAACACTTACCTCCAATCCAAGAATTTTCCTTCATGATCCCCCTTGACAACAAATGGACTCTTGCACATGCATAGGAATAGCAATCCAATCACTTTGGAATCTTCAGTGATCAATCTCTAGCTTTGTTTGTGCAATGATAAACAAGATTGAAAGTCCAACATGTGTATTTGGTTTGTGTCTTTTGTCTTCAAATTGAGGTAAATGAGTTTGTTTTTGTGTTCCAAGGCCTTTAGAGGTCAATTTTAGTGTTATGGACAAAAGAATAATGACAATATAACAGTTCACTCCTTGTCATGGGAGAGTCTTACAAGGAGTGAGTGTTGAGCATGGTGTTAGGATAATTTACTGAAACTTGCCCTCTAGCATGCCCAAGTAGACAAGGCTGTATAGTTTCCTTTTTAAAATTTTCGGGACTTTGAACCCCATTTGAAATCGATGGTGATAAATTATAATCAGTATGCACATAAAGCCGTCATTGAATATGTGGGTTGTTTAATTACTATAGCATTCCAGCCAGAAGATTTCAGAAGGGTTCTTGGGGTGCCATCGTCAGAAACCATTATTTCTAAGGCTATAGGAAAAATAACACCAAAACAGAAAGAGGCTTTCATTAAAAGAATATATAGGGCAGATTTTACTTAAAAAGAAAAGGACATTCTTTGGCATGCAGGCAATAGAGGATTGCATAAGCAAATGTTGGCAAACATAGAATGGAAGTGCCTCATGGACCTAATCAAATGCTAATTGATAGGATCCAGCCGAGCATCCGATATAGCCATCTAGATAGTGGACTATATGATTGGCCTCAGCTTAGGAAAAATCTATAATTGGGCACAATTTTTGTTAGAGTGCATAAGGGAATTTCTATCATGTAAAGACAAGGCATTTTACATGGCTCAACATGTGATTACCCTATTTTTGGATGCCACCTTCACCCAAATTTTTGTTGCCAAATTTGGCAAATTATAGCTGGTTGCCGACTATGACACTTCATGGCCCATAGTATTGTGTTGGACTACTTTGGACACTTAGGCAAATTCAAGGGAGGAAGTGAAAGCAAGCAAGAGGAAAAAGAAACAAAAAGCACCATTAGGTGAATGTGAGGATAGCAACGATGATTATGAGCCGATTGTGTTATCTTCATCTACAGATGGCACCACACCCATAGACATACTCAGCCGAATTAGTGTCTGTAGATGATGAGAATCAGCCCATAGCCCTAGTAGTGCTAGTTGCAACTGAGGAGACTCAGGCCATAGCTCTAGTGCAAAACATTCCTACCATCGAGGTCGAGCTCATAGCCCCATCAATTCCAATGGTAGTGGAGAACATTCCTAGTAGTGGTGATTTTCCTACCTCATTGGTTCTAAAGGACTTGTTGATACCCTTAACATAGATTGACAATTGGTTAGAAATCCTTGGCACTCCCATTGATGTTCAAGAGTTTCCCCCTTTGAGCTCACTTGAGGATATTGAGATGGCTACTGAGCAACTTGGAGTGATCCACTCTACTGGCGAGAGTACGAAGCTGCGCCCCAACACACAAACAATTACACCTAGTGCAAAGCTGGAGCCTATACAAGAAGGGGAGCCTTCCTTGGCACCACAACCTATAGTCACTTAGACATCACCCATGGTTACTGTTGCAAACCTCCCTATTCTAGAGCAAGAATCTTGTGATTTGGAAGGGATAGTCATCGAGATTACCAAACTCAATGAGATTGATCCATTGGGTACTATCCAACGATATATTTAGGATTTGGAGCCTATGGCTGCAATTATATAGGCGGTAGCAGACTCTCTTGTAGGCTGAATAGTGCCCATTCCCTATTGGCATGTCACAAGGCCCAACACATTCTAGCATTTATGTAGACGAGCTGTGATGGTGAGTTTACTAACCTCTTGGTGTCCAGAGGATGGCCGAAACTTGAGACCACGAAGATGATGATTGCATTGTACCCTGCTAGGCCTACATTCTAAGGGAGGAATGGGAAGCTAATTTCAGCTCTATTTGGCAAGGAGACCACATAAAAGGAGTTTTTTTTACAAGTTGAAGCATCAACAAGTATCTAATATTCAACTTACCAATAAAATAGATGAGACCATATCCATCTCACAAAAGGTGTGTGCCGAGGCCGATGCACTTACTCAGCGCTTCTATGAACAACTAGCTCAACAAACACACCTTATGGAGGCTGAAAATGCAAAAGTGGCTGCCAAGGAAATAGAATTAGTGGAGAGGAACAATTAGATTGAGGCCAAAAACAAAGAGATTGAGAGGATCAAGCTTCAATTGATAGAGGTTGCACAAATGGTGAAGGTGGCCAAAGAGAGGGAATTGATAGCAACACATCACCTCAAGATGCAGACGGAGGAAGTCTACCAACTTTGCCAACTTAGTTCTCAAACATCCACTTCGACCTCCTTCGTCTGCCCAGCTCTAGGGACATCTTTGCACCCATCCTCTCAATAGATAGTATGTTTTATTGTTGTCTCCCAATTTTGTTTGCCAGCCGTCTAGAAGATGACTTTCTTTTGGGGGGAGGTTGACAAATGTTTACTGCTAAATCTACTGAAATGATTATAACAAGAAATTATACAGAGTAGACAATAAAGTATAGACAAGATCATATCAATAGTCAAAAAATATTTGCATTCATATTCATGTGCAATTACAATATGTTTAGGATAGTAATGCGAGCGGTCCTTGATGAAGTATACGGACATAATATTTATAGGATAGCTGACGATTACTGAGAATTTCCAACCGTTGGCAATTGGTACTCCAACTGTCGGGAACTAGTTGCCGATTACATCAGCTAACAATTATTTATTTTGCTGATTACAATATTATTTACTTAGTGTATTTGGCCGACTACACCTATTGAAAATAAAGTAGGCTACAATTCTTCAATTAGCTCTTTTTTGAGAAGGGGACATGAAATCAATCTTATCTTGTATGAATTTCAATGAGCTTACAAGGAAAAAACAACTAGGCAATCTATGTGTGTGCCCAACATTAATGAGTTCACCCTCCAACTCACCACAAAGGTGGGTGTTGCAAGTGGGTCATTGGAGGGATTCCTTTTGAAGCCCCCTTAATATCCTTCATTTTTCTAGACAACGTTTAAAAGCTCAACAAGTCCTGGCTTGAAAATTTGCTATTGAGTAATTGTGCCAAAATTGAACGTCAAAATTTCAGGAAAAATTGTAGCAGTTTTTTAAGAAAGAAATATCAAAAATTATGCCTCCTCGCCAAAAATCATGGTAGAGAAAAACTCGCCCAACATTTTAAGAAAAAAATGATGCAAATCTTTTTTCATTCATTTGTTGTGATTATTGATGGCTAGGGCACAGTTTTTTTAAAAGAGTTTGATGGGTTCATTGTCCATTGGTTCAACAAACATTTGAGAATCTATATGATGAATGACATAAGGCAAGTTTGGTAAATCTTGAACAATGTTTGCTTAGAGTACTAGTATAGGTTAAAAGTTCTGATTTTGTAAGAAAACTTCTCTAATTTTGTTTCTTGTTTTTGTTTGGTGGCTGTTATAGCATATTTAGGACACAATAGTTCAAACCGAATTATTGATATATATATTATAATATTGTATTATATTGTTTATAATTTTATATCGTAATATAATATAATGTTTATATTATAAAATAATATAACATTTACATTACTAATATTTATATATTATTATATAAAATTTATTAATCTTATTAAATATTTATAAGGTTTATAAACATTTCTGTATATAAAAATACAAAGAAATATGCATGTTGTTTCTAATATTCTTGTTTTTAGGCTGCAAATATATATGGTTATGATTTTTACACGATTTTTGTATGAATGAACTCAACCCTCCAAAAAATTTGCCGGATCCAGAAACTAAATCTGCGAATCCGAACAAGATCCTAACCAAAAACAACAACAAAGTGTTTTCTTGAACAAACCAGGTTATTTGCACATGCTCTAATAGAGATTGCTAATCAACATGTTATCTGTCTTCATTCTATATACTTGATGAAGCATCCATCAAATGCTTGTTTAGGAAGTGGTGCAACCAAGGGATAAAAATAAGAGATATCCCATATTCATTGTGGAATGATATAATTTAGTGTTTAAACATTGGTATTGAACTCTCATCTTGGTCTATATATATGAATAAAATCAGTAATATGTTTTATATATTTAGTAATACTCATGTTTTTAAAGAATATTTTAAAAAATTATCAAATTTTTTTAATGTTTGATAAATTTGTTGAGTTATTGCTGAGATTTTCCTTGAGTTTTTGTTGAGTCACGAGTTTTTATATATTTTGGGTTAGTCAAGTAATTGCCTATGTCTTTTGATGATGCCTGTCATATAACATATTATATTGATTGCATATATATTGGAGGGCATATCAGTTGCTGTTTTTTGCTGCCCTTCTGCTTGCAGATTTATTCCTGAGTAATTCCCTTTATCTCTCTCTCCAATCTGCATGTACTTCTTTTGCATCTGCATATATATCTCTTTTAGAGTCTGTATATTTTATCTTTTTATCTCCTATCCTCCTTCCCCCTTGCAAATGATGTGACTTCCTTTTTATACCCTCCCCTGGAGAGGACAAGCCACGTCCCTTCATAAATAGGAACCTTGCCAAGAGTCGTGTCTTTTCCCCAACAGAACGCTACCTTAATTATTATTACTTTGTTATTTATTTTATGGTCTTATTAGTTATTACTTTAATATCATGATTTTATTCCTGCATTCTGATCGCAACACTTTTCCTTGAATAAGATAAGGTAGAATTTGTCCTTTATGGATTTGTCTTATATGGCATTTGTCCTCTATAGAATCGCTAACTTGGAGATTGATTATTACCTTCTGATCGCTGCTCCCTCATGTTTTATCTTATGCCAATTTCTGTATTAGTCGCTGCATGTTCATTCTTGAATATAATCACTATGCTTATATAACTATCGCTGCGCATTAGTATATACTAACTGCTGCTAATATTAATCGTTGCTTATGCAAATAGTTATTGCTGCTATTCTCTTTAATGTATATTATGTTACTTATATTAATTATTATCTGTTTCTTTATTTTAATATATTTATTCTTATATTGGTTTTATATATATTTAATATTCATAATATTATATTGTAATAATATTCATTGTTAATATCTATATTTTAACGTTGTAATTTGGGGACATGACAGACACTATTGGGACAAGGTGAGATACTTCTAGAATCCATGACAAGGTTGAAGCTGGGAAACTCCCTTCCTATAATATCCCTTATCGGGATTTTTCAAGATTATACCAATGAGGCATCAAAGTAGTTGGGATGCTTATTTGTCATTGCAAGAACATTGATCTTTTGGATCTACATTTTCCACAACGAAGTTGCCCTTATGATCTAGGCTTGGACAAGGCTGGTACGAGGTGGGATGCTCTTAGAATTGGCTTACAGGCCAAAGTTGCAAAACTCCATTCCTGTCACACTCCAACCTTCCTTGCTCAAATATTAGTAGATATAGCCTTGAAATAAATTGGGTGCTGAAAAGAGTGGGATTGTGCCAAATTCAAGCTGAGTTGCTCATCATTGAATCCACTAAGATAGTTTTTATTCCCATTGCCGAGCACGTGGGATTGTGCCAAATTCAAGCTGAGTTGCTCATCATTGAATCCACTAAGATAGTTTTTATTCCCATTGCCGAGCACGTCATAGAGTACTAAGACTGCTGAGAATGGGCACATAGTTGGAGGAGGCTATCTAACGATGCAAACCTATAATTTCTATTAGAGACGATCTCTCCAAAGTTATGTTCATAGGCAATCACCAAAAATCGTCCGTTACTTACAGGTTGTTCTCTATTCAAGGGTCTTAAGTGATGATTTTGGGTTATGCTCATACAATCAAGTGAAACATGGTTACATGTTGAATCTTTGCTCTACTTTGTTCTAACAATGGAGAATCTAAATACAACATAATTAAGGCATCTTAAAAAATCAGAAGGCTTGTTTTATATCAGTCATATATGGAAGAGGTAAAATCTGTTAAGTAGCATAAATTATTCAAGGGCTGACTTGAAGAATTAGAGAGGATGAACTCTATGCCTACAGAGCAGAGTTTCCAGGTTCATGGGGAAAGGACTTCATCCGCCTCATAATAAGCCTATCAAGTTTACAAATCCTTTACATACCCTTGTACTTTTTAAAATGCATGTCTCAGACTACTAATACGTTCTTCATCTTCATACATCTGTTATGAATTTGTTGCTGCACAACACCATGCCATTAATATACTATTCCAAGTTAAAAAAGACTTTTCCTAACAATAAGAAGACATTTGCAGTACCAATAAGTTGCCTGGATTTTGTACCCTATGGAATAGGGTTGCCAAGTCTCTAAATCAGTTTGCATCTTCACGAGAGTATCAATCAAGCATATCTGAAACATAAAGCCACTTAGAACCTCATAGTGCTGCAAACTTAGATGCGTAGTTTAATTCTTTTATCCAAGTTGTTATGATCTCACTGGACCTTATAAATTGATCTTCAATTACAATAGCATTCCATTTACACAATTTTGACAAGGCATGGTGAAAGTGTAAATGGAATTCACTTTGGTTTAAAATGAGAAAAACTCGGGAAAGTAAAAAAATGATATAACATTTGTAAATATAGACATTTTTTATTTTGTTATTTTATTCTAAATATATTTTATAGAGATTACAAAGATGGTACACAAGAAAATTCTGATTGTATATGAAGAGTAGGGTTTTAAAACAACTATTTTAAGGGCTGGTCCTAAAATAGTAGGTGCTATGGTCATGGAGCACGACCTACTATTTTAGTGGTGGCACTTTTTAAGCTAAATACTCATTAAGGTATAAATTATAAACAAACTGAAGTATCCCTACTAAATCTAACCCAAAAACTCATTTTTCAGAGTGTTGACATTTCGTCAAATAGTTGTGCAAACTCATGAATTTTGATTTTCTGACTGCTGTTATGATTTTCTGAGTTTTGTTTGATTGCTTTCGATGTTTGGTTGAGTGTTTTCAATGCCAATAACATAAAGGAAATGCATAGAACTGATATGTAAATGATTACACAACATAAATTGATAAACCCACTTCCATTTATGCCATTAAATTAAAGATATAAGGTCTGATTAAAATGACAGTTATGTCTAATATGAAAATTATCAGACTGTAACAGCTCTATTAAATCCAATACACATGAAAGATTTGAATACCCAATATGCCAATAACATACCTATTCTATGCCAATATGAAAATACAATGTATGAAGGCTGATATGAGCATGATAACAATGGTAGAAGACTGAAATAGACTGTGAAATATGTAGCTACAGGTTTGATCGTTGTTATGGAAGTGCTGATATGAAATAGGTTGCCAAAATAGTACAACCAACAAGTAGAATGCAAGTATGTTATAGTATTGGCCTGGTTGAGACTCGATCTATCAATGGCTACACCTGATTTGAAGAAATATGCTGATATAACACTACTGCAAACTCAGATCTGCAAAATATATATCCGAAACTCACCCAATAAAGCCCAAATGAAGACCCAAGGTAGGCCCTCCCCAAAGGTGAACTGGGTTCTCGTCCAATCCATGATAGCTAAGTTACCGAATTGGGTATGGGTACGTGGGTACGGGTATAGGTATGGTATGTTGGTATGGAAATTTTTTTTTTGGAGGGTGGGTACGTTCGTACATAAAACATATAAAAATCATACATATAGACATATTTGCAACCTAAAATGTAAAAACAAGAGTTAAATTTAGAATACCACATATCATGCATATGCTAAATAGAACTTAGAACTACCATACATATAACAAATCTGAAATACAATTATACTAAATTAATTTGATATCAATTTTTCAAAACTTGAATGTTACGATAGGTATATAATTATATTGAATTCATTGTTCATTGGTTCAACATTTAAAACAAAATAATACAATTAACAGTAGGCATCATATGGATCATCAGGTTGATTAAGATCATCATCATTGACATTAGATGATGTACATAAAAAAGTTGAAAAAAACTTCGAAATCTGTGAAGACTTTCAAAAACAGTCAAACACCCCACGTCGACTGAAAAAACGTCGGGATTCGTCTATTTTTTAAAATACATTTCAGGAGTAAAAAATGTAGTACCCTAGTCGATTCCACGGGGTTTTTACATGTATCTGATTTGGATACATACCAATACCCAGAATCGGCAGGGCATAAGGGCGATTCCGGTAACTTAGTACGATAGCCCTTGACAGTTTTCGTTCCCAGAAGGCTGAAGCAATGCTGAAATCCTTCTCCAGAGCTCAAACTTGCAAAGTGTTTTGTAAATATGAGAGTAGAATGGCCAAAAAAGAGCCCAACACTTTGCTTTATAATTTCCATGAGCTTTTTTTAATAAAAAGCAATAAAATATTCCTCTTGAGGGTCTTTCCTCATCAAAAGAAAGGCCACTTTTTAAAAACAACTTAAGTTGCTAGGATGGGGGGCACTTTTCACTATTCACCTTATGATTTTCAATTACTATTCACTTTTCACTATTCCATTAAGGCAACCTTAATATTTTCACTTTATCTCTGGATTCATCAACTGAAATCCAAACTGATAGGCTCGTGAGGCTCCTAGCTAAACTCCATAACCCTCGGTTGGGTCCCCTAACCATGTTTTCTGACCTACGGGAACCCCAATGGTAGGCCAACCTCCACTAAGGTTTGAGTTGCCTAAGGAAGGGACATTACACAAACCCTCGTAGATGCTAATTATTTTAACTCTACTATTAATTCAAAGAAAAACTTATTAAAAATGCATTAACCTTAACACTAACTTAAAATTTTCCAGTCTATTTTTCTACCCCTAAGTATAAAAATAATCAAGAAAACAATAGGTATACATAAAAAAAAAAGTTTAGAACGATGTTTTAAAAAGTGTGGGAAAAACTTGGGAAATGGAATGGCAAATGTGTTTGGTCACAATTACTTGGGATAAATTGCTAGTTTTTTTGAGTTTAATGCTGCTATGGTTTCGATGTTCATTATTAGTCATAGCAACAACAACAGCAACAACATAAGTGCTAATGGTTTCTAAGCAGTATGGTCAAACTTGTTAAATGAATATCTAATATTGGAGTATTTATGACTCAGCAACTACCGTTTTAGATGTATTATTAAGGTCTTCCCACTTGAAGTGATTACTTTGCAATCTGTACTCAAGAATTCAATTAGTTGTGTGCCATAGCAGCATACTCAATACCTCTTTAATCTATATCAGACGATGATGTCAATTGTAAATATGTTGATTACTCCCTCAAAAAAAATTCCAATAGAATACAAGACAGCATCATTCATAACAGAATTTGATCACAACCACTACTAGGTTAATCCCTCTAGAGCCCCTCCTACAGTTAAGAAGAAGTAGCAAGGCTACAGTTGCTAATCAAATTCAGACGCCCAACATCATACAGATGTGTCCCACTGGGAGCAGGGCATAACTTTTGCAACATTTCAAATTTCTTGATCAACACAGCTGTACCTATCATACTACTTAAAAGAAAAAAGTAAGTCCCATTTTCAACTAGTCAAGCTCAATAAACAGTTCAGATAAAGTGCAAGTACAACAATGGAACTTATTGCAGATCTTCTAACTTTTGGCACAACTTGTGTTGAGAGCAGGGTAGGCCGGCCTTCCATGATTTTACTTAAAAATTACATACATGGTTCTATAAAATACAAGAACAATGCCACTAATCAATTCTTTGTTGCATTTATTTATCTATAAACTACCTCAAGTACATGTATATAGACGATCATACCCTGCTATGCAAATTATTACTTAACCGATATCATATTTGTCACCCTTTGCAACAATACCAATAATGATTCAAGCGCAGCTGTTTGATCAATAGTTAACTATTATACATCATATGTCTACACCAGAATACAAATTTACAGCCATAATGACCATGCATACTTCTTGAGGAAGTTGATTCACAACAAGGGGTAAACTAACAACCATGTGCAACTAACAATGGAACTTGATCGTGTACAAATTCATGCTACTGCTGCAATATGATATGTGTTTTGACTAAGTTATTCTTGGGAAGATGGCCACATTGATGGTGCTTTACTGTCATCTGCAGAGCTGAATAGGCTCTCACTACATTATGCCTAAAATGGATCCCAGCCCTTCCTCACAAAGGGAATTATGCTAGGGTCTAATAAGAAGAGATGCGTAATGTGAACATAGCATGAACCCAACATGCATCCAGTTATGGCAAATTTCATCATGACAAACAAAAGGTGTTATAATGACTGCCCAACCTGAAGAGAAAGAAGGTTGCATACTTAGAATGATTGTATCTTGGACTTAGGTGGCAATCAAGTTGACCTTTGGCGTTATGTGTTTGGACCTTATCCTCCATATACATTTTTCTGGATGATGAGAATTCCTTTTGGAAAAAGATTTCACAAAAATACCAAAGTAGAAAACAGCTAATCAAAATCTCTACATAGAAGCCAAGATGCTCACATGGGGGTGATAAAAGCTATAGAGCCAATAAAAGAAAAGAAGAAACTATTACACTTTTATTGAACAAAGATTTAACATATATACTGGTTATTAGTGTTAGGGTTGTATTTAATTGCAATCCTATGTGTAATCTATCGTATGTGACAAGTGAGCTTGAAGGCCTCCCTGTCTCTATCAGATGGAGCTGAAGGCAGCGCTGGCAGTTTGGGGAGGGGGTTGGCCCCCAAGGCTTTTTTAGGCACTTTTCGCACTGTTTTCTTGTCGTGGCGTTGTAAAACTACCTTTTTTATGTGCCTATTAATACATGCTTATGCATGAGGGGTTGGAGTGAGTTTTATATAGATTTCATTGGTACACAAGGGCTGCCAGAATGCTATTGGATTGAAGGGAGAAAGTCTTTTGCATATATACTCTTATGTTGAAGATTAATACGTACTTGTGCCTATCTTTGATGGTGGAATTTTTTTCTGCAAGGGTTTTCTCCATGTACATTTTGTGTCATGTTTTGGTTTGTTGATTTCTATTTGCTTTCATATAATCTCTTAATGGATAATCCAAGCTTTAATAAAAATCAGATTTGCATACTCTTTGAAGAGCTAACATTTGTTGTAGTTTACCTTGTTTGAATAACAATTAGCATGGTAGAAAGTGGCTGTAAATATTTAGTTTGCTTGGAGATAGTGAGACCACTTGTACTTTGCTATTTGAGGTGCATGAGCAGCAAAGTGTCTCCCCTTATAGTTGGGTCAATTCCAGTTCCACCCAACAAAACTCTTTTTGATTTGGGCCTTGGGGCTGACATTCCACTTCTCTATTGGTGGAGGATAGCTTTACAATAAATTCATTGGTAAAGCTCTAGGTTACACTGCTTGGTCCGCAAAGGACTGACATACTAGTTCCTAATAAGTTTTAGGGATGGGATGAGATATCTCCCTTGCATATTGCAATCATTTTAATAGGTCCCAGTTGGGATATTTCAACCCCTCAGCTGGCCTCCTTGGGACACCCCCTCTTTTTTTGAATTTCGCCGTTGGAATCTTCCTTGAGACATCTCCAGCAGTTGGGGATGGTCCTTGAATGTCCCAGGGATGCTAGGATGTCTGAGGGCTTTCCGATTTAAAAAATACAAGAACAGACTTAAATAAGAATAAAAAGACTGAAATATAAATGCTATATTTTAATTTTCTGATTTGCATTGTCATACAAGACTTAGAATCTTGTGTTTGTAATAGTTGTTTTCATTATAATATAACAATAAGATGTTTGCCATTTCACTCTTGCATCTTGTCAAACTCAATTTTCAGTTTCATGATTCAATGTTCAATGTCATGGAAGTTATTAATGTTTATGAGTTCAACTTAGTTAGCCTGTTAGAATTTTTAATGATGCTGAATTATGCAAATGAAATGCTGTTTTTTTTTTTCATTTTTTTTCGTATATTTTAAATTATATATAATTCTAACCTATATTACTTCTATACTTTCCTCCTTCTTTGTTTCTTCTTTAAAAATTACCTTTTAGAAGTTAGTTTCTTAAGCTTTAAACTCTAAAATTCCATTGTTAAAATAATTTTTTCCATCTTAGATTATAAAGTTTAACTTTTCTGTTTTCTGTTTTTTGTTTAGTCTGATATTGGTTTTTTCAGTCGTTAAGGCAAGTGATATAGGCAACAGCAAAAAGTTCTGGTCACAAACCACAGTTAAAAGTCAGTAGCATTCAGCTAACCACAATTCATAGGAAGGATGCTTTCAGTGCAACTTGTTGTACCTATTAGGTACACACAATATGTATGATATCTACATATTGAATAAGAATATAATATTAGATAGATGAATGTGAAGGGTAGGGGTGGTGAGATCTATATAAGTCAAGAGACGTACGATAGACCATGTTCCTAGGATGTAATAGGTTGCATCTGTCAGAACAACCATTGGTAACTAATGGCGTGTAATTAGTTACATCACATATTTACACATATTTATTGCTACCTCCATAAGAATTTTACAACATGAGATTGGGACAATGACCTACACAAGGAGTCTAAAAATAGTTGGCTGCCTTTCTATAAAAGCTTTTTCCGCATCTACATGATTGGCAGCATGCTGGGTAACTTGGACAATATTTCTGATGCTCACCTTCGCTGGATCCTCTTCCAATATGTCATGGATACATTTACATTCCTGATACATTAAGGACTTGAGGAGAAAAAACACCCCTTGTGGAAGCAACATGGAAATTGAGTTGTGTCTGATTTCTAATATCTGAACCATCATAGGACATTACTATGGAACCTTATTTCTCCATACAGTTCTCTATGGATTGACAAATTCCTGTAAATGCTACTTTTTCATTCAATATCTTTCCATTGCTTTTAATAAGAAAAGCCTAATATATTGATAAATATAGGAGCTACAAAAACAGATAGAAGCTACCTATAGCCAGACAATGGAGGGCATATAGACTAGAAAATTATTAAAGGAAGCTACTAAATAAAAGATTTGCGAAAACAGCAATGGAGGACCTATGCATGATGACTAAACTAAGAAAACATACTGCTCTGAAATAAATACTTATTCTCAAAGTGCCAATCTTAACTTTAGCATAGATCATAATAAGTTTGATCAAATTTGATGGGGTGGTATCCAACTCCAAGTCAGTTGATAGGGCTGTAAGAACTACTTTTCTTTTGCCTTTGTCCTTTAACAGATTCACTGATGGGGATGTAAGAATTTTTGGTGGTTGTTAAATTTTGCCAACTTTAATGTACTTGTGGATGCTTTGGAGGGTAATACTGAAATACCTAGTACAACAGGGGAGGGTGGGGGTCTATTTTCACTTTCTGTCTACCTCCTAGAGTGGGAGGAGTGGGATCTTCAAACAAATTTTCCAACAGCAGGTTAATGGATGAGTTATATTTGGCTTGGGTTATCCCCCATTGGTTGAGATGCTTGTATACCTTGTTAAGTTGGCCTGAAACAGGGTTGTTTATGCTAATGAGTTATTGGCTTGAAAGCACTAACTGACAAGATAGTCCTTTCCTAGATATCAAGTGTCATCTTGAATGACATTATCTCATCCCATCCTAGTAGTAACGGTGCGACTATGATTGCTGAGGTGTATGGATGTGGTTACATAGCCTTGGTTTTACTCCAATGAGAGGATGGATTATAATGAAAAGCAGAATAGTGGATCTGCAATATGAATGAAGGCTCAGGAATGGGCAGGTGGGTGTCAGACATGTCATTTAAACTGAAACTTTCTAGTCGAGGAGAAGAGCTTTATGACACCAAATTCCTTCCAAATGAGATAACTGTTCATGTTTATTATGCTTCTTTTGCCTATGGATCTTGAGACCTGCAGCATACTCATCTAAGGTGTTCAGATAGTGGGCTGTTACATTATTTTAGTTACATAGCTATTGTTGCATCTAGAATTGAACCTTGGCATTTTTGCATTGGAGTCCCTTGTCCAGGATTGGAGCTGTGAACTAAGGGGTTTAAGCTGGGGCTCACCCTGATCATAATGGTGATACATGGTTTCAATCACAGAAAGTAAAATATGTCTGTGGAGGCAAGTGTTGGGAAACATGTGGATGATAACATATACTAGAAATAGCTGCTGATATAGTAGAGAAAAAATATCTGTTACCTTCATGAGGACCTAGTACCACCATCAGAATTCTGGTTTTAAAAATTTCTGCGTGAATACATTTCAACAACTTTTTTTGAGAACTACAACGCAGTTGTTAGAAGTTTCTGATCACAGAACAAGATGACGAGGCTCATTGTTTCTTTGTCTCGCTTCCAGATTTCCTTTTAAGCATCTAGATGTCATAGTATAAGCAGTGAGCTCAAAAAATAATATCCATTGCCAAATTCTAATGAAGATTTATGCCTGCATCGTTGAGGAACATGCATTAATTGCAATATTAATTGGATATGATGCCTTTGAATGTTTATAGATTTGATACCAAAATGACACTCATTGTGGTCTCATGGAGCAAAAGGGAAATAGTATGCAAATTGCGTTTATGGTGTAAAATTTTAAATTAATGAGTGGACAAGTCAGAGATAGCATTGTATGCATTTTTGTTGTTTCAATGGCTGTGTTCGTGATAAATCTAACTAGAGTTGATCTACATGATGAACTCATTTAAGGAACCAGACCCTGGTACAAGCTATATTGATTATGCTAAGATTTTAACTTTTCCTTTTCCTGTTAAGTTTTTGCTTTCTTTTTTGTCTTATTTTCTCTTTAAGGATTTGCATTGGAAGAGTTTGGCATCAAAATACAAATTTGGTGATACAGTTGATGCATGCAACATTCTTGTTTAATTTGTAAAGAGTAAAGACTGATGGAAATCATGTTATGGCAGTGACGTAAGATTTTTTTTAAAAATTTTTTTAGCCTTTATTGACTGATGGAAAGTTTGCTGGAACAGGTTGATGTATTCATGGATGCTGCATTTGATTCAGTAAGAAAAGACATTGGATTTCTTGAACTGGAGCTTCATGCATTGAGTTCCAAACAGTTGAACAAAAAATCAACTATTCCCGCTGTTGAAACTACAGCTTGTACTACTGCACAGCAATGTGAAGCCTCAATTCAAACACTCCATTCTCTCTGTCTGCAGAAGTCGTTTAGAGAACGACTTCTTCAAAATAGGGTCAGACATTAGTAGTGCTAATTCAATATATATTAATTCTATAATGTATAGAATCTGTTTATTTGTGACATAAATGAATCTTTATGGTTTGATGATGAATTATGTGTTCTTTGTTTAAAGTTATTTTGTTGGTGGAAAGAAAGTTGAGCTTAAGTGCTTTCCCCTTATTTATTTCTAAAGATGTAAACAATGGTCATCTGTAGATCTTTGTGTTTTGACATGGCTGGTAGTGACTCATAATTTTAAGTGTTCAGGAACTCTGCGAGAATGGTGGCATACTTTCCTTAGCAGTATCAGTGCTGAAGTTGAAAGTACCATTGAATTTTACAGATGCAACGTATGTTGTTGCTTCAGTGTCTCGTTTAAAATCCAAAGTTCTATCAATGGTGGGCATTTTAAATTTCAAATTGCAACATTGCAAAAAAGATACTTATATTTTGATGAATGCTTTTAATTTAACATTCCTTAATTTCCTTCATTATAGTTTTGTCTTGTTGATTTTAAACTAACTGTTAGTGAACCATAAAAGATTTATATTGCCTATTGATTAGCATTTTTCATTTATTGCAGTTGCTCCAACTGTGTGAGTCAGAAAATTGCTCATATTTGGATAAAGTAGCTAATTCTCCAAGGAGCATGCGCTTGGCAGTCTCAGTAGTATCTGAGGTTGGATACTTGAAATTTATTTTTAGAAATATTACACAAACTTATATGGTATGCCATGTTTTAAAGTTCTGTCCTGAATATTTATCAAATTTGAACGATTGTCTCAGGTCCTTGATTTGTTAAAAAATACCTTGCAAAAAGAACCAAAACCACCTGAGGTATATACAGACAATGATAGCCCTAAGGGTTACATTCTCCTGAATTCAATGCGACTTGTTGATAATTTGTCAAATGACACAAACTTCCGTTCTTTGATCATTAATAATATTGTAAGTAATTTCTTGCCTGTTCATCATCATGTTTAAATAAAAGTAAATCAATCTAATTCACATAACATTATATTTATTCTTTTAATTTTTCCAGCGTGGACTGTTGTCAGACTGGAGACCTGCTTCAAGTATTGGCATTACCTCCAGAAGAGTTTTTGTCGTGTTGGTGTGCGGTAGACTTGTCAGAATCAGAGGAAGATGCTATTCTTATGTATGATCCTTTCCATGCTGCTGGGGCAGTTATGGTATCATCCATAAGTGCAGGGCCCTGTTCTCTTCCAACTTCAGTCCCTCTGGCAGCACAACCAAACAGGGCAATCAGTGGGTGTGCTTTGAGATTGAATTGCATCCCTCCTGCTGCTCATGCTCAACAAAGGACAACATCATTAGTGAACATACTTGCAAATCTACATTGTTATGTGCCAGGCGTTTGTAAAGGTCATATCCATATGTGTATCTATTACTGTTCTTAATGACTTAGTTAATTTCTTTATTTGAAAAGGATCATTGTATTTTATTTTCTACACTTTTGAATATATTGTAACAATGCTAATATCGTCTATTTTTTTTTTGGCTGCTATGCAGAAGAAGTGAAAAATCAATTCTTCAATAGGTTTCTTGATTGCTTGGCTATGCAGCATCTTAATCAATCTAGTGAATATTTTTGTGACACTGAAGCACAGACAACTGTTCGAATATGCAAAAATCTCTGTAAATTCCTTATGTGCATCAGTTCTATTATCAAATCAGATGCTTAATTACTGTTCATGATGTTTTTTATTTCATTGTAAGATTTTAAAGCATTATACTAATTTTTCTAAGGTGAATATGTAGGCACTTTGCGGGATCATGCAATGTTATTAATTCCTAATTTACATTTGGAAGATGTGCAAGTTCTTAGGTAACATGTCCCAAGATACTGTCAACTTTTTAATTTCATGCTATTGAAGGGAAAGCTTGTTTTACATTTAACCAGTGTAATGTGTTTCATCTTTTCCACTGGGACATTTTGATACCCCAAGTTCTGGTTAAATTCTTTTCCATATGATGTATTTTAATGCCTTTATTTATTAATCTAAATCCAGGTTGTGCATATTCATGCAAATTTTTTACCGAAAGGCACATGGAACAACAAAATGAAATAAAACATCCTTTAATGACCATTAAAGGGCAAGCATCTCATTACTGAAAAAATTATAAAAGCTTACCAATCATTTCATTTATTGTCATAATTATATAATGTTATACAAGCCTAACACTATATCGACTATAATAGTCAGATGCTTGGTTATGTTAGTATGAGTTGAAAAGTTATAGATGTTAAATACCTCCATATGAGGATGAGTGAAAATTGTGTTTGAATGGGGTGTGATATGGTAACCAGGCTCTGGTTTTGAAGTTAAAAGAAGAATTAGCTGTCTCTACTGTACTGGCTCTGAGTTATGGTTTGTGGACTTTGCTGTAGGGAACATCCACCTATGTTTTGCCCATACAAAATTGCATTTTGAAAACTAGTACTTTTTTAAAAACTGTTCTTTTCTTGGAAACTCTTTGACAATGGTTTTGCAGTACTAAACTTATCTCCCAAATCTTCTGTTTCTGGGGCAGTTCTGGCCCGGCAGTGCATGTACTTTCCCAAAAGTGGTTGATTTTGGGGGGAAAGATATTGTGGATCCTACAAAGCCCCCAAGTAAATATGATAGTTTATAAAAAGAACCAAGAAGAACATTAAAGTAAACAAGAAAATGTAACAACCAACTCCTTCTAAACATGGGTTTACCAAAAGTTTTACACCGAAGGTTAGTAATCATTGAGCAAGGTAAACGAGATAGATTTTCTTTTAAAAAACAAGAAACAACCATGCAACTGCATATTATCTCAAATAGATACAACAAAAGCATCATCATTTACTATTACACTGAAAAGATTAACAACATTTACATATTTCAATTAATCCTTTGAGTAAGCTATTAAAAGTAATTGCAAGATAAGGGTCAGTGTTCCATATCTAGTTCTTTTTGTCTTCCAAGACTTGGCATGCCACCTGCAAGAGGGAGAGCATCATCCAGGTGCTTTACGTCCAACCTTGGACTTAAGCGGTCCCCCGCACATCTTCATGACCGGAAGTGGCCCTACTCTTCAACAAAAGGATTAGTTGGGAATCCTCTCAGATTGCCATCTGAGCTCTGGTGTTGTGTCCTACTTAACTAACTCCGTCACACTACTATGGACTCCCTCCAACTAAGTACAACTCTAGCTAGCTAAGTATCCAGGTCATAGTGAATTGACAAGCGCATGCAGTGGCAATTGCACTCACTATGGCCATAGTTTTTGTAACTTAAGTACAACCGCTACTTAAAGTGAAGTCATAGTTCGTCCACCTTGCTCGAATTGGAAAAACACTTTTGACCTAGTCATACTGGAACTACTTGTCCCACCTGACAAACCTTGCCACAAGGTTCATAACACAACATGACTTGTTTTCCTATTGAGATTCAACTGGGTTGACAGAAGAAAGGACCTTTCCTGAACCCTCGTGTTACTTGGCGTAACTCTCAGGTCTTGGCTCTTGCCACTGGTTCAAGGTCTTAAGATTCATGCTTTTTTTTCCACTTAGGGTTTCCTATTCTCATAGAAAGACTTCTTGGCAGTCGCATGCCAACTCAATGGTTGAATTTGTCCTAATTGGACTTAGGGCTAATTAGTAAACTCAAACATAAAGGCCTCCTCCTGGAAGCATACAGTTTAAATACATAACCCTAGAAGGGTTTTACTCGTTCAAGATAGGGTAATCTTTCAGAAATTCCCAATCTTTTCACGTTATTTTATTAAGGAAGAAGGCTGTAATTTAAGAGGGTTTGGACTTAAGCATAACAACTCTGCATTCCAATTTACACATGTCTTCATAAATGAAAGATTCAACAAACAAACAAGGAATCACTCCTATATTGAGGCAATCTTACCACTTAGTGCCTACTGCATTCTAACACTCTTACTTGACTCTTTTCAAAGTCTTGTGCATTAGTTTCATCAACAGCCATATTACAAAAGAAATATCTAAATCCCTGCCTAGGTTGAAATGCACGCAAACTACATAGGCACCTCCATGCTCAATCACATGTTCGAGCTCGTGGCTCTTTTAATAAGATTATCCTCTTTTATGAAGACTAAAGGAGCAAATGAGAACATAATATTTAGATTAAGCCACAATTCTGGTATCACACTTTTCAAATCTTAAAAAGAAACTAATAAACCAATTTTGTTCAGGCTGATAACTTAGACTTCAGCATGTGTAAACATGTAAATGAATACAGCTCATACAAGCTTCAAATCAGCCAACACTCAAAACTGTTTAAAGAAATGGGAGAGAACAGAAGCATAGATTACATGCCTGCCGAAAGATAGATGGAGATGAGAGTTGAAATTAAGTCGGTTGAAAATGACTCTTGCAGAACCAAACTCCGCTCTAGCATTACTGGTAACAAGGAACTGCTCTTCCCTATTGTTACTCAGACTTTTTAAAACATCCCAATCCACTTTTGCCAACCCCAACACAAACACTAAAAGGATTATATATAATCGTAGACCGATTCCCGGTTCCAAACTGTTTTCAAAACAGTTACCAAATCGTTCCAATTTAACCTCCATCGCCTAAAGATGGACTCATGGGATAAAGGCAAGAATCAGTTTTTTAAACCGAATGGTTCTCATAGGTTAATAACCTGATAATCTCCACCACAATGGTTTACCCAATGAAACAAATTAAGCAGCGATTAAAGTCGCATTTCTCTCCTCACCTCGCCTTTATCCCAGATGATACTCCCCTGCTTTCTCCATGAAGGTGTTCAGATCATCTTGCCTCATCACTTAGGAAAGATAAAGGTAGTTAGCCTGACAATCAATACAGTATCTTCATCATATTGCATTCATATTCACATTTGCTTTTAAAGAAAGAAAATTCCTTGCATAACATTTCATCTGATTCATAGCATCAAACACCCATAGTTCTATCAGAAAACTTTGATCAAAACATTTCATAATTTCATTATAACATAACAATCTTTCGAGATTATATGTGTCATTGCATAATTTACTCAAGGTAAAGAAAGTAGTTTATGTAAACTAGGGTGGGATGTAACAGAAAATGGAAAATAGAACACTCAAATGAAAAATCTAGCAAACATTACAAGCGCATCAAAGACAAACAACGAGTCTTTTATTTCATTTCTCATTCTAGATTTCTAAGTTCGAGAGGCAGCAAAGACTTGTGATTGCAAGGGTAGCAAGAACAGTTTTCATCATATTCTAAGGCACGGGTGGTTGTTTTTAAAGCAGGGACAGCAATGGGTAGCAACAATTCTTCTTTTGAGAGCAAGGACAGCAATTTGTAGCAATTTTGGGTTCATTCGTTTCCTTCTTTTTCTTTATCCGTCGCTCCAAGTTTTGCTTGAAAAAATGAAGTAATTTCAGCTTCATCAGGATCTAGTCTCTGTGCATTCTAATCCTTGTCTTGTTTGTCACTAGAAAGAATAGTACTCAAAATTGCAAATAAAAGATTGGTAAGTGGATCCTGAAGTAACAGACATTGGATATTTTCAATGTCCATGACTGTTTTTCATTCCGAGGATCATGGATATCTTCGTTAGGCACCTTCTGTGGAGCTATTAGAGTTGTGTCTTCTTGTTCTATTGCTGATTTTGATGACTGAGAGCTGAGCATATTTTGAGTTATTCATTTGTTTGTCTGATGTGTACAACCTGATAAAGGTTAATTTTGGAGTTCATTTTTTCATGAGTATACCCTAATATATAAAGACAAACTATCGACATTGCTTTGTTATTGCAAATAATGTTTAATAAATAATGTGTTTCTTTTGTGAATTTGCCATCTTAATTGCTTATCTTTTGTTGGCATTTAAATTAGCATCTTTGGAGTGCTATTTGTAAACGGTCAGCTATTGCAAGTGTTATAGTACTGCTTCAGATTATAGAGAGGGAGATCTCTCTTTGCTGATGTAATGTGTAAGACAGGGTAGAGTAGACTAAGGTTCCTATCCTTTTGTACTCAGCGGTAGGACACAAGGGTGCACAAACACAATGCGCGGTAGCTAAGCTTTTCTCTGGTTTCTGCAGATCTTAACTACGACTAAACTAACTTTTAATCTATCCTATCTCCCCAAGATAAACAGAGCATGAGGGCATAGGAGCGGGAATGGATGGTTGGATAACTTGAATCCGCTGTCTCCTTGGAATATGGTGAAGGCTCTGAACTCTCAAATATACGCTAGGATAAGGTTTTATACAAGGAAACACTCTTCATGGTAAGTTGGATCTGAGACCTGCCAAGGAGGAGGAACCCTTATCCAAGGTATGGGCTAGGAAACAACAAATTATGATGTTTTGGCCAACAAACTTGCTAAGGAGGAACCCCTGTCCGAAGTATAGGTTGAAAGTCAATCCATTAAACAACATCACACGACAACTGTTAATAACAAATATCCAAGGAGGAGGAACCCCTATTCGAGGAGGGAAATGAAACAACAAGCTATTTAAACACAAGACATTATGGAAGAACTCAAATCTTTAGATCAAATTGCATGTGCCTTTTGATTTCTTTCTTCAAGCTTTCTGAACGAGTTACAAAGATTGGGAAAGCAAAGGCACAAAATCATGCACAATTATGATCAACCAATGAACTCTCATCCAAGAGTGAAGAAATATTTGCTTTCAAAGTTGTTGGCAACAATGGTGCAACAATTTTGCATAGCAAGTAAAGGTTGAACAAACAATGAGCCCAAGGCTCTTATTTATAGAACTCAAAGGAGTAGGCAACCCTAAAATCTCCTTGAGTTAACAAACAGTTCTTGCCAATCAATTAAGCAAGATTTATTCGTAGAAAGGGGGAACAAACAGTTAATTGGAAATGTACTCGAGTTAATTGAAACTAAACAAAGAGTCAACTGGAAACTACTTCAGTTGACTGAAACTAAACTAAAGGTGAACTTTAATAGAAAGTATGCCTCCAAAATAGACATCCACGTTTAGTGGAGATTTGAGATCCATAAAATAAGGAAGTCAATTAGACATCCTTAATTAGTGGGATCTGACAATGCATGATTTGTGGGATGTGGAGTTAACTTGGAAAGGGGCATCGAGTTAACTCCAATTACATTTAATGTCTTCTTGAGTTGACTTGGAAAGAGGCATCAAGTCAACTTAAAGTATCATAAATGCCATTTGGAGGGTAGGACGTCCCAGCTAGGTGTCTGACACCTCATCATCTTGAGTCAACAACTCCTTTGACCAGTCTTTGACTTTTTCAGATTCTAGCAAACTGCTTTTGATATTTGATCTTGTTTGCAGTTGTGTCATCCAGCCTTGTTGACATGGAATGTGGAAGGTAGTGTGGTAGTAACCGGTGGCGGCTCTATGTTGGGAATGACTACCTTCCGCATTTGGCTATCCATTGTACGGTGATGTCATTTACGCCTTCTAAGGCGTTCGTCTTGACTACGGGCTTCACTTGATGCATGTCCGTGTCGAGTGTTTTCAGAAAGTCGTGAAGTAGGACCATTTTGGTCTTGATTTCGACTTGAGAGTACTGTATTCTAAAAAAATCGATTGTTGACTGTAAACACGGATATGTTCAGACAACTTTTTTTGCAATTGCTAAAAATAGCTTGCCGGGGGGTAATTTTTATCAAAATATCTGAGACGTGGGTTTTACTTAGAATAATTTTCTAAATGGACCCAGAATGTCAGAAATCCCAAAAAATCACTTTTCCTCGTACATGCAAGAGCCCTTCGGGGCAGAGGTTTTAGAGGCAGCAGAGGCTTATTTTTCCCAGAAAAATCTGACACATGGGTATTGGTGGTGCTTCAAAGTTGAACAAACCTAGTTTGTCTGATTTTTTAAATTGTGACATTTACCGGAAACCCTAAAAAAGTAAGGGCAACAGGGCAACTTTTTACGGTAAAATTTGGCACGTGGGTTTTTTTGAATATGCTATGCTGATCATACCCAGAAGACTAGATTTGTGAAAAACCTCCGTTTATTGTGACATGCAAGAAGTTTAAGACAAAAGAGAGGAAGAAGATAAGAGGAAGATTGGAAGTTATTTTCCACCTTCTTGTAAAAATGTGTCTCTGGATGCAACCCCTGAGAAATCATCCTTCTGTGCCGCTAATCTTCAAAAATAATGAAGAATGGTCAAAACCCTCTGTCAAATCTTGAAAAGATGTCTTGGAGAGCAAATGGCTGCTCTTGAGCTCCAACCTACAAAGACAAACAATGAATAATGATGTCCAAGCTTGATACATAGTGATTGATGCCTGAATGCATCAAGTATGGGCACCAACTCATGATTGAAGATTGATTTAGCTTGATTTGGAGTTCTAAAAGCTGATTTCCACTGATTGTGGATCGTTTTGGCCAAGTTTGCCTCCAAAATCTCTAATTTAAAACAACAAACTTCTATTTGACTTTTTAGGCGTCCTTGAGTTTGAACAATTTTTTTTTAGAATTTAGAACCTATGTTTGATTTGCTTTCCCGGTTGATCAGTTGATCCTGAACAGCTGTTGATAGATTCGTTGTTGAGCTGGGACTGTGCTGAAGAGACGTGCCTGGGAGATGCAAAGCCAGAAAATTGAGTTTGAGGCTCTAGAAGACTGGGCACCTTTCTCCAGTAGTGGCGCTTTTGTTCTTGCCTTAGCCAATTTTCCATGTTTGTTCTTCAATTTCTCCATTTCAACCCTTTGTGCTTCCATTTGATATCTCTGTTGATTGACGAATCAGACACTCGCGCTTGACGATTCATTAGGTGACCAGCTCAGTCCTGCAAAGGATGACAAATTTCTCAGCTTCTAGAAGTTAGTTTAAGGTCTCAAGAAGCAGGGGCGCCTTTCTCCAGTAGGGGCACTTTTGCTCTTTTTACCAATTATTTCATGTCGAAAACTACCTCGGTTTGATCTCTGTCATCAGATGATTGCTTTGTAGGATTCCTTCACTGATGGTTTCGTTGTCGAAGTTGATCCAAACGGAGAAGACCATCCTAGGGGTCCTTCAGCCATTCAACAACATCTAAGTGCCCAGAAGAAAGGGTGCCTTTCTTCAGCAAGGGCACCTTTTTCAAGCTAGGCAGCCATTTTGGATGTCTCTTGATAACAACCTCTTCGCACTCCATCGATGTTTGTCGGTGATCACTGAATCTGATGATCTTGCTGAATGTTTCATTGTCGAGCCAGTAGGAAAATGTTGAGGATGACTGCCTCAGACAAATTAGGTGACTGTATTTGGCCCTTGAGATCCAAGGGTGCCTTTCTCCAGTAAAGGCGCTTTTAGCACATGTGCTTGAATTCTCCTTGGTAACATTTCCAAAGTTAGCCAAATTTTGGCCCTTCTTTAGTTTCCAGAATCCCCTTCGTAAAATATCTTTTTTAGCCTTTTCCGCCATATCACGTCGTTGAAGATTTTGAAGCTTAGCTTTCAGCACCTGGTACTGGCCAATCTGCCATTAATGGCTGCAGAGCTCCTAATTTTCTTCCTGAAAAATAGAATTAAACCCACAAGAGTAAAACATACTTTTTGATGATTCTGACTTGACCGATGTGATCGTGAAGTTGATTAGTCCTATCAAAATCAGTTTCAATCATTTCTGGGAAGGTCCTATTTTTGGGGGTTTCCCTAAAAATAGTGGTACAAAACCCCAATTTTCAAATTTTTAGAAATTTGCAAACATCTTCCTTGACACAAACCCACAAAAACCTTATGTTTGGTTTGACCTAAAATAGATTTTGACAACATTTTACATGATTTAGCTCAATTTAAGCAAAATGCCAAAATTTTTTGTTTTGGGTACACCATTAGGCTCCGTCTGGTGACCATGTCGGATACTTACAACATAGGAGAACCGAAAATCTCAAGTTTCTCATACCAGTACTCTTATTAGTTGGGTAACGGAGTCATGACTTATTTCCTAATTCACCTAATAATTGGAGTTCACCTATTTATTGGGGCTCACCTATAACAAGACTACTTAAGAAATCACCTACAACACAATGATACTTTACTGAACGGGGAAACACATAACAACATAATGTTAAAGCAAAGAAAAATTATTTTACAATGAACTCACGTTATCCCTGAAGGGACGAAATCTTTCAAGTATTGCCTGCTTCATGGCAATGCAAAGAGCCTCCCATCGATGTTGCTTTTGCCTAAAAGGCTTTACTTCTTTTCTGATGGGAATTGTAGGAGATAATCCCTCTGGGATGAAGATTCTCAGGTATTTATATATCCAAGCAAAAGTACTTTGACAGAAGTCAGAATACGATGCAAATGGGAAAGCTGATACCCCTGAGGCATTAGTTCCGCCATAGTTCATTCTCAGCGTGTTGAACTCTTCAAACCAGTCGATCGAGCTCCAAACTTGATTTCTATAATGCCGTAGGTGATCTGTGCTGACCTGAAAATATCCTTTGACTGGCTCATGGATCAGCTCTAGATCACCTTTAATACATAGGAGTTTGATTCCCATGTCTTCGGCATCTTTGAGGCCTAACAAAAGCACCTCTTTCTCAGCTTCAATGAATTCCAATTGCATAGATGAGTGCAATTGTCCTTTAGGGGAGATGATCACTTCCCCTACTTCTGAAACTGCTGTTGTGGAACAACTTCCATCAAACTGTGTTGTCCATGACCTTGTGTCTTTTGTCAGTCTCCTTTTAGAACAAACAATGTTCTGATCTTCAGTTTCTACCTCTGGCAGAGTCACATAATTACCGGGACCTGTTTTAGGCTTTTCTCCTATTGGAACAGATGACTTGAGCACAACCTGCTTTTTTACAACATTGAGAATCTGATCTACTTGTTCTGGATGATCCTGAAGATATTCCAGTAGAGAGATTTGTACCTTAGTCTTCATCATGGAAGCTATGATGTCAAAATTTGCTGAAGACGGATCTTGAGCAACTGGCATAGCATTCTTCTGTGAAGACCTGGGATTGGAAGTGGAAGGAACCTCTTCACCCTTTTCGCTTGATCTTCGTCTTTCTTCCTCTTCTTTTCGTGCTTTGAGGTACTAAGCACGTCTAGACACAGGCGTTGAAACATTTTCATGATTCACTACAAGAGCGTATTGACGGTATGCCTTTTCTTTTTCTTTAATAACAGGTTCAAAGTATCCTGTTGCAGAGTTGCCATCAAAGTTGTCCGTCTGGTAAGACAACATTCGAACTTGTTGGTACAAAACTAGAACTGGGAGCAGCTTCAGTGTATCCCATGATTTGGGTCATTCTTAGATTCTTAGGACACATGGATTCGGTATGTTCATCACTGTCATGGAAACAACAAAATACTGCACTGTGTGCAACTTCAATCGTTGATCTTGATGGAGGTGTTGGCAACTGTGGCTGAAGATTGTCTCTCTTCAGCTGGTATAGTTGTTGAACTAGAGATCTGACAGAATCTGTTTTCATCAAGCTGGAAGTGATCATATTATCCTCCAACTTGATGGCGTGTTCTTGCACACTTTTCAACTTTGTTTCTTTTGCCATCTTCAGGAAGAAGGCTATCTTTGATGGAAGAGCATTTATGAAACAACTTATCAGAATCTCCGGTGATGGATTGAGCGTAGAAGAAATTCTTGTAACAAGACGATTAAATCTTGATACAAATTCCCTCATGTGTTCGTTACGTTCCATCTTTGAATTTGCAAGCTGGGAAAACAACATATGATTGTCTTTAGCGGGCTTGAATCTCACATCTCGCTCATAGTTTCCCAGCTTGTAATAACGCCTGGCTTTAGGTGATAGAACTAGTCAGAAGCATTCCCAACAAGAGTCTCCACAAAGAGACGCACTGCGATGCCTTCATGTGGTACATGCAAGACGACGCAAGCCGTTGTGAATGCAACAAAATGCTCATTTGGGTGTCGACTTCCATCGCTGTGAAATTGGGGAAAGTGCTTCCTTGACCCTTTAGGTAACTCATGATTTACTTGAAAAGCTAGAGGTCCAATACTATTACCCCAAGGCAATGAAGGTGGACGCCTCTTGCCAGCATTATTGTTGTTACCGTCCATTGCTTCTTGTATGGATCGTGCAATCGGATGCTAGAGGATCATTCCCGTGACATAAAAGCGTTAGCTTTTTCTTGAAGTTTTATGCCTTGTTGCCCCATGGTGGATGCCAGAAAACTGTTGGCGTTTAAATTAGCACCTCTGGAGTGCTATTTGTAAATGGTCAGCTATTGCAAGTGTTATAGTATTGCTCCTTCGGATTATAGAGAGGAAGATCTCTCTTTGCTGATGTAATTTGGAAGAAAGGGTAGAGTAGACTAAGGTTCCTATCTTTTTGTACTCAGCGGTAAGACACAAGAGTGCACAAACACAATGCGTTGTAGCTAAGCTTTTCTCTAGTTTTTGCAGATCTTAACTACGACTAAACTAGCTTTTAATCTATCCATCTCCCCAAGATAAACAGAGCATGAGGGCATAGGAGCGGGAATGGATGGTTGGATCACTTGAATTCGCCGTCTCCTTAGAATATGGCCAAGGCTTTGAACTCTTGGATATACGCTGGGATAAGGTTTCATACAAGCAAGCACTCTTCACGGTAAGTTGGATCTGAGACCTGCCAAGGAGGAGGAACCCTTATCTGAGGTATGGGCTAGGAAACAACTTACTAGAAACAACAAATTGCGATGTTTTTGCCACCAAACTTGCTAAGGAGGAGGAACCCCTGTTTGAAGTATAGGTTGATAGTCAATCCATTAAACAACATCACACAACAACTGTTAATAACAAATATCCAAGGAGGAGGAACCCCTATCCGAGGAGGGAAATGAAACAACAAGCTATTTAAACACAAGACGTTATGGAAGAACTCAAATCTTTAGATCAAATTGCATGTGCCTTTTGATTTCTTTCTTCAAGCTTTCTGAACGAATTACAAAGATTGGGACAACAAAGGCACGAAATCATGCACAATTACAATCAACCAATGAACTCTCATCGAAGAGTGAACAAATATTCGCTTTCAAGGTTGTTGGCAACAATGGCGCAACAATTTTGCATAGCAAGTAAAGGTTGAACAAACAATGAGCCCAAAGCTCTTATTTATAGAACTCAAAGGAGTAGGCAACCCTAAAATCTCCTTGAGTTAACAAACAGTTCTTGCCAATCAATTAAGCAAGATTTATCCCTAAAAAGGGGGAACAAACAGTTAATTGGAAATGTACTCGAGTTAATTGAAACTAAACAAAGAGTCAACTGGAAACTACTTCAGTTGACTGAAACTAAACTAAAGGTGAACTTTAATAGAAAGTATGCCTCCAAAATAGACATCCACGTTTAGTGGAGATTTGAGATCCATAAAATAAGGAAGTCAATTAGACATCCTTAATTAGTGGGATCTGACAATGCATGATTTGTGGGATGTGGAGTTAACTTGGAAAGGGGTATCAAGTTAACTCCAATTACGTTTAATGTCTTCTTGAGTTGACTTGGAAAGATGCATCAAGTCAACTTAAAGTATCATAAATGCCATTTGGAGGGTAGGACGTCCCAGCTAGGTGTCTGACACCTCATCATCTTGAGTCAACAACTCCTTTGACTAGTCGTTGACTTTTTCTCCCTCTTGCAAACTGCTTTTGATATTTGATCTTGTTTGCAGCTGTGTCATCCAACCTTGTTGACATGGAATTTGGAAGGTAGTGTGGTAATAACCGGTGGTGGCTTTGTGTTCCGAATGACTACCTTCCGCATTTGGCTATCCATTGAACGGTGATGTGATTTATGCCTTCCAAGGCGTTCGTCTTGACTACAGGCTTCACTTGATGCATGTTTGTGTCGAGCGTTTTCAGAAAGTCATGAAGTAGGACCATTTTGGTCTTGATTTCGACTTGAGAGTACTGTATTTTGATAAACTCGACTGTTGACTGTAAACACAGATATGTTCAGACAACTTTTTCTACAACTACTAAAAATACCCTGTCGAGGGGTAATTTTTATGAAAAAATCTGAGACGTGGGTTTTACTTAGAATAATTTTCTAAATGGACCCAGAACGTTAGAAATCCCAGAAAATTACTTTTTCTCGTACATGCAAGAGCCCTTTGGGGCAAAGGTTTTAGAGGCAACAGAGGTTTATTTCCAAAAAATAAATTTTCCTCGTACATGCAAGGGTCCTTCGGGGCAAAAGTTTTAGGGGCAGCAGAGGCTTATTTTTCCCGGAAAAATTTGACACATGGGTATTGTTGGCGCTTTAAAGCTGAAGAAACCCAGTTTGTCTGATTTTTGAAATTGTGACTTTTTCCGGAAACCCTAAAAAAATAGGGGCAGCAAGGCAACTTTTTATGGTAAAATCTGGCACGTGGGTTTTTCTGAATATGCTATGCTGATCATACCCAAAAGACTAGATTTTGGAAAAACCTCCATTTACTGTGACATGCAAGAAGTTTAAGACAAAAGATAGGAAGAAGACAAGAGGAAGATTGGAAGTTATTTTCCGCCTTATTGTAAAAATGTGCCTCTGGATGCAACCCCTGAGAAATCCTCCTTTTGTGCTGCTTTTCTTCAAAGATAATGAAGAACTGTCAAAACCCTCTGTCAAATCTTGAAAAGATGTTTTGGAGAGCAAATTGATATTCTTGAGCTCCAACCTACAAAGACCAACAATGAATAATGATGCCCAAGCTTGATACATAGTGATTGATGCCTGAATGCATTAAGTATGGGCACCAACTCATGATTGAAGATTGATTTAGCTTGATCTCGAGTTCTAAAAGCTGATTTCCACTGATTGTGGATCGTTTTGGCCAAGTTTGCCTCCAAAATCTCTAACTCAAGTCAACAAACTTCTCTTTGACTTTTTAGGCTTCCTTGAGTTTGTACATTTTTTTTTCACGATTTTGAACCTCTGTTTGATTTGCTTTCCCGGTTGATCAGTTGATCCTGAACAACTGCTGATAGATTCGTTGTTGAGATGGGACCGTGCTGAAGAGACGTGCCTGGGAGATGCAAAGCCAGAAAATTGAGTTTGAGGCTCTAGAAGACTGGGCACCTTTCTCCAGTAGGGGCGCTTTTGTTCTTGCCTTAGCCAATTTTCCATGTTTGTTCTTCAATTTCTCCATTTCGACCCTTCGTGCTTCCATTTGATATCTCTGTTGACTGACGAATCAGACACTCTCGCTTGACGATTCATTAGGTGACCAACTCAGTCTTGCAAAGGATGACTGATTTCTCAGCTTCTGGAAGTCAGTTTAAGGTCTCAAGAAGCAGGGGCGCCTTTCTCTAGTAGGTGCATTTTTGCTCTTTTTACCGGTTATTTCATGTCAAAAACTGCCTCGGTTTGATCTTCGTCATCAAATGATTGCCTTGTTGGATTCCTTTGCTGATGGTTTCGTTGTCGAGGTTGATCCAAACGGAGAAGATCATCCTAGGGGTCCTTCAGCGATTCAACATCTGAGTGCCCAAAAGAAAGGGCGCCTTTATTAGCAAGGGCACCTTTTTCAAGCTAGGCAGCCATTTTGGATGTCTCTTGTTAACAACCTCTTTGCACTCCATCGATGTTTGTCGGTGATCACTGAATCGCATCGTTGAAGTTTAGCTTTCAGCACCTGGTACTGGCTAATCTGCCATTAATGGCTGCAGAGCTCCTAACTTTCTTCCTGAAAAATAGAAATAGACCCACCAGAGTAAAACATACTTTTTGATGATTCTGACTTGACCAGTGTGATCGTGAAGTCGATTAATCCTATCAAAATCATTTTCAGTTCTTTCTTCCTAGTTCTCATATACCTTTCCTTTGTAGACTTCACCAAATTTTCATAAGGCTTTCTATTTGCTTTATCCATCCCAAGTTCGTTTGAAGTTCTCCTTTTTGCCTCTCACTCTTTATCATGCCATAGATTTGTTAGAAAGGTGCTTTTATGTCTCCTCTCGGGCATCGATAGATACTGATATTTTCTTGTTCAAAGGGCAACTAGATATATTAGATAGTCCGCTTTTCTGTATTTCATGCAAGTGTTTTTCAAGGGTTGTTATGAAGATTTCTTGATTTGCACGAGTTATGATGATATTACCCTACAAAGGTAGTTTCTTTTGATTGCAATGGACCTAACCTCCTTGAATATTTCTTTGCATACAAATCTTTTTGCTTAATAGATTATGAATAGGTTTCAACAATATGGCAAGTACCAACTAACACCTTCTTGAGTTATTTGTTGGAACAGATTTCTAAAGCAAATTTCTTTGGTTTTGTGGAGATTGTGTTTCTGGAGCAAATTTCTTTAGTTTTTTCTGGAGGTCGTGCTTCTATAGGTCACTTCCTAGTCTCGGAGTTCATGTTTTCCATCATGAACTTGCTAGTGTTTGTGTTGGAGGTCACAAGTTCTCTATGTTGTAGGTCGTGTGAGGATCTATATCATGTGGGTATCATCTGCAATATCATACGTGTTTTAAATCAGAGGTAAACTACAAGTGGCAGATTTTTTTTTACAAATTGTTTGTTTTTAAAAGCTGAAAATAGTCCTTCAAATGTCGTGGCTGGTTGTAGAGTTGGAAATTGTGGGTTTTAAACTAATTTGCATGCAACTAGGGCATATGCACAATCGTGCAGGTGTTCGTATTTTTTCCATCATGGCTAGGGCATGTTTTTCTCAAATTTCTCCGCAATTGGGTAGGTCATTTATGGTTGCATTTTTGCAATTGTGGTAGTGTTTTGCTAGGGTATGTTCTAACTTAAGAGCTATAGTCAAGTAGAATGGAGCTCCCCCTAGGAATGTATGAATCCTTGCCATCACAATGTATTGAATCTCAAATTGAAATATGCGGGCATTTTCAGGTGGGCATTAGGAATGGAGGCTTTAGGTTATGATATCTGACATCTCTTGTTGCTATTCCAAGGATAGTTGCGCGAGAAAAATAATATTATTGCTGATTCTATAACATGGTTTACTACACTTAAACAAACCCTAGCTACTCCACTTGATTCTCCATGCCACAAACAACTTAATGAAATGGTTTTAGAAATTGAATACGAGCAATTATAGATAACCAATCAGCACAAACACCTTCTACAAGAAACTATAGTTATACATAAACAAGTTGACAAACAAAATTCATGTGTACAAGTGGTTAAGGGGAAGAAAACACATCCAATTGTGGAAATGGATTTCCAAGAAAAGTTGGTAGAAGAAAAGGCATGTCAAACCATGGCATTAAACCTTCATGTCTGTATCCTCCCTTAACTAGTTGATTCCTTACAGGCTAGTCACACGTTATTGCATGAATCTTTGAACTTGATTGATATCTCTCTCAACTATTCTTGGACACTATCAGACACCAACCTTGTTACTTAATTTAGGACTATAGGAGAGCATTTGCAAGCTCTTCAAGCAAAAAAATAAATCAAACCTTTCTGTAAAAAACCTTTATTGATGCAAGCCTCACATGATCCCAAGTGGAAGAGCTTTAACAAGCTTGTATTTTGGTTGTTTTTGCTAGGAAAGAAAATAGGTGGGATGTTATCAAAGATTGTAGGGCTATCATTCGTGATTTTCCCTCTTTTGGATGTTCATAATTTAAACTGTTAGCATGATGGGGTCCTTGGGTCTTGGTGGGTGGCAATGTCATCTCCACTTCTTGTTGGAATTGTAATCGTAGTATATGGTGTTCTCTAGGGACTTTTCAAGATGTTATTGCTTCCCAAGATCTTATTTTCCTTATTGAGTCCCATGAGAGCCCTAAAAGAGCTCTCCATCTTGTCACTCGTTACTTTTGGATCTCAACTTTTCGTTGTGAGACTTGTAGGTTTGATGGTGTTCTATAATGCCCCCATTTTTTTCTGTTATTGCAGATATTGTTATTTAGCTTATTTTATTCCTATAAGCTAAATAATGGAGTTATAAGGGAATAATAATTAAATAATTATTTTAGAGTTGTCTATTTTAAATAAATATCAAAAGGATAACTGTATTTAATTAATTTAATTAAAGTGACAAATAAAAAATAATAAAATATAATGAGTCGCTTTTATTAATGTTGTCACATCACTTTATTTAATAAAGTGCTCTTCTAGAAGTTGGATGTGGTTACAATTGGATTCTTGTAGATGAGCCTTTAAAAGAAGGAATAAGGAAAGCATTTGATCATGCATTGTTGAGTTGATATTTGTCTATGCATTTTGCAAAAGCTTGAATTACAGGTTCTATCCATTGTTGAGTTGAGGAGAGCATTTTGGGAAATTTTATCATTTCAGATGTTTAACTGGCATAAGTAATGTCTATCTTGATCATTGCATTTTTGTGAGTGGATTGATTGTTAATAAAGGAGTCAATTTATTTCTAAGGAGGCCGATATTTGGAGGTGCGATTCACATAGCTGGCTGCTGGGAAGTCTATGCTAACTCTAGAGGAGTCACAAAAAGACAAAATCTAAAGGTCTGCGAAAAGACAAACCATGGACAAAGGAAAAGACAAATTTAATCTGATGACATAAGACAAGTATTGCATAATACATCAGCCGATTACATTAGAGGGGTTTAATATTGTGTGAAGGAATAAGACAAAGTTGCAGATAAGACAAATAGAGGAAAAGTCATCAGCCGCCAGAGTTTGAAGAATTTATATTATTCGAGATGGATCATACACTGCGACTACAAGACAAAACATCTGGTCAAAGGCTAGCATGGAGTTGAAATGTTTAAATAAATCGCAGATATAAGAGACAAAGGCATAAGGATAAATAAAAATAAATTAATGCCCAACAAATGGAAATAAAGATTATTTGGTTTGGATGGTTCTATCAGTTATTTTCCATCCGCCATGTAAAAACCAATTGTGGGGGTTTATATGTAAGCCGTTGTCCCATTAAAAAGGGCATTGCATATTATTGGAGCCAGTGGTGAATGAGGAATTAGGAGCGATGAGTGTTGTCTTATTATCAGTTTCAACAGACTTGTGGAGACAAATCAGATAAGACAATCACAATGGGCTTAGAATTGTGCGAGTCAAATTGTGGGTGTAGTCAGATATAGACAATCAATATAAGATAAGCCTTCAGTAATTGTGCAACCTTCAGTAATTGTGCAGTTCGACATTGTTCTAGCTTGACAAGAGATTTTCCAGGGTGGTGATTATTATGCTGATACATGTGAGTGCAAATCCTGCGTAAGGCGTGAAGATAGTTGCAGGAGACAACTGTTGATATTATAAGCAGCGTTGGGCTGCTTCCAGCGATCTCCTATTTGCAATAAATTAAATATAGCCCCAGGCTATTTAATTTATCAAGACTCCAAGAGGCGCGATTTTTAAAAGACATATCTATTTGTTAAGGCAAACAATTTATAATGAAGAGGCACGATTATTATCAAGGCTGACCTTGATATGAATTATGAGGAGGCGCGATTTTCAAGACAGCTAACTTCTTTATTGAAGATGTGATGATTCAAGGAGGCCGACATGATGCTTTGGAGAGACACGACCTCTCCCTCTATGTAATGTCCCCTTCTCAGCAGTGATCGTTTCTGTTGACCGTTGGCCTATTCCGGACCCGTAGGCTGTGCGGATGGTGAAATTAGGGTTTCCTAGTTTTGAGGTGGTTATTGCTTGGAGTTTGGATTTCTGATTGCGGATTCTTTCTGGGTTTTCAGAGAGCTTCGCAGTGGTGTGTTCAGTTTGGCATTCCGGGCAACTTCGCGAATTTACTATTTTTAGTAAATTCTATTTTTGGCAGTGGACAGTTTGGGGTTCAGTTCAGTTGGATCACTTCTTCAATTGTTTCAGCTGGCACTTCAGTTCTTGGCCTTGGGCGCATTATTCTTGGTGAGATAAGTATTTTCCTTATAATATTATATTTTAATATTATATGACCCTTTTGTATAGCAAGCACAACTTAAGTTGTTTTTAAAAGAGGGACTTTAAGGGTCTAGGCGCCATGGAGGAATAAGTTATATTTTATAAAGTCAAATATTGAGCTTTTGAAAAAGGACGCCTATATGAAGGTTTGACTTTATTTTAATATGTGAAATAAGCAAAAGTAAAAATGGACGCCATCTTTTGGAGGGAAAAGGTGAATTTGAAATTAGGGTTTTGGGCGCCCTCTGGAAGCTTCTAGATGTTTCTCTCTCGTCTATATATTCAGGCCTCAGCTCTTCATTTGGCATCTTTTGTCTATTACACCGTTATGCTGCTGGATTGTCTTCAGGCACTCGCTTCGAGGAAAGCATACCTCCTAGCATTGGCTCTTCTTCTTGCTTGAAAGATAGCAACTAGTTGAGAGGTTAGCATGTATTAGGAATTATATTGCATTTTTCAGTTTAGTATATGCATTTGGAGTTCTAGTATTGCATTTATGTTCATTTCTGGAAATTGCTGAATATCATATGGGAATGTAAGAACTGCTCGCAGCTTTTGAAATAAAATTATTTTGGTTCTGGGCATTAAAGAAATCTGTTTTCCTAAGCTAGGCGTCCATCTTTGCCAAGTTATAGATTTTATATTGCTCATTGGGATTTTTAAATGAAAATCGCCCTTGTAAGAGGGCCGTACCTTTCTGCAGTTGGCTTTGGGTTATGTGCAAAAAAAAATGAAAGTCTTTGGTGAGGTTTATGCATTCCATTTGGGGCGCCATCATTACTAGAGTAATCTGCATTTGGTTTTAAGTCATTTGGGTGTGTATTGGGTAAGTTATGAGCATTCTAGTGAGTCCCTATGTTGCTGTTCTGAGTAATTTCTGTCATAATCAGTCAATATCAGACTTGAGAAAGTTAATAGCTGAGTGAGTAGTTGTTGTAAAAGGAGTTTGAAAGTGTTGGAGAGGGTTCTTATATTGTTGCAGCATTGAAGACCTCTAATCTTGTGATTCTGACAAGTTCTCTGATATATTGTAAGCTGAACAGTAGTACTGTCAGCAACTTTAATATTATTGCAAATTCAATGTTTGTATCTGCCCACTGAATAAGTGGAAGAGGCTGGCTTGCCGCCTATTTGCTTATTTGCTTTGTAATTCCTTAAGTCTCCGCCATATGGTCGCCTCTTATCCATCACGGATTGAGTAGCACATACTTGGTGTTGAGCTCTTTTCAGTATTGCAATAGATAGGGATCCTCTGACCGAATGCTCGTCGTTCACCGGCGCATCTCTGGTTAGAGTTCTTGTTCAGCATTTACTTTTGAGATCCTCTGACCAATGCTCACACCTTGCCCGCATCGGGATCCTGGTGTACATTCTGGTTAGAGTTACTTTCTGCATCGTTCTGGTTTATGCTAACCTTAACGGGTGCGTGTTGCATTGTAATCATTTGTGAAAAAACAAAAAAAAAATTTGGTCCGGTTCATTACACTCTATATTGTATATATAACCGATGGAAGCTTCATTGTTATTTCATTCAGATTGCTTATTGTTTATCCTTCATCAAGTGCGAGTTCTTCAAGGCAGTTCGATATCTATTGAGACTGAATTTTGTATCAGCGAATTGTTATCTTGAGTTGGCTGTGTTGCATCATTCATTGGTGCTTATATTTGGCCTTCATATCGGCCTATTGTAAAAGGAGACTTTCTTTGTTGAGATTCAATATATAAGTGATATATTGTTGCTGGGTTTTTTTCTCCCTCAAGAGGAGGGTTTTCCCAGGGTATCTGTGGTGTTATTGTGTTTGATTTTGAATTAATCTCTGTGCATTAAATCTGATCATATAAACTTACAACAACCAATCGATATAAGGAGGTCAGAAATCAGAAATGCAATTTAATAAATTTATACACAGCTTAATTATATTTCTGTACATCTGAAGCAATAAACAGTCTTCTTTCTGAATATAATAGCTTCAATATTTATATCTGTTCTTGAAGAGACTCCACATGTAAATGAATGAATACATATTTGTGTTGAATTTGAAACTATGGACTTTGGATTAAGTTGTTGATCCAAACATAATATTGAGTTGCAAACATTAGATTAAATTAGTTTGAAAAATAGCATTGTCAAACTAGAAAGGGAAATTTTAATGTCCCCAATTTAGCCCTGCACTCTTCAGTAACAAATTAGCCTATTTCCGAAGACCTGTAGGCTAATTAGAAGTGCAAATTAGGGTTTCGTGTTTTGTAGGAAGTTTCAGATGAGCTTCTAAAGGCTTGCATGCAGGAGTTTGTCACTGAGCTTTTTTGAGCTTTCTGGGTTTTTGGAGAGCTTCAAGGTGTGGTAACATGCATTTCATGAAAATGACATGCATTTCTATCTGGTATTTTGCATGCAGGAAAGGTTTTTGAGTTTTTGAGAGATCTCTATAGGGGTGTAACATGTATCTGATTCTGTCAACCTTTCCAGGCACTCACTATTTTTAGTAAGTCATGTTAGCTGCCTGATTTATGCTCAAATTGAGTTTGGTAACACTTACTATTTATAGTAGTATGCTATTTTTGGTAAGTTATATTTTTGGCAGTGTCATCTTAGTATCAGCTCAATCATTTCCAATCCATCATTCTATTTTTGGCAGTGAGGCAGTTCAGTTTGGGCATTGGCTTCTTCATTCCTTTTGGAGCTAAGTTTTAATAACAGTCATTTTTCAATGTTGTTTTTTGGACCCTGTGCCTAGGTGATCAACTTCAAGTTGTTTTAAAGAGGGGACTTGTCTTGGACGCCTAAAGTGAAGAATTAAATATTTTAAAGTTAAAATATTTGCTAAAGTTCCTTATGGACACCTAGGATGAGGAATAAACTGTGTTGATTAATATTTCATATTCTCCAAAAAGGTTGGGCATCGCCCTTGAGTAGCTGAAGTGTTTCGTATTCTTTTCTTGGACATTACAGAGGTGATTCATTTGCCAAGAAGAGTCTATTTATTGAGGCCTCACTCCTTCATTTGAATCTTTTGGAAATTATGATAATGTTATGCTACTGAAATATTTTTAGAGCTTTGCTTCGAGGAATGCATACCTCTTAGCTTCTTCTTCCAGTCTTCGTGCTTGAAAGATAGTACCTAGCTGGACTTATTGAAGACTGTGCTTCACTCAGGAGTGCTGATAGAGCTTCAATTTCTGATTTATTTAAGCAGATTGCTGTTGTATAATCTGTTCTACTGATGCTGGTTCGTGCTTGGCTGTAGCACGTTTTCATTCATAGCTCATTGGGAGAATTTCTCTTGGTTTTGGGTATTGGCTCTATGGTTTTCCCTTGCTAGGGCACCCTTTTGCACAAAGTTTCATATTTTTTGAAGGTGTCTATGAATATCTAGAGCTGGTTGCCCCTCTTTGGAGATTGTGAATTTCACTGTGGCTGCATTGGGAATCGTGCACAAATAATCCAGAGATATTTGGCGAGGTTTCTCCATTGGTACTTGTTCACCCAACTCCTAGCTTCCATTTGCATTTAGTTTCATCTTCATCGGAGGTGTTTGGAGAAAGATATGAACATTTTGGTGAATTCTATACTGCTGGTCTAATTTTTTGTTACTTTTCTGTTACTTATCAGATCTGATATACTGCTGTTTTGAGCTTAATTTCTGATCATACTCATGTTATTTCAGTTAAGGAACATTTCTCTAACATTCTGATGTATTTGGGTGATAAATTACTGAATTGTTTTGCAATTGTGTTAATATTGTAAAGCTGGTTTAGTAGTACTAACAACTATTTAAATCTGCACTTTATATTCTTGTTTATACTCCCACTGAAGAAGTGGTTGAGTCTGATTTTTTACTTTCAACTCTTGTATTTTGATCCCCCCCATTGAATAAGTGGTAGTGTGGATTCATGGCTGGCTTGCTGCCTTATTAATTGTTAATATCTCCACTCCCGCTGCATAAGTGGTTGAGTTTGTAATTTCCTTTCATTCTATGGTCGGCTCGTTGCCTATGTTCAGTTGTAATTACATTTCAGTTTGCTAACGATCCCTGACACTGTATGCTTTCACCTCTCCCACATTGGGATCTTGGTGATCAAAAGGTGAAGGTTTACTATTCTTGCTGGTTTATATTTGGAGCTAATGCTAACAAGGGTGAAATTATGTTGATATTTCAAAAAAAAACTTAAGCGGATATTACAAAAATCGAAAAATACCGCTTACAAGGGTAAGGGATATTACATGGTCATGGTTTTAGAGGGATGGCTTGCCTCATTTGGAATAACCTCAACTCCAAAGTTTTACAATTTTCTTCTAATGTCCACACTAGATACATGTCACTCTAGGCTCACAAGGGGCCTCTTCCTACTCAAGATGTCTTCATTGTTGTTTGTTATTCTCCACCCCCTACTTCATCTCCTTTTGTCATTCACATTGATGGGAACCCCTACTTGGACCTGTATTTAGAGATTTCCAAATTCTTCACAATTGGTGATATCATTCTTTTGGGCAACTTCAATGCTTGTATTGGGGCATACCAGACATCCATTCATGATCTTGTAGAGGGTGAGTTATGTTTTCTTGAAATAAATCTAGAGTAGTTTGGTTTTTTAGAGAGTTTCTATTGATGGCAATATTGTTGTTATGGCCTATGGGAGACATCTTCTCCACTTAGGGGAGTCTTAGGGCCTCTACATTCTCAATAGACTCTATGCTTCTTGATTCTAGTGGATTCACTTGCTTTTGTCATGATGGTGGTGCAAATGTCGTGGACTATGCTCTTACATGTAGGTCTTTCATCCCCCACATCTGTGATTTCCTTATTTCCCCTTGGCTTTTGCTTGCTAATCATGTTGCAATGACCTTCACGCTTGTTGCTAATTCTCATTCCTTACATCCACCCCTCCCATCACTTCCCTTATCCCTAGACAAAACACTATCCACTTTGTTGTTGATTGTACCTTTGATTATTCTTCCAGGCTCTTGCTTCTTTTGATCGATTTCTAGTGCCATCCATTTTCAACTATCGATTCCATGTTTGAATTCCTTCGTCAAGCCCTTTGGAATGTTTCCCTTGAATCTTGTCCCAACTCTTTGTGTTATCCTCGACCTCTTGCCTTCATGGATCCTACCCTATAAACCAATGGTTTGATGATAAGTGCAAATCTCTACATCAAAGGCTCTAATTTTCCCTAGTGCATGACCTTCCCTCCATGCCCTCCATCCATAGGGACTATCATTGTCTTTGTCATAAGGGGTTTTTCTCTTCTTGATGACTTACCCTCCTTGTTATCTTCACAATTCCCCACTTTTGGGACTCTTCTCCTTAGAAAACCTACAAATATAGATTTTGACATTAGTCCCGATGTGTGGGTTTCCTATGCTCTCTCATTACAATGTGCCAAACAAACTTGCTGCCATAGGCCACATTTCACCACCAACTTCTAGCTTTTTCTCTTTAGGTAATGTCAAGAGGGCTATTTTGAAGTTATGTACCAGCAGAGCAGCAGATTGTGAAGGCTTCCGTGCTGAATTTATTAAATATGGTATGGATTCCTTGGCCTCCCCTTTCACAAATATTTTCAATGTAGTTGTTTATTTAGGCTTTCCTTAGTCTTTGTCTCATCATATAATTCGTCCTATTCATAAGCCTAGGGATCTCTCCAATCTTGAGAACTACAAGACTATCATGATTGGGCATACATTTAACCAACATTATACCATAGTGTTAAACATGCATTTTTTTTGAGTACTTGGAGAAAGGTAATATTTGAGCTTATGAGCAAACAACTTCATGGGAGTTGATCAAACCATTGACCTCATCTTTACCTTAGGGCTATTATTGAGGAGGTTTGTCACTACTCTTCCACAGTCTTTATTTGTTTCCTAGACTTTAGGAAGGCCTTTATTTCAGTTCAAAGACACTTTTCTCTTGGATGCATGATGTTGGCATTTTTAATTCTCTCATTATTACTGCTTGGAGGCTTTATTAGATAGTTATTGGGCAGCTTATTATTTCTCATGGTGTCTTTGACTTTGTGGAGAGTACCCTTGGGGTCAAACAAGGTTGTCCTCTCTTTTTGACCCTCTTTAGCATCTACATTGATGAGTAGTAGGAGTTTCTTTGATTACATACTCATACAAATGTGGGTTGTATTTTACATGACATGGTTATTGCTATTCTACTTTTTGTTGAATTTCTCCCTCATTTTGTCGAAGGGTTACAATGTCAATTTGTTGCCCTTGTTTTTGTGAATTTTGCCAGCTTGTAGTCAAATTTTGTAAAACTAAGGTCATGATTTTCAACATCTCCAAACCTCTTCTTTGTAGATTCCAATTCTTTTACAAGGGGATAGCTTTGGAAATCACCTGTTACACATACTTGGGCCTCCAATTTTTTGGTTACTCCTTTGGCATGGAGCTTTCTGCACATATGTGTTTTTGCAAGGGATATGCCTCTCTCTCTCTCTATCTATCTTGGAACGTCAGTGTTTACAAATCCACTTCCAAGATATCCCTTCAAAGATGTTTTTTTGATGACTCAACTTACACACTCCTACACTTTGACACCAAAACTAATGGCAAAATTGCTTAATTACTAACTCACTGCAAATATACAAGACAAGATGTCGCCAACAAACTAATGGCAAATTGATTGCTGAAAATCACCAACCCCAGAAACTAGAGGACAACACTACACAAGCAAATCGATTCATTGGAGCCAAAATTCTTCAAGAAACAACAGGCATTGAAAAACACAATAAACTCAAGCTACAGTATGCTATTCCAATCTAGGAGACCGATTCTTTGTAAAGTAACAACATATTATATATATTCGTTCCTTTTCCAAGTGACAAAATATACACTTTACAAACACCAAGGAATTTAGTCGATGCCAAAAGCTGAGTGCAATGAATTGAGGGAATCATCACTCAATGCCTACAACCCAATCACACCCTCATTTAACACAACCTCTGCTGTTATTGCACCCAAATTGAGCTTTATTTTGACATTCTTTCCTGTCACCTGATCTCTTCTTCTTGCTCTAATGTCTTACCCTTCTTCTTGGCTCGACCTCTATCTTGTTTTCAATAACTGTCCTCCTTTTCACTGGCAGCAACTCTCATTGTCAGATTGGTTCGATTGCTCCGCCTTCCTTTTTCCAATAACCATCCCTTTCACTGGCTCCCAAGACTCCCAAAAGTGTGGCGATCTCTTAGCACAAATCATTGCACTTCCTAACTATCCCCCAACGAGGAGGAAGCATCAATTATCTCGTTGCCAAACCAAGATTGGCCACTTGTCAAAATGAGGAAACAAGGAAACAACAAAACCAAAATGTGCAAACCCAAACTAGGCGATGCCCCTGCATCACTTTTTGATATCATGATCAAGCCTATAGTTTTGTATGGCTTTGAGGTTTGGGGGCCTAGCTTAGTATCTGTTGATTGGGCTTATGTTGAGAGGATTTAGACTCTTATGTTGAGGTGCATTATTAGGTGCAAGTGAACTATTCCTTAGAATGTTGTCTAGTTTGAGTTGTTTACCAACAACTGTGTGTTCAAGCTATCTTTTGGCTTACTTTCTATATACATAGACTCAAATCCATGGGAGATTCTGCTTTTGGTCGTGATAAATTTCTGTACTTAGCTCTTCGTTTTTATGAGAGAATTGCTTCATTGGGCCTAGTTTGCCGCTATCATTGCCAATGCTTTAAGGCTAGCTCACGCCTTAATTCCATTGGCACCTCTATTGATAGACTACCTTCTATCATGTATCTCTAGTGCCATTGGTCACATGGTCTAAGGTTTCCCCTTAGCCAAATGAGGGTGTGTTCCCACCAACTATTGGTCGAGATTGACCACAATATTCCTCTCCTTGACTAGATTTGTTGCCTTTGCTTCCTCTTGTAGGTAGAGACTAAGGAGCATTTCATTTGTAGATGCCCCATTTACTATGAGATTTGGGGGAGATACTACTACCTCTACAAGGACTTAGCAACCATCTCTATACTTTCTCTAGATATCTAGAACAATGGTCTTTGGCCCTTTATCTTCAGGAGGTCATCACCCTTTGGTGCAAATGTGAGATTTTAGAGTCCCTAGGTTGATCGCTTCCTTCTAATAGCACATCAATGGCATTTGGATATTGCTCCTTCTCTTATAGATGTGAATACATTGGTGAGACATCTCTCATAGCTTTTGCTTCAACATGTACCTTCTCAACATCATGGTCTTGTTTTTCTCTACAACACAATTCAACTTCTTATTGTTAGCATAAATCTACTCTTCTCTGGTCACCCTCCTAGCCATAGGGGCAAATGCACATTATGAGCTCTTTCACTAATACAAGGGTTACTTCAACCTTGGATGTTAGATGTGATCCTGGGGGTAGTAATATGCTTGACCCTCCTATCCCTCATCACTCAATGATGAGCATTATTATATCTTGTATTGGGTCCCTTAATAATGATCGATGATGGCATCAATGACTTAACCATTTCTAGTCTATTCCTTCTAGTTGTTGTATGTTTTGTGTGTAAATCTCTACTTAAGTGCTACCATGTGCTTATGCCATTGCATGTAGGCTGCACAACCCCAATAATGCTGCCCTGTAGCATGCGACAACCTCTAACCACAAGGCATTGTTTTCTATGTGATTTTTATTTCTCAAAAAGAGGACCTTAATTGCTGTATATGTAATTTTGATATAATATACTACTGTAAGTTTAGAAGGGTCGAAACTCTCAATGTGATAGTCTGATATCTTATCTTTAAACCAGTTGCCCTGGTGTATTCTTCTCTAAATTGAGATTCCTGGACAGCTTCTACAATAAACAGATCAACCCCTTGCTGCCGTGAAGAGCTAACCAAGTAGTCTGACTACAAACAAACACAGAGAGAAGAGTTAATCACCAAAAACAGAATGAATTCAGGAACACAATGACAACCAGAACCTTGAGGAGCCACTCATCACCAGTGTTGTCTGCCATTGTCATTTTATAAAATTGCCTTCACATGAGAGCTTGATTTGAAATGAAGGGCTTGAGAGATCAAGTAAATTTACTTTTGAATATTGATCAATTTTTCTCAAGCCCACTTTCGAATGAGTCTTTGAAGGTGATGCCAATCCAATAATAATTGAATGTGACAGTATACTAGAGAAGAACACGCATTCATATCTGAAAGTAACAACCTATCTAAATTGATTCCATCTAGCAAAACAATATCTTATCAAGGGTTCACATTCATTGTGGTCCAGAATTTATCCAAAATTTGTGATGTAGTTTGCTTGTAGATTATCCTCTCTAGACCAATTGACAATGAATGTTTTAGATATGGGCACCATTCTTAAAGTTTCTCCTAGGATGCTTTTAAGTCACTGATTTGCAAGACTATTCTTCTCCATAGCTCTTATAACGAATAGCAACTTCCTTTCTACTTCTAGCTTGTTGGGATTCTTTCCTAAAGCCATGTTCAATCCTAGGGTAAAGACATGGCTTCAACTTTGTTGCTCATAGGTCTAGCAAAATGCACGGTGTAATCTCCAATCAACTTTCTTAGAGAATATTTAATAATACCTTGGCCTTTGCACTTCTTGTATTACAGCTAGAAGCTCCATTAAAATTCAGTTTGACCCAACTGAACTTGGGGGGCACCACTTGGGTTCTTTTTGACTTTTCTTATTACAAACAATCTTTTTATTGAAAGGCTGTTTCCCCATTTTTGTAGGTTTGGAGGGCCCTAGTTTTAGATTGCATTTTATTATTATGGTGAAGATGAGAGTTTCAGTTTTTGCATTCACTTACAAGATGGACACGTTTATATTCCATTTGCTTTAGCTTTCTTTACCATTACTTGATCTAGAAGATGAAGTATTGTTTGGGTTGGAAAGTGTGTGTAGTGCACATGAAGCCCAACAAGTTGAGGTGCAATTTGCAGTGTTATTCAGTGGATGCAAAATTTGCAAGCTGCCAAGCCATAATACTAATTTCCTGCTGCAGAATGTGAAGCTGCATGAGAGAGGTGTGAATCCTACTTGAATGCGCTTGGATCACAAATACATTTTAGGCACATTTATGTCTAATTAGTTAACCAAAGCTTATTTTTTGTATGCGTAGTTCTCAGGAACTTTGCATGTGCTTGACCTTATCCTTATAGCACCAAGATTCCTTTGCATAATCTATTTTGTCTCTAATAAAGAGTGCAGATAATGAGATTTTGGTTGCAATTACCTAACTGCATGTGCTGTTTTTTTAATTTTTAGTAGTGTTCCACAGGGATGTGTTCCCCCCCTCTAGCTCCCTACGTTTTTGGGATGGGGACGTCTCCGGGACGTGGGGATGGGTGCGGGACGTCCCCTTGTCGTACCCCCACATCCACTAGGATGCCAGAGATGTTTGGGAGACGTCGAAGACAGCTGGATGTCTCCGAGACGCCTCAGGGACGCCTAGGCATCCCTTGAGCGTCTTGGGGATGCCTAGATGTCTCCTGCACTGGGATGTCACAAAAGTGCTTTTTAAAAAAAAGTTTCTTTTTAATTTATGGAAATTCGTGCCTTGGGCTGAGCCCTAAAGGCAAGTGGGACCCCTCCATTGCTTCTAACCTCTACAAAACACTCTCAAATCCTCTATTTTTGCTCACATTTGGTTTTCATGTTTTGCAACAACTAGGTGAAGAGGAGAGAAAACCGTGAGAAGAGTGAGTGAAAGAGTGAGATTGAGGTGCTGCAAGTGCAAAAGGGGTGAGAAGGAGAAAGAAGAAGAGGAGGAGGATTCTAAACCAACTTAGAAGGATTTTTCAAGCACAAGGGAGGTTTCTATTGCTGTTTTTTGAAGTTTTTTCAATATTTTTTTGTTTATTTTTTCTAAGTTTTTAGTTTAATTTTGAAAAACTAATTTGATGTTGAATCTTGATGGCAAAATGAAAAATGAACAATGAACATTGAAATGGAAATATGAATATGTATTTGCAGCCATGTTTATGAAACTATGATTAAATTTTTTCGTCATAATTTCATAAACATGGTTGCAAATGTGTATTCATATTTCCATTTCAATGTTCATTGTTCATTTTTTCATTTTGCCATCAAGATTCAACATCAAATTTTAAATTTTATTTTCAAATTTGTTAAACTAGGCTGAAACTAGGCACTTATAGAATTTATTTATTTATTGCAGTGTCACAATGAGCTCTCATGACATGAGTGAGGATGACATGCTCATAATGAACCTGAATCTAAATATGACCTTGAGGTTGAGGGGGGTGACCATGGGGCTGATCCTGAAGCCCAAACTAGTTCCATGGCAAGTGAAGCAAGTACTATAGAGTGCCCTTCTGCATTACTAACACTATATGCTAGGGGTCCTTTTGATCACAAGTCCCCTCTCAAACAGTTTCCAACAAAATTACTAGGCAAGCTAGGGACATCTAGTGGCATAAGGAGGTGGAAGTGCCACTTTTGTGAACTAGAATGGTATGGTAACATTACTAGAGTTAATGCACACCTTTTTATTTGAGGAAAAGGTGTGGAGACATGTTCATTTTTGGCAAGACTGGCAAACGTTAGATTGAGAACTGAAATAAATAAGTTATGCGGTGTTCCTGATGATAGTGCAACTACACCTATACCTACTACTTTGCTTCATAGGGCACATGTTCAACAGAGTCTGCCACAGAGTTCTAGCCATACTTTGCATATGAGAGGAGTGACACCGGGTTCTTCTTCTAGTGCCTATGTAGGAGAGGGTAGGGGGATACGCAAATTGCAAACTCAAAGTGACCCCATAACTGATTTGTTTAATGTGCAGTTGAAGGATGAGATAGATGATGCCATTGACAAGTTCTTCTTTGCCAATGGCATCCCATTTCATGTAGCTCGATCTCCTTATTATAAGGAGGTGATATCTATGGTGGCAAGGGGAGGACCATCATATGTGCCGCTAGGTGAGACAAAATTGAGGACCACGATCTTTGCCAAGTTCAGTTTGTTAATGGAGAAGACAAAGGAATGTTGGGTGAATACAGGATATAGCATAGTCATGGATGGGCGGATGAACATTAGCCATCATCCACTCATTAATATCATGGGTACATGTACAGAGGGCCCATACTTTCTTAAGGCAGTTGATTGTCTAGGGCATCACAAAGATGCTAATTTTTAGTTTCAGGTTCTCAAGGATGCTATTGAGGAGGTTGGGCCACAAAATATGGTCCAAGTAGTGATAGATGCAACACATGTGTGCAAAGCTACAGGGAAACTTGTTGAAGCAGCTTACAGGCATATTTGGTGGACTCCATGTGTGCATGCCATGTACAATGCACTCAAGGACATGGGTAAGATTGAGTGGATCAGAGTAGTGGTCAATGATGCTAGAGATGTGGAGATGTTTATTTGCAACCACCACACTTCACATGCACTCTTTAGGATCTTGTCTAAGGAGTTCTTGACACCTACTGATACAAGATATGCATGCTTTTTCATTCTCTTGGAGAGAATGATTGAGTTGCAAGAGTCATTGCAACTCATGGTTATGACATTAGATTGGAATAGGTGGGTTGAGTCTAGGATAGAGCAGGGGAGGAGGGTGAAGGATATAGTGAAGAGTGATGTGTTTTGGAGTGATGCAAAATATATAGTGTCCATTATTGCTCCAGTTTTCCAAGTCACTAGATATGGGGATGCAGACGCACCTAACCTTGGAGAGGTGTATGAGTGCATTGATTCTATGCTTGATCAGATGAGGGCTGTTGTGCGAGAGGACCCCACATTAGCATTCTACAATGAGCACTTTTAGCCAATCATTCATCGGAGATTGGAGAAGCTCAACACTTCCTTGCACATGACTGCCTATGCATTGAATCCTAAGTGGTACAAGACTAGGCCTAGTAGAGTTACGCTGATAGAGGATGCAAAGGTGAAGGTAGGGTTCTTCAAGGCTATTGAGAAGATGTATGATCTTGTAGATGCCAGCATGGTTCGCACTAAGTGGACCAAATTTGCCACTCTTAGGGGTTATTTTGATGCAGCCAAGATGGATATGGCGACTATGAAACAGGAGGACCAAATTTTGTGGTGGACTTGCCATGGATCAGGATCTTTGACTACCACTTTAGCCATCCGATTGTTATCTCAAGTTTCTAGTTCTTCAACTGCTGAGAGGAATTGATCTACCACCTGTAGCTTCATCCACTCTCTTAAGAGGAATAGACTTACCTCTAGGAGAGTAGAGAAGCTTGTGGCTATACATAGTGCTTTGAGTCTCATTGACCACAAAACACTTGTGTACAATGAGAGTCCAGCAACACGATGGGACATAGAGCTAGAGGAGCGAACACAGATTGATGAGGATGCTTGAACTTCAGATGCAGGGCTGGTTGGTATTAGTTTGGCAGAGCTTGACCACAAGGAGTCTAGTAGTTCCAGTGATGAGGAGTTTGGGGATGATTAGAGGCCTCCCTTCACTGCATTTTTACATTTTGTACTTATTTTGATATCAATGTATCATGCTACTCATTGTAATCATCTTTAGGATATTTTCAATATAATAGAAATCTCCAATTTGACAATTTCATCTGTCAAATATTATTTAGTAATAGTATTGAAGTATTTAAAATGTTAGTATTTGCAATTTTGCTATTTTACTAATTTGTCAAAGTTTCATTTGAAATGTAATTCTTATGCATCTTTTTATAACTAGTTTTTCAAGTACTATATGTATATCAACGCCGCCCCCTGCCGTTGTCCCCCCGTCGTCCCCAAACTTAGACCCTTGGTCCCCCATCCCCGAAACTCGTCCTCGCCAGGGGACCCATCCCTGTCAATAAACACCATGGAACATTGATTTTAGTGATTTCAATATCTCTTTTGGCTAATGTCAAACACTCTAGACAAGTACAGTGACAACAATATACACCATCTTTGAAAGTTAACCATTAACTTATTCCTGTCAGCTCTAGTACAGTAGCCAATACAAACATTCATCAATTCTTATTCCTTGGTCAATTTGTTGTGAAATGTTGTAGTAACACCATATATATGATTAAACAAGTACAATATTATTTACTATTTGTACTAGACTAAATATTTCACAATGATTTTAACAGTAATCAAACTGGCATTTAATTGTTGGTAAAGAAAGTTTGTTTGCTTAAAAACACTAAATTCCTAGTGAAATCAGGCATTAACAAACAGTGGGTGAAAATCAACTTACCTCTTAAAGAAAGGTCAATTCTATAACTGCTACAATCAATAGTCACAAGTCAACAACAGAAAGGAGTCAAAGTTAAAACAACAACAAAAAGCACGGTCAACAGTCTGGTCAATGCTAGCCAGCTTGCTGATGACACAAGTAGTTTGGATATTAACAGTATGGTCTTCCTCTGAATCCATTGTTCTTCTGCCAAGACAGTGCTGGCCAAAATTGAAAACTTGAGATAGCCAAGTGAGTTTCTGAATATAGTGTAGAGTTGGCAGCCTAAGTTACTGGTCCTACTACTAGTTCAGGTTTAGGTTTGCAGGTTTGGTCAAAAAAATAGTGGGGATTGGGTTCGATTTGGGTTTGTCCATACAAAAACATATACAATTACATATATAAGGCTTTTCTTTAATAAATAATAAATAAATATTGTGTTGGAATATATTAAGATGGCAACACATAAAATATATAAATATAATATATTTTGATATCAATATGAATATTATCATAACTTATACTATTATTCATAGTATTTATATTGGTATTAATATATTTAAAAATAAGGTAACCTATGCCTCCAATAAATGATGTAACAATAGCTGTGTAATTCCCACATCAAAATGCCAACAGATAATTTCATCATAGGTAAATTTATGTTTATGTGTTGCTATACTTCAGTACTACAATGTATAAGGTCATCCCAAAAAATTCTACACATACAACATTCTTGTACTTTCAAAAGCCAGACAAGTATGAACTCTAGTGTGGAAAATGGCAATAAATGCAACCATGCCTAGCTAGAATTCCTCTGATTAAATCATTAAGGTGTGCAGAATATTCGTCACAAACTATAATGACACTTCCTAAATTTGAAAGAGAACATTTATAATCGCAAAAATAAACCAGATAGAAAATACCTATCTTGTTAAGCTTAAGTAACATTCATAATATCATGTCCATGAAGTTGTAGTACAATAACAAAAGGAAGCTATACTCTAAAGAGTATCACTCAAATCAAAGTTCCACCAAAGTAGTAAGGTAACCTATGAGGCTATGACTACAATAAATCACAATCTAAACACCTGTGGGAGAAGTGGAGATGTATGGAGTGGGATCAGAGTGAGTATGGGAAAAGTAGTAGCACGGGAGTCGGTTTGATATCCTGCTTCAACCCCCTTCCCACTTGCATCAGTTGAAAAATTTCTTTTAGGTTAATGAACATGAGTAACATAAAGGTATTAAAAAAAATGTGAAGGTATTGAGAAGCAAAACGTTAAAACTCTTTGTGGGTTCTCCTAGCTTTCTTTTGTTAGTTTTATATGATCAGATTAAGAGCACAGAAATTTAATTCAAATTCAACACAAGAACACAGCAGATACCCTGGGAAAACCCTCCACTTGAGGGAGAAAAACCCAGCAACAATATATCACTTATATATTGAACAAAAACAAAGAATGTCTCCTTTACAATGAGCCGATTGAAGGGCCAATAAGAAGCATCACAAACTGATGCAAACTCAGATGTAACTCAGATACAACCAGATGTATATCGCTGATTATAACTCAGCCAACAAAATGCTCTTCTACAAAAATCGTTATCTCCTCTAGATGATTTGCATTTTAACTCCAAAGAATAATATCAAACTGAATGAATGGATGATGCAACAAGGAAATACATCGAATATAAATACAAGAGGAAGTGAAAGGACGCATCCCTTGATCTTCAAGTCGGCCTCCAACAAAGAGATATATTCTTTAACTAATCGTGTCTTTTCATGAGGTCGGCCATGCATAATAAATAATTATAATTTTCCTCTTAATGAAATCTCATTCATTAACATATATGAAGTCGGCCAAGGAGAGATCGCATCACTTCATTAAATCGTGCCTTCAAAAATCGTGCCATTTCAAAGATGTAATCTCGCAATTCAAATAGCCGTTAAGGCTATTATTTGAATTGCCTTCAAGGAGACAAAGCACGTTGGAAGTAGCAGCCTGGCGCTGCTTTATAACATCAACACTCCCTCTTAGCTAGGGAGGATACTTCCAGCATCATAAGACATATCACCTCATCGTGAGGTCCACCACAATGGCTACAACCATATGTGGAAAAGAAAGATATCACCTCAACGTGATATCAACCATAATGGCTACAACCATGTATGGTATGTACAAGTGTTCATCACTTGCGTGATGTTGTCACCTCAACATGACTTTCGCCATGGCTCTCCCAGAGGGTGAAACACAAGTACAAGAAAATCATCACAGACTCTCTCACATGATGTTGTTATGGAGTCACACACATGACATCCACCATGGCTCTCCCAAAGGGTGGAACAAGGGCTTTCACCTCAAACTTCTCTTGTAGAGAAGAATGCATTAACAAGGGATTTCACCTCGAACTTCTCTTGCAGAGAAGAATGCATTAACAAGGGATTTCACCTTGAACTTCTCTCACATAGAAGAACTCATTAAAGAGGATCACTGATACTGAGACTCCTTCTCAGTTAGGGCTGTATTCTCCACCATACCAAGCTTATCTTGAAAGTACACAAACTTTATCCTAGAGAGAGGCTTGGTGAGAATGTCTGCCATCTGCTCATCAGTGCTGATATACCTCAACTGTATAGCTTTACTCAATACCATATCTCTGAGATAATGGTATTTGGTCTCAACATGCTTGGTTCTGTCATGAAACACAGGATTGACATAAAGCTTCACACAACTCTGGTTATCACGATGAATGATAGTAGGCTCCATTGATTATCCAAACAATCCTGCAAGGAGCTTACGAAGCCACATTGCTTCTCGAGCTGCCACACAAGTTGCAATATCCTCTGCCTCTGCGGTGCTCAGTGCCACTAAAGACTGCTTCCTGCTACACTAGGAGATCATCACAGACCCCAAACTGAAACAACATTCAGAGGTACTCTTCTGATCAGCAACACAACTTGCCCAATAAGAATCAGTATAACCATGCAACTTCAGGTCCACACTAGAAGAATATCTCAAGCCATACCCCACTGTGCCACGCAAGTATCTCAGGATATGCTTCGCTGCAACTAGATGTATTTTCCTTGGTTCACACATGAACTGACTAATTGCACTCATTGCATAGCAAATATCTGGTCTAGTATTGACTAGATACATCAACTATCCAATCAACTGTCTGTACATAGTAGGATCCACTAGATCTGAACTAGCTCCGACCTCCTTAAACTACTGAAAATTGGTTTCCATAGGTGAAGACATAGATTTGCAATCCATCATATAAAATCTCTTTCAAGATGTCTATTGTATACTTCCCTTGGCTCAAAATCAACTCATGAGGCCTTTGCCATACTTTTAAACCAAGGAAGTAATGCATGTACTTAAGATCCTTCATTTCAAATTTAGAAGTCAACTTCTTGAATTTGATAATGAGGTGTTCTTCTTCAGTAAGAAAATAGACCATCGACATAGAAAACCAAGATCAATGCCTCACCATCAAGTACCTTGAAGCACAAGCTTGAATTAGCATCATTCTTGGAGAAGCCCAAGCTCAACAGGTATCTCTCATACCAAGTATGAGAAGCCTCATCTTCAATTACACCATTAAGGACTGCAGTTTTTTTTTTTTTTGGACTCCCTCTGAAGCTCCAAGTTCTTGCATCAACCTTCTGAACTCTTCGTCCAAGATTGCTTGCAACACTTGCCTTAGAGAAATGTTTTCCAGCACACACCACTGATACTGCAGAGAGTTATAGGATTGTCCTCCTTGACCTCATCCTAGATCACTCTATTCTGAATAGGTTTGTAGAGCTACCAATGACAAATCCAGAAGACAGTCTTGAAGAACAATTCTGATCTTAGTAGCTGAAGGGATCCTCTAAGTGTTTAGCACCTAGCGTTGCAATACAGTAATCTTCACTTGTGCTCAGTGAGTTACAAAACTCCCTCTTGATCCCTGCTTCAAAGATTTCAAAGAAGACTTCTGGAAGTGAACTCCCTCTAGCCACCAACTCAGTCCCATGACTGCAAGTTGTGACTTCACGCTTGATCATTTCTTTGGTTGGCATGACTTCCTCACAAGATGCCTCAAGCTTTTCATCACTAAACAATCTCTCATCACCTTCTTGCTCCTAGATTCGTCCTGGAAGCAATTTAGAGACAAATTACTACCAGTTTATAATTATCCAAAGAAATATCAAAGCTAGAATCATACAAGGTTTACTATTTCAAGTTATAGCATGAATACATAATAATTTATGAACAATATTAAAACAACCTATAAGAGAAATATATCAAAAGATCAGAATGAAGGGATAAAGAAACTTATCTTTATTGAATTCTGATAAAACACTTTCTTCCATCTTTTACTCCTCTTGAGAGTGCTAAACTCAACACAATAAAAGATAATCTGCACAACTATAGATTTCTTGACTGCATTATGTAGTTAGCATGTAGAACCAACTCTCTCCAAGAGTTAAAGTCCCTATCACAGTTCATGCATATCAATGTGACCAACTAATCACCATCGAGAATGAAATTCTCTTTTTATTTTAGAGTCACACTTAGAAATATTTCACAGCCAGCATGAAATATCTCGCAATAAATGAGATCTTTGAAGGATCTTATGCTAGTGAACACTTTTCAAGAGAAACCACTATTTCTCTTTACTAATTACAAGATCCAAATAAATGAAATAACTCAGCAAACAAAGAATACTTATCTCTTTAAATATTCTGATGGATGCAATTACTGGACACAGTATGGAATGCTACTCTTGCGCTCAGATCAATCCATCACCTTCACGTCTTGAACAAAGGCCCTTTGTAGGGTTAAATTTGAACATGGTCTTTGACCGTTCAAATTTACGATGCACTTCGTTTCCAGCTGCAATCCACTAGATTATGAAACATATGCAACACTCTTACTAGCAACACTCAGAAAGTTAGAGATAGAGTTAGAGATAGATAAGATCATCGCTCGTAAACTTTATCAGGTCTGCACAACTCAACAGACTGAGTTTCACATAAAAAATATAAACAACAACAAAAGAAATACTTATAACTAGAAATCATAATCTCCTAGAGTGTGGTGCTTAAACTAGAATACAGGAAACAACTCGACATGAAGCCCGTTGAATCGTTAGCCTGATATCAAACATGACTTGGAAAAGTGGTACTCCTACAACAGTAGTAATGTCAGAGAGGCAAATGGCACGCCAAGCTTTGTTTTGAGACTTTACCAATATCGGCAGATGCCTTGGAAGAACACTCGGTCCCCGATTCCTTTGAGTCCCATACAGAGACTTCCCAAAGTGAACCTTATTTCAATGATGGTCGCTTCTGAAGAGTATAATCTGTGTAATACTCGCAATGGCAAGGAAAACTCTTAAAGCATACACGTCCAATTGCATATGACAATGGGAATTTTGCTAACCAATATTGTATATAGAGCTGACGACTTAGACACAGATATCTAAATAAGAGTGAGTTCCCGACAGTACATATACGATGACAACATTGGGTTATGTAAGATGCGACTAGAAGAACATATAGCACGACTAGCTCACATAGGCACGACTGTGGCAATAATATATGCTACAGGGAAAACATAGATACGCTGTTCCTGAATAGCGATATTACATCCTGTGTAAGGGACCTTCGAGGATATATAACACAGCGCTAACAAAATCAGACGACATCTTATTTTATTACAAAACTTTCAAGGAGGTGTGATCAACAAAGGAATTATTTGAAGTCAGATTCGATGATAAATTTACTCCCCAAAATTTATCTGAAACTACCGTCAAACAAGGCGATGCTCTTCTACTTTTAATCCACGATGTTGACCTCTCTCAAAGATGCAACTTCTCCTGTGGATGAAGATTTTAGATGACTTCCTCCTTCATTGCATGCCTATAAAACTGTTCTAGATTGCGCTAGGCACACATACATCACTTCTCAAGTCAGGCGACACATATTTGAGCAATGACCTCTTCCTGCATTGTATGCTTGATGGTTCCCTAAATTTTCTAATGACAAGCCCTGATTGACTGGTCTGATGAAAATAAATCTGATCAAATCCCCCTGAACCCGCTCTGATACCATGTTAGTTTTATATGATCAGATTAATAGCACAAAAATTTAATTCAAATTCAACACAAGAACATAGCAGATACCTTGGGAAAACCCTCCACTTGAGGGAGAAAAACCCAACAACAATATATCACTTATATATTGAACAAAAACAAAGAATGTCTCCTTTACAATGAGCCGATTGAAGGGCCAATAAGAAGCATCACAAACTGATGCAAACTCAGTTGTAACTCAGATACAACCAGATGTATATCGCTGATTAGAACTTAGCCAACAAAATGCTCTTCTATAGAAATCGCTATCTCCTCTAGATGATTCACACTTTAACTCCAAAGAATAATATCGAATTGAATGAATGGATGATGCAACAAGGAAATACATCGAATATAATTACAAGAGGAAGTGAAAGGACGCATCCCTTGATCTTCAAGTTGGCCTCCAACAAAGAGATATATTCTTTAACTAATCGTGTCTTTTCATGAGGTTGGCCATGCATAATAAATAATTATAATTTTCCTCTTAATGAAATTGCATTCATTAACATATATGAAGTCAGCCAAGGAGAGATCGCATCAGTTCATTAAATGGTGCCTTCAAAAATCGTGCCATTTCAAAGATGTAATCTCACAATTCAAATAGCCGTTAAGGCTATCATTTGAATTGCCTTCAAGGAGACAAAGCACACTGGAAGTAGCAGCCTGACACTGCTTTATAACATCAACATGAAGTTGTGGAAAATCAATGTCCAAGTGGACATTTTAATGTTTATTCCTTTTGTTCACAGGAAAATAAAGATTTGCAGGATTTTGAGCTTCAATTGGTCTTGTGAGATTTTGGTTTCTAAGTGAACTTGCAGAAATTTTGAGCTTCAACTAGACTTGCAGGAATTTAGGTTCGAAGTGGATATTGTGGGAAATCATGTTGCAAGTAATCTTTGTGGGAAATTGGGTTGCAAGTGGATTTGCAGGATTTCGGGTCTTAACCGGACTTATGGGAACTTAAGGTTCAACCAGACTTGGTGGGGTTTTGACTTGCAAGTGGATATGGCAAGAAAATTGTGTTCAAAAGTACTGTTGCTAAAAATGCATACCCCACAACCATTTTAAAATCCACATGATGAAAATTGAAAGGAGAAATTAGATTTTTAACACTCAAATTTGCATCCGTTTCTAAAACAAAAAACCTCATGCTCCCCTCTTCATGATATTCACATGAAAATGTTTTAAACCTTAAAGGTTTCTCTTCTTTTAATTTCTTCCCTAATTCATTGAATCCTCTTTCAAGTGCTTTTAAAGTCTATAAACATTTTTTAAATTTAAAACCATTTAAAGTTTTATTAAAACTTTTATGATTTATACACTATGCACTTTAAAATTTATTAAGCTTTTTAGTGTTTATTAAAATTTTAAGAAAAAGTTAATATTTTCATTATATTTTATAATTTTAGGGACAAATGGAATACCAAGAATGTTATGGTGAATTTATTTCAACGTGGTGTCGTCTTTTTGTGAACCATTAGGTGCAGGAATTGTTAGGTGAAAGGGTAATTTATTTCTTCATGATGTTTTGGTTTAGTTGAATAAATGGTTTCCGTAAATAATGGATGATACTGTGGTGAGGTCATTAATGTACAAAATGCAGAGTGAACTAGATATTTTGGCAACTCTTTAATGGGTGGGTTCAGAATGGGCTATAACTTCAAATCAATATCAATTTTCTGCAAAATAGGATGGTTTTGAACTGGTTGGGAAGATGAAATCCGCAAGTGAATTATTAAAATAATGTTTATTATTTATTTATTAATGCTCAATATTGTAAAATATTGTAAAATATCCTGATAAGATCGTCTTTGTTGTCCGAGATCTTATCTGAAGTTTCTTTTAGAAACTTCCTGCTTTTCCTGAAGATAAGATCGTCTCCGATCTTATCCTTCCGGCTTGTTGTAAATCTTGTATAGTATTTATTGAGCACTTTGCTCCTGTTAATAACATCAATTATTTACCAATTATCTGTGTAATATGGTATCAGAGCCAAATTGCTCAATATTGAATTTTTAATTCATAAAAATCTTTTCAAAGGTTTTTTCTGAATATTGAATTAAAAATTTAATAAAATCTTCCTGGGAAATTTTTGAAGATTTTTTTTTAGTGAAATTTCGAATTTTTTTTTTCGGAATTTTCTGTGGCTTGTTCAGAAAAAAAATTCGAGGTTTCTGAATTCGAAATACTGAAGAATTTTTTTAAAAAAAAATTCTGGTTGCGTCGTTTCTCCTGGGCGTGTGTTTTTTGTTAAATTTGGGCGTCGCGCGTGTTTGATAGTCATTTTTTCCACGACTTCTGTTGTTCGTGTGAGTTCGCGTTTGGAACTTTTGCCCGCGCGTGACCCTTCCTTTTACACGCGACGTCTCTGCAACTCGTGTTGGCTTCTTCACGTCCTTGCCTTGGTTTGTTGAAGCCCGCGCGACTTTGAAGGTGTGCGTCCCTGAGTGTTCGCGATTTCCTCCAGGGTAGACGCGTTTTTGGCGCGCGACTTCGCCCTTTGGCGTTGTTCTTTGCACTGAAGTCTGCACGCTATTTTCATGTATTTTCGTGGACAAATCTGTGATGTTTTTGGTCTTCTGGGGTCGCCATTTTCTTCTGCGTTTTGGAGTGTTCTCTCTGCCTAGTAAAAATGCGAACTTCAGTCTCTTTTTGCCACGTCTCTGTGGAATTTCGAGCCGCTTTATGCAATTTTTTCTGGTCTTCAATGGCGGCTTGAACAGCCGACTAGGGTTTTGCTCATATCTTCTTCATCAGAAATCATAAATTTTTTTCGATTATAGATTCCTGGTGGGTTTTTCGAGAGCTCAACTGGGTTGGTCTCCAAATTTTCTAGGTGCATTGTTTTCCGTGCCTCGAATTTTGTGCCATCCGTACATTGTACTTTTTGCAGTTTGTACCTAAATCTGCTTCTATTTTTTGCATTGGAATTCGTGCCTCGAATTTTGTGCATCAGCTTCTTCTCAGTTCCTCGTTTTGCGTGCCTCGAAAAGCGTGAAGATGGCCAGTTTAAGTAATTTAATGCTGGAGGGCAGTTAGAGATTTAATGGCAAAAATTACAACACCTGGAAGCAGCGGATGCTGACAATTTTTGAATACCGTTGCCTTGATCAGATGATCCTCGACAAAGCTACTCGTCCCGAAGCGGCGGGTAAGGATCAGGAGAAGTTTGATGAGCAGAATCGTGAAGCGGTAATGCTTATTAAGCTTTCCGTTACTGATGATCAGCTCCCTCAGATTCCACTTGGCAAATCAGCTACGGAGATCTGGGATCACTTGAAGGGTTTGCATGAAACTTCCGACAAGAGCTGTGCGTTTTTCTTGAAGAATATGCTGTTTTCTATCATGATGGATGAGAAGACAACTTTGCAAGCGCACCTGAATAAAATCCAGGAGATCAGAGATCAGTTGGAGGCGATTGGTCAGAAAATGGAGGAGGAAGACATGGTTGTGATCACCCTGAAGAGTCTACCGAAGTCCTATGAACACTTCATAGAGACTCTCAACATTACGTCTGCTAATGTTGATCTCAAGTTTCCAAATTTGTGCACTATCCTGTTGCAGCAGGATCGCTGGAGACAACAGTTCGGTAGCAGTGAATCATCATCCTCCACGAAACAGGCTTTTGCAGCTAAAACCCATCCAAAGCATCAAGGAAAAGGTCAGCCTTCACAGCAGAAAGGCTCCAGTCAGACCAGTCCGAAGAAGAAAAATGTTCAGTGTAACTACTCTCATAAATTTGGCCACATCAAGAAAGATTGCCGTGCTCGTTTGGCTTCTGAGCAAAAGAAGCAGGGAGGGTTTCAGCGAAAGCGAATGTCGCCGAGCACTCTGGCGAAGAATCTGCCTTTTATGCGATGATGGCAAAAAGGCCCGCAGACCATGTCAAATCCTCTGCTTGGTACATAGATTCTGGTGCCTCGCGTCATTTCTCACATAGGCGTGATTGGTTCACAGACTTTTCCCCTTGCACTGACTCAGTGATTTTTGGAGGAGGTGAGGAATACACAGTCGTCGGCACAGGCACTGTTCAGGTTCAGTCTGGCGGGAGGGATCTCATATTCCTCAACGTGTATTATGTACCTGATATCGAGCTCAATCTTCTCTCAGTCAGTCGATAATGCGGCATTCTCCCCAGATGGATGTGGTATTTAGCTCGCATAGATGTTCGATTGTTGATCGAGAAACTCGCACAACCGTGGCGTTGGGATAGAGGATCATGGCCTTTACAGGCTTGTGGACACTGGTGATTCTCGAGTTAGCCTTGGTAGCTAGAAATTCAGCTGTCACCAGTCTTTGGCACCAGCGGTACGGGCACTTGAACGTGCACTATCTCTCTCAGCTTGCTCGGGAGGGACTTGTAGATGGCTTACCTGACATTCAGACTCAGCATCAGGGCGTTTGTGGTGCTTGTCAGGCTGGGAAGCAGCATCGCACACCGTTCAAGGATGGCGACTCTTGGCGGGCTTCTAAGGTACTTCAATTAGTTCATGCTGATATTTGTGGCCCTATGTCTATTTCTTCTGTAACTGGTTGCAAGTACTTTCTACTTTTTGTTGATGATTATAGTAGGAAAATGTGGGTGTACTTTCTTAAACAGAAATCAGAGGTTTTTAATGTATTTCAGAAGTTTAAGGCCTTGGTTGAAAAAGAGTCCAAGTTCTTGTATTATAACTCTTAGGTCAGATAATGGGGGGGAATTCTGTTCTAGTGCATTCTCCAACTTCTGTGATACTCATGGGATAAAACGTCAGTTAACCACACCCTACACTCCTCAGCAAAATGGTGTTGTAGAGCGCCGCAATTGTACGATTATTGAGATGGCTCGCTCCATGTTGCAACACAGGAGTGTTCCTACCAAGTTTTGGGCAGAAGCAATCAATACATCAGTCTATCTCCTTAATAGGTCACCCACTCATGCTATTAAGGGGAAGACTCCTGAGGAAGTTTGGTCTGGTCGCAAACCCAGGATCAGTCATTTGAAAGTTTTTGGCTCTCTTGTGTATGTTTGGATTCTAGAGGCCAAGTGCACTAAGCTGGACTCCAAGAGCCAAAAAATCATGTTCACAGGGTACAGTGACAACCACAAGGCATATAGGTTGATTGATATAGACACTGATTGTCTTATCTTCAGTTGAGATGTTGTCTTTGATGAGGAACGAGGTTCATTTCACTCTTCTTCACCTGTTCAGCATTCAAAGGATCAGCCTCTATAGGCTCCTGATATGAGTGTCCGACTTTCGTTAGGTTCACCTGATGGGAGGGATGACGAAGACCTAGTCTTTGATGATGCTCAACCTGAGTTTCCTCCAAATGATAATGAACATCCCCCTGTTGAACCTGCTCCAGATCCACAACCAGATCCAGCTTCTCCTGTTACATCTGATGTTGGCCCCTCTACTCTCCGGCCAAAATGGTGGGCTAAGACTATCAGTGATCTTCGTGCTGATGAGCTCATTGAGGGTAGATCATCCAGAAACAAGAGCAAACAACAGTCTACAGTGAATTTTGCTCTCATGGCCAACATCCACAGTGTTTATGAGCCTCAGACATATTCAGAGGCAAAAGGGATACTTGAGTGGGAAAAGGCAATGGAATCAAAATACCAGAGTCTTCAGAAGAATCACACTTGGGCCCTTTCTGATCTTCCTCTAGGGAAGAAGCCCATTAGCTGTAAATGGGTGTACAAGGTGAAGTACAAAGCTAACGGAACCCTTGACAAGTACAAAGCTCGTCTGGTTGCACGGGGGTTCTCACAGAAAGAAGGCATTGACTATGAGGAGACCTTTGCTCCTACAGCCAAAATGAGTACCATACGGCTCGTCCTTGCCTTAGCAGCCCAATTTGGTTGGAAGGTCCATCAGATGGATGTGAAGAGTGCTTTCCTCAATGGTGAGTTGAAGGAGGAAGTATACATGACGCAGCCTCCAGGTTTCAAAGTTGCTGGTCAAGAACAGAAGGTGTGCAGATTGGTCAAAGCACTCTATGGCCTGAAACAGGCTCCTCGGGCTTGGTACATAAAAATTGACACGTACCTCACAGATCATGGCTTTCAGAGGAGTCCATTTGACTCGAACCTGTATGTCAAGAATACTGGTAATGAGATTCTGCTTGTTGTTGTCTACGTGGATGACTTGATCATTACTGGCAGTTCAGCACATTTGATCACTGAGATCAAACAGGACTTGTGCAAAAATTTTGACATGATAGACTTGGGCCTCCTTCATTATTGTTTAGGTGTTGAGGTTTGGCAGACAGAGAGCAGCATTTTCATCTCCCAGTCCAAGTATGCTCGAAGTCTTCTGGATAAGTTCCGAATGCAGGATTGCAAACCTGCCTCTACACCCATGGAAAAAGGGCTTAAGTTGTCAGCTAAGTCCGATTCACCTGTGGTAGATGAAACATTGTTCAGGCAACTAGTAGGCAGCCTCATCTATCTTGTTGCTACTAGACCTGACTTGAGTTTTGCAGTGAGCTACATATCACGCTTCATGACAACCCCCAAGGCTGATCATTGGGTAGCAGCGAAGCGTGTGCTGCGTTATGTGAAGGGCACTCTGATTTTGGACTCTTGTACACTTGGAGTCATGATCCTAAACTCAGTGGGTTCACAGATTCAGATTGGGCATGTTCAGTTGATGACAGGAAATCAACATCACGGGTATGTGTTCAGTTTGGGATCCGGTGCAGTCACATGGACTAGTAAAAGCAGCAGGCGGTGGCTCTCTCCTCGTGAGAGTATCGGGGAGTAGTAAAAGCAGCATGGCGGTTTGGCTTCGCCGGATGCTTGCAGATATGCTGCAATATCTCAAGCAGGTCCGACTCCCTTGTTCTGTGATAATCAGGGAGTTCTCAAACTTGCCAAGAATCCGGTCTTCCATGAGCGAACCAAGCATGTGGAAACTCACTGTCATTTCATTCGGAAGCTGGTTGAAGATGGATCAGTTAGTTGCTGTATGTTCCGATAGAGGATCAGACAGCAGACATTCTCACCAAGTCGCTTAGTACAGATAAGTTTGTAAAATTCAGGGGGCATCTTGGTGTAGTAGATAGATTGAGCATTAAGGGAGGGTATTAAAATAATGTTTATTATTTATTTATTAATGCTCAATATTGTAAAATATTGTAAAATATCCTGATAAGATCGTCTTTGTTGTCCGAGATCTTATCTGAAGTTTCTTTTAGAAACTTCCTGCTTTTCCTGAAGATAAGATCGTCTCCGATCTTATCCTTCCGGCTTGTTGTAAATCCTGTATAGTATTTATTGAGCACTTTGCTCCTGTTAATAACATCAATTATTTACCAATTATCTGTGTAATATGAATATCTTGCTTGTTTTTAATAAACTGTCAAAAGCAACTGAGGTTTATTTTTTATGCTCTTTCCATCCATGATGAAATTTTGGCCATTGAGATAATGGATTTTGAGACTTGGAGGACTTGGAGGAACTTTTCAACACTGCAAGGCAGGCTAAAGGTTAACCTAAAAGAAGGGGGTCCCTATTTTGCTGAAAGACAAATGGGGCGTGTTGTGACAAGGCACAACAAAACTTTATAGAGAAAACTGCATGAGAAGTTCTAAATCAATGTTTTGGATGACACAATGATGCTTCAACCTTGATTGTATGTTTTACGTACTTATCTACATGTTTTGCTTGTACATGGTTCAGTGAAATGATGTTTAAATAAAGTATAAGATAACTGTCCTTTATAAATGTTGTATTATATTTATTCTTTTTAGGTTACGTATGGGCAGTTCTATTCAACCAGTGCTCCTGTCATGAGATATACTATATTACTTCATTCAATAGTTTCAATAGAGCTATCTCCAGGTAATGACAGGATGTTTTTTTATGGAAATCTCCTACATTCCATTTCATAGTAATATAACATTCCTTGTTTTATCATTTCTGTGCAATGTCTATGTTTGTATATGAGTGTTTTTTTTTTTTTGTGTAAATTCATAATGATTTGTGCATATCTTGTGTGTCTGTTCAAGGTAGATTTAGTTAAGCACATTTATCATCTATAGCACATGCTATAAGAGAGCGTTGTAATATTTTATTGTGTTTATAAGATATTACTCAGTCTTTTTAGAATAATTAGTCTCGGTTGGTTGATATTTCAAATAACATTTTTCCAGCACAAATGCCAAATGTTTCGCTTGATGATAATAATATTACATATGATCTCGTTAAAATACTAGAATGCAATTATTTTTATTCAGATAAGCAAAATAAGGTTGTGAAGTGCCACCTATAGGGTTTTAGGGAATACTTTCCCTTGGAATTTTAACGTGACCCGCTACATGACCCTCTATTCATTGCAGAGATAATAATTGTTGGTCCCCTTGTCTAGCATTGATCATTGGTGAAAGTGTGAACCGTGAAACAATGTTGAGTAATTTGAACAACAATTTGAAGCTTGAAACTCAGTCAAGCTGCCTTACGTTGAATGCAATAATCAAAATTGTTTGTATTACAATAAGTATTATTTTTATGCACCATTAATCAAAGTAAGCAGATATGCCCATGCCCCTTCCCAGGCGTGCGTACCACCTACTTGTATCCAATATGATGCAGATACACGTCGGATACTGTACCCACGTGTGCCCAAAAAACTCTGATTTTTCAGCCGTGCCAAATACTATGTGATTTAATTTTAAAAAAATCTGATTTGAATCTTCCTAAACTTAATTAAAATAACTTCTATTGTGCAATTTTTTATTTTGTATAAACAAAACCTACACCAAATGAGGAAGACAAATGAAACATTTTTTTATTTTAACAAACCATTTTTTGGGTCTTCTAGTACAATTGTACTAATCTTTTGACATTTTAATTTTTACAGATTTAAAAAAAAAATTATTTATAATTTATAATTGTATTTAATATTTATATTATGTTGTTAAACATTAGAGATTTAAATTTTTTAAAATTTGTTCTTTAAATATAAATAAAATTTATCAATATATATTTAATTGTTTAATTGTTTACTAATATTTTAATATTTAAATTTTAATATTATTTTAATTCATATTTACTTATTTTATTATAGTTATTAATTTTTTAATTAAGATTAAAAAAATAAAACGTGAAAGTAAATTTTTATTTTTCAAGTTTAGATTATTATTGTTTATTTGGTTCTTTATATTTGATTTTTTTTTTTTAATTTAGATTTAAATGACATTATTGTTAATTTAATTATAGGTCCTAGTTTTATATTTTTTTGTATATTGTAAATTGTTAAAATATATTGCTTTTAAAGTAATGAAAATCTCCTCTAATAACTTTCAAAATTGTGTTAAATATATGTGTGTTTTTATTAATGTCGTATCCAGCCGTATCCATATTAGGGGTCTTAAAAAATGGCTGTATCCATATCCAATATTGTATCCGTATCCGTGTCCATGCAACTTTGCCATTAACAATATTGAATTCAGGTTGCAGGCACTTACCTACGGCCTTTACACTGCAGTCTTTAGACTAAAACCCCACAAACCAGGCTGTAGGCAGTAGTCAGCTACTTTAAGTCTTGTATAAGTCCCAGCCTCTGACCTTGGTAACTGCTGTTTGTAAGCAATCTTTTGAATCAATGGTGCTTTTATATCTTAATCCAAATGGAATAAAGAATATTCTAAAGTTATAGATATTGTATTATTGTACTCAACTATCAGTGATCATTGTTACTGGTTAATTATGTGTGCAGTGAGTTCCTTGAACAGTTGCATATTACTGTCTGTCCGGAACAATCCATTCCTCAGGTCAGAACTCACCCAGTTGAATCATCACTGTGGACATATAGAAATGCTCTGGCTTATTTAGTTAAATTTCCTTGTCTTGTGATATCTCCAATTCAGTTTGTGTAAGTTAGACAATTTTGAAGAGTCATACAATCATTTTATAGCAGCCACTATTTATAGTCTGGATATTAAAATTAATTGCATAATTATTTGTTTATTTGTTTGTTTGGATACATCAGGAGCCTCATTACTGTAGCGAGAATATTATCTATCCTAAATTTGGCGAGGAACAAATTCAAGCTGGAATTTCAGTAAGTAAAGGTGTTTGGGTTGATCTATCAATAAGGTGCCATTTACGTAGGGTGATTTAGAGTTTTAAAGAATTCTCCTTGTTATCTTATTTTTTGCATGCAACTGTAACCTGATAAAATTGGACTTCATTAGGCAGCTTGCATGCCAGGCAGGAGAAAACAAGAGTCAACCATAATCCAAGAAAATAGTGGTTTATGTCTTGGTAGATTAACTGAAGACAAAGAGTATACAGATGATGTGGAAAAGATCTCTGCGGTGGTGGATTCTCTGGAAGGTAATGGGTCAAAGGGTTTCAGTGATAAACTTGTGTCTAGTATGTGGTGTATTGCACACACAGAAAGAAATAGAAAGGTGGGGATAGCAAATAATGCTGGGATCAATTTGGAAAAACAGACTATTCATGGTGATAGCATTCAGAAGAATGATTTTATGGACACAGAATATGAGATAGATGATGATGAAATATCAAACAACATAAATAGTGAAAATCAGAATCATGCAGATTGGGACAAGGAAGAAATAGGAGCAGGAGCTGTTGTGCAAGATATTGAGGATATTGATACAAAGAGAACTAATTTCAAACGACCTAGAAAAAGAACTTGGCATATCACAAATGATAAATATATTGTAAATGATGACATTGACAGCACTGCTGAAGTAGACAGACAAACAAGGAAAGCAATTCAATATCCTATTAATGGGAAGCAAATAGGTAGTGATTCAAACAGAGTTGAAAATAGGCGCACCAGGAAAAAGCCATGGCGTATTATGAATGATAGACAAATAGCAATAATTGAGGAAGCTCTCCGTGCTGATCCAGATCTGCAGAAAAATCGGGATGCATTGCAGTCTTGGACAGAAGAACTTAAAAAAATAGTAAAGTTGCTCACTGACAGCATTTCAATCTTTTGTACTTGCTAACTGATGAAAAGTTGGAATCTTTGTAGGATGTATATCTTGCATCTTTAAAATTATTATCTGTTTTCATTCTTACTTTCTTTAATGAATACAACTGTATCCTTATTATAGTTTGAATTAATGCTTTCCAGGGTCCAGAATTCAAGATACGCCAGCTTAGGAAGTGGTAAGTTAACATTCTTATTGCCAGACAAGTTACATTTCAATTTGTTCTCAAGGTCTCATGGATACGGGGCTGATAATATTTCTTTGCATATTTTTATTTTAGTATTGCTACTGTATATACCAACATTAATACACACATGTAATTGATACAATCACATCTTATGTATGGCCTCTAATTTATATGAATTAGCCAGTGATGTAATGAGGTCATGCACAGTTGCGACCACAATTGAAAAATTCGCCAAGCCCAAAAAACATGACTCGGCAAAAGCTTGGCAAAAACTCGGCAACTTAAAAAATTGTTTAAATTTCATTAAAAACACATTTTTTTAAAAATTCACTGATAAGATGCATCTAATGAGTCAATAAATGAGTACATAAAAGAAACAAGTTGAGTCTAGTTGTATTTGATTGATTTGAAAGCAAATTGGTTACAAAATGGCATCCTCATGTGGAATGCGTTGATACTGATAGTCTGAAACAAAATGAAACTAGCAAATTGTTTTTGTAAAACTGAAAGTAAATACTACATTAATAAATTTTAGAAATTTACATCTTCCTCTTCCCATGTCTAGTGAAAACTAGGGGAAGGTAGAACTAGACGATATTATAGATGAAGACTCGTAGGAAAACTTGGAAACTTGGACTTGGAGAGTACCTAGAAAATCAAATGAAATGAAAATGCCTTTTTAGGGGTCATGGGAGACCTTTTGGACGGGCAAGTTTTTTTTGCGGACGCATTGAGTTTTTGGCGAAAACGACGAATTTTTCTCCTTTATTCGGCAAGCAATTTTGGAGAGTAAATGTGGGAAAAACTCGCTGTCAAAAAAAACCCGGGAGTTTTATGAAACTCGCCGATTAGTCAGAGAGTTTTTCAACTATGGTTGCAACCATCTGTTGTCATTTCTAATGAGACTTCTCTGATGCCTTTTTGAGACTCTATTTCATATCTTTTGTATGGTTGGATTTGTAGAGATATATCATTATAGGAGACCATCCAGGAAGCTCCTTTAATGTAGAAAATATTTCACCTGATGATACCTAGGCATGCACATGTATGCAGTTCAATTTGCAAGTATATTCTGTCTATTTTAAAACCTGTGCTTTATGTAAAAAGCATTAAAATCCATCATGTATGCTTGTCATTATCTAACCACAAAATGGAACCTGCAATTAAATAAGAACAGCTTTTAATGTATTTTAATCAATTACAGACAGGTCAAGTATGCTCGCTGTTACAATATTTGGGGAATGATGAACCTGGTGTATTGCATTTTTATAATGTTAAGCTGGAAAAATGACGTGACAATGGATGCAAAACTATACAGCTCTCCATTGCTACTATATCTTCCCTCTGTTACTGCATACTTGTATTTTGGTTTATCATTTTGATTAATTATGTATTTGGAGTGAGTTCTGTACAAATAATGCATGGTTGGCATGATAGGCATAATGCTAACCCTAGAGACTATCTCTTAGGAAATAGCTATGGAATTTGTAAGAAATGTGAGGTGGTGAGAATATGGGTTTCATGTAAGAGTGATGGCAAAAACTGTTACGTTCATGATCTTTACGGAAGTCATGTTAATTTATGGATAAGCTCCATTGCATCAGTGTGGAAACCCTTTTATGACCTCACTTCATTGTGATTGTATGAGTGTGAATTATGAGAACATGGATGTGATTATGGTTATTTATGTTTATTGCTTTGCTGTCTATTGATAATAAGTTTTGTCCTTCTTGATTATAATCTGACATGTCTCCCTTTGTTTTATTCTGTCAAGGACCTTGGGCCTTGTAAACCTAAATCAATTGAATGGATGACCCATGTTATGTCTCATTATCTTGAAATGATGTCAATTATCATGCCCTTGGTTTGGCTTGAGATGATGGCCCTATTTGTATTCTTATTTTCTTAATTCAATGCATGGTAGTTATATTTGGAAATCAGGCACTTGGTCTGCAAAGAAAATTCATTAATGGGGTCATGTATGATGTTCTGTAATCTTGAGTTTATATGCTGGTTGGAAATTTATAGATGTTAATGGTGTCCTTATATCATGCTTCAATTTGATGTAGTTTAGAATGAAAATAGTGCTGGGATTAGTGTTGTTAGTCTGCTAGAAATGAAACAATATTGCAGTTGCAAGTAACAAAGTAGAAGCAACAAAGAACAACAACCACAGGACAAGTGACATATTTTGAACTGAAAACCCTAGTGTGGGGAAAAACTAGGTGGAAGTGACAAACACTCAACTTCCTTTCTTTTTCTCTTTTGTGCGCGAGGGTGGAGGAGAGGGCAGAAGGGGTGGTGCTTGGGAATTGTCCAATAATCTTACTCCTCGTACACTCCCAGATATTCTCTACATTGAAAACTCTGCTCCCACAACCAACTAGAACTCACTTAATCTCCTTTACACTCTTGTTGTACAACTAGATTTATGCCTTCTACAAATAAGAATGTTGGAGTCATCCTTACATGCACTAAAGGACTTCCAAATCTTAAATAATATGAAGAGACTGTTTCTTTCAATTATTATGTCTTCTTGTTTGTATTTTGTAATGAGTGAAATCACCTCAGCCATCAAGACTAACTGCCATGCTAAATATGTATCTGCCATAATGCAGATGGAACTGCCACAGTTATGTATAAAAGGCCTTCCCAATGATACAACTGACAACCTGTGTTACCTAATAGCTTTATAATAGGGCCCCATTTTACTGTAGTACTTTGCCATTGTAATAGTAGTACTGGTATATGGACCCTTTTTACCCTAGTACTTCGCTATTGTAACAGATATATGTTCCAGTACTGTTAACATATTTGTGGTCATTGGAAATTAATATTCTTTCTTTTTTTTTCTAGTCTATTTGATCCTTTTCTATGACAACATGTCCACCTCCAACTCTGCTTGAGCATCAAAGACTAAGTGTTCAATATGGGGCAGCAGTTGTTATTTTTCTTCTTCATTCAACATCAATGGTTTATATAAATGCAAATTTTCCTAATTAAATATTAACTACATCCTCATGAATGAAGGTAATTCGAAATTAGCAACATTCTCTCCAATGTGCTCCAAAATGTTGAATGGCCAATGTCTTAGGGGTTTGAGCTTCCTAGCTTATCCTTAGAGTCTCTCTTTACTCAAGTACACCCACACCTTGTCTCCCACCTTTTTGTACCTGACGAGTTCATAGCTATACAAAATGCCTTATTTTTTTATTTTGTTTTAATTGATTTCTTGGTTTGATTGAGTGAACCATTTTTTGGATGCTTATGGATCACAGCTCCCATTTTAGAAGAATTTTGGGTTCCACTAAAGTTTAGTGGTTTTGGAGATTAGGAAGATCTCCCACTTCTTCCTTGAGTTACCATCTTGCTTTCTTGGGTGCCTTTCCTTTGATGTTGATCTGCTAAGACTTTTGTGGTCCTCTCTTTTTGACCTTTTTCTACCTACTTCAACTCTTCTTAAGCATCAAAGATGAAATTTTAATGGAGTGTAGTGGTTGTTTTACTTCGTCCAACATAGATAGTACTTATAGATGCAAATTCTCAGAACTGACTATTGAGTATATACTCATGAATGAGTGGTCCATGTCTTAGGGGTTTGAGCTTTCTATCTTGTCCTTAGAGTCTCTCCTCGCTCAATTACAAATACACCTTGTTTCCCACCTTGAATGTCTGTTTTTGATGGTCCCCAGTTGTTCATGTATTTGCGATGGATATGCTTAACCCTCTCAATGAATTTCACTGCAATTGTCACCTTTGAGACTAGTTCTTCCCTTCTTTTTGTCATCACAAAACAACTTCAAGTGGCTTAGTAGGCTAATAACTCAACAAAATGACTCAAAAGGTGACTTACTAGTGGACGTATGAATTGCTTTGTTTATAGCTGTATATTTGCATTTTTTGCTGGTATAGCCCCTTAGTTGAAATAGTTTCGTGTTTGCATTTTCTTTTTAACCTTCAGTTCAAGGATTGAAGGCTGTGATTCTTTTGAGCTTGGTATCCATCGTGGTTCACAAGGTGGCCTAGAACTTCTTTAAAAATCTTGAATCCCATTTTGATACAAAGGACTTTGGCAAGCTAAAATGGACCTGAGCATTAGTTAGAAATAACTCTGCTACTTCATGCCCTTTTATTATCTTTTGAGTAAAACACAAATCTGGTTGAGTCCATACACAACATCATACAAGTAGTCATGCTAACGCATTAACATAGACAAACCTCCCAAAAATCTGTAGACATGTTCTAGACCCTTGGTCTATAAGGTGTTGGTGGAAGCATTTACAACCCTTCTTTCCTGAACTTATGCTCACTTGTGCAACATAACTTGCATATTCTAATTAATTTTGAGGCCTTTTCTTACATTTTGGGCCAATATACATAACCTAAGTTGTTGGTTCTACTTCTAGTTCAGATCCTAGTTTAGGTTCACAAATTCAGTTTGTGGATTTGGCAATTTTTTTTGGGGGCTGGGTTCATTTGTACAAAACATATATAAAAAGCATATATATATTTGTAGTCTTTTTTGTAGTCCAAAAGTAGGAATTGAGTTTAGCATACCACATAGGATCATCTAATAAACAAAGTCATTGTAAAATTAAATGCCATTTAAAACATAAATGATAAATGTTACAAAATATTCATTGTTCAAACTTCAAGTTCAATATTAAAATAATAATATCAAGTTCAAGAATCAATTTTCCGTGTCATATGGGTTTTCTAAATCAGTATCATCATTGGCATTAGATGATCCACAAGTAGTGTGCTACTACCACTTGTACTAAAATTGTGCTTGCTATGTGGTTTTTCAAATGTAGCATGTTGGGAAGTGGAAGCATCCAAGTCAATTTTCTTTAGCTCTATATCCCACAACCTCATGCCCTCTTCCTTGTAGGCATGTTGTTTGTGTGAAAGGAGGTGCGATTCGTGTAAGTACACTAAGCCCTTTGCCTTTTCTGAGTGCAATTGGTTGTGCTTTATTGAGGGGATCGAGTATGTGCTCCAATTGCTCTCAATTTTGGATGAGTTAGCAACTGATTGAGACAAATTAGAGAGATAGAGTTTTAATTATAAAAATTAAAAATTTAAAAAATTATAAATGAAACTTGATAGATAATTTTTTTATGATAGAATTTTCAAGAAAAAATTGATCACAAGAGGCTGTAGATGTTGCAATTGTTGGTTGTAGAAGTACCACCAACTATGACATCTTTCTTGAATTTGTCACAATGAGCTTCAATACTTTGATCATTGGAGTGTACAAAATAAATGAACTCACTTGTGACTACATCTTGCAAACCAAGATCAAGGAAGATTCTATGAAATGATGTCTTGTACCCTTTACTAACTTCAAAATCTCTTTGGGGCAATCCTTGTTGGCACAAAAATAATCTTAGTACTATAGTGTTTTGGACTCAATACAAAGGCAAGAAGATGTAACAAGGTGGTCATTGTGTTCCATCTCTCGTCAATAATTTTTTGCACTTGTTTGAAGAAATTTGTTTGAGGATCTTGCTCTTTTTCATTTTGTTGGCGTTACAATTTGCACCTCTGGAGTGTGTATTGGCAACTAACATCTATGCACAGTGTGTAATGACTGCTCTTCAAATTAGGAGGGAAAGCTCCCTCTTGTGCTGATATGCATGAAAAATTAAGTGTTCTAAATCCTATCTTCTTGACTCAGCTGGAAGAGGCACAAGGTTAAGAAAACCAATACATTGCAGCTAAGGATTTTCTTTGGTTTTGCAGATCTTAACTACAACTAACTTAATGCTTAATCTATCCTATTTCCTCAAGAGAAACAGAGCATGAGGATTTAGGAGTAGGGAATTGGTATACGATAAACTTTATCACAGGGTTCCCAAGGCGGTAAAATACTCTATTTGAGGTGTAGGCTGAAATAAAGGTTATTGAAAATGACAACAAATGGTAAACTGGTTTCCAGGATTCCCAAGGAGGTAAAATACTCTATCCGAGGTGTAGGCTGAAAGTAGGTTACTGAAAACGAACATTAAATGGTAAGCTTGACTATAGGATTCCCAAGGAGGTAAAATACTCTATCCGAGGTGTAGGCTGCAAACAAGATTACTAGAAATGACACCAAATGATAATCTTCATCTCTAAATTCCCAAGGAGGTAAAATACTCCATCCAAGGTGTAGATATGAAACAAAGCTTATTAATCACAACAAGAATAAAACTGGGACAACAAATTGTATATTGAGACACGCACACAATAAATGATCAAACCAACATTATATTTAACTAAGTGAACAGATACTAAATAGCGATACTACAAGCAAGGTGGCTCAACATGTATGCTATCACGAGCAAAAGTTAAAGATACAATGAGCAAGAATGCTCTTATTTATAAAAGCTCGAAGGTGTAGGGAACCCTAAAATCACCTTGAGTTAACATGAGTCTTGCAAGCATGCAAGATTTATTGCTAAACCTAAATGTATGCAACTATACAATTAACTGGAAAACTACCATCAACTAACTGAAACAAAACTAAAACAAATGGATGTTTGCAACACACAAGTCCTTATTGATATGCAAGTTAACTGACAACTAATATTAGTTAATTGAAACTGAAAACTAAATGAGAACTCCAACTGTACATAGATGATTCCAAGATAGACATGCCATGATATGTGGATCAATGAGGTAACTCGGAAAGAGGCATCGAGCTAACTGCTGTGTCTAATGTCTATCCTGAAGAGATGGGACATCTTGATCTATAGTTCACTGGCTGTGATCTCGGGCAATTAACCCCTCCATGAGGTCGTTGACTGCATCACCATCTGGGGCATTGATACTCTTCTGAAGCACTCTGTGTCTTCGCAACATCTCCTCACCATCCATTATTTGACTCTGCAGTTCTCCTCCAGTCTTTATCACCTCATCAAATAACATTGACATGACTGTAAATTGATCCAACTTATAGCCTACGAAATCATCACTGAAAATACCATGAATGAGCACCCGCAACTATGACTGTACGTCGGCGAGCTCGATGTACTCACCACCCTCACCCTAATACTGGCAAGGAACTCGTGACATGAAAGTTCTCACAAACTTGATAGCACTAGTCGCCTATTCTCTGCTCTCGGCCAACTCTGCAGAAATTTTTTCATATATTTTTACCTTGAAGATTAATTGTGTTCTCCAAGCAAAAATAGCATCCTTATCCTCTTCTTCAGTGACCGAGTCATATGCCGTTCTCAGATGAGAGATCATGATCTCATTCCATGGTTTGTCTACCGCCAAGTCTCACTTTGAATCTTGGATTTGTGTGCAAAGTTCATGGGCATTGTACCTCAGTTGGCACATTTCTGAAAGTATGAAGCAACCCCTTGTGGCGAACTCCTAGTCTTTCAGGCGCTTCTTGCATACAACTAGCTGATTTAATTGATTTTGCTTTGCTGGCAACTCTAAGATCTGTGGGAGCAAGGCGGTAACACTTTTAGTGTTGTGCATAAGGTTGGAAATATACTTGCGAAGCTGCTGAAATTTAGCCTTGAGGGCTGCTTTATTTTCTCCGTCCTTTATGACTCTCTCCTTTATGCTTTCCATTGCAACCTGGAGGAAATCAATGTTTGCTTGGCGTGTGCTTCTACCAAGGTTGACCTTTATCAAGCCGAAGTTTTCAACCTCTACCTTGTCCAAGTTCTTGTCCTCTGGCGGTGCAACGATCTCAATTATGATTTCCTTGTGAGCGTTCCTTTCCACATGGACTTGCTTCTTTATCCTTTTATCTGGCGTGTCCTGGTGGACATGATCAAAATTTGAGAAGTCCAGTTTGTAGGATGGCTGCCTCCTCTTCCTACTAGCTAATTCTCAAGTCAAGACGAGTCTCGACTAATCTCACTGGAAGGATTGGTGCTATTCATAGGAACTCCTGATGAGTGGGAATGTGTGGAAGCACTGGTATGTGGCGGTGAGTCTAGCTCCAAGTCAATGTGAACCAGAACTGGAGACTGCTGTGGTGTTGGTGATGGCATGGGTGGATGTACCTCTGTTTTTGGCATGCTCTCAATTGTATTTGTGGCAACCTCCACATGTTGTTCTTGCTGGTCGAAATCAACAACTATGGCTTTTCCCTTTGAATTTTCACACACTTTGCTTCCTTTAGGAGGATTACTCCTTTTCTTTTGTTTGGGCTTTGTCTTTGACGTGGAAGGCAGTGAAGTATCCACCGGTGGCGGCTTTGTGTTTGGTATGACTGCCCTCCTCGTCTTCTTGCTATCCAAGTAGAGTATACTGTTTCTAACAACCCTGCTTGATCTTTCCTTAATAGATATGCATTCCTTGGCAAACCAATTGGCTGCTGGAAGTGGCTGCGTATCAACTTGTTCTCTGAAAAATGGAGGAATTACATCCCCATCATCATCTGACAACCCTCCCACATCCTCTGACATGAAAACATAAATTTGTGAAAGGATGAACCTGCTGTAATTGCGCCTGCGCACCTCGAATGTAATGTCCCCTTTTTTAGTGTGATCTTGTTTGGTGATGGTTAGCCTATTACTTAGACCCTTGTAGGTTAACAGGATTTGGTTAGAGGGTCAGTGGCCTTATTTGGTGAGTTTTGTCCATCCTTTGACTTCAATGATTGGCTCACAGGAGGCCTTGGCAGTTCAGTGATTGACAGCTTCTGACGACATGTCAATACGACAGGTTATGAGCGAGATATTAATATTCTCGTGAAATTGAAGTGTTTTAACTTTATTTAATGGAATATTGTAAAGTTGATTTGACTTTATAGTAAATAATTCACTTAAATTTATTTAAGTGAAAAAAATAAAACACTTTACTAAAAGGAGCGCTCACTTTTTAATATGTTGACTATTGACAAAGAATAAAATACATTTTTAATGTATTTTAAGTGAAAAGTGACGCCACTTTTAGGAATGCGTGCCTTTTGGGGTTTATAAGCAACCAAAGGGAAAAATCGAACTCATTCATTGATTATTTGATATTTTCTTCTTTGGCTTGGCTTGAGCCTGGTTTTCTCTGAGACAAGGGTTTCAGGATAGTTTATCTCTAAAGAGGGACAATTCTTCATAGATCTGTGATTGTGAGACTGTGAAAGATCAGTTGAATGATTGCAACAACAGGAGCTTCAATTTAGGAGTTCTACAGTGCTTCAATGAGGATTTTTTGTGTAGTTTTCAGTGTTTTACAATAAAGACAGGAGGGTTTCAGCTTCAGGGCGTCATCTTTAGGTTTCTGCAGCTTTCAGCGCTCATACTTAAATGTTCTTGCTAGGGCCGTACTTTCCAGCCTTGCAAAAACGTCCTTCTGGAGGCTAGGCGTGTGATGTAACTTGCAAAAACGCCTTCCTTTTTGCTTCAGACAGTGTTCCATACTTGGCGTCCATCCTTCACTAACTGTATCCAGTTTCTGCTGGGGAGAAGTCAGATTTGTAGCTCTGGTGTCCAATTATGCCAGTTTTCACCATTCTTGGTTGGCAAACTAGAATATTTTCTTAATTAAATAATCTGGAGCATTTCGGGTATGTCTATCATATGTATTCTCTTTGTTACAGTAATTTAATACCTTCTGCACTTTCATTTTGTCAATTTTAGCTCAGATTTGAGTTTTATGAGCTAAAATGTGCAAATGCCCCTTATACTTCTCTTTAGAAATTTCTCTAAAAAACTAAAAAACACAAAAAGATAAGCAAAATACAGGGGTTTGAGTTGGGAGCCAGCTAGGCTCATCACATCGAACTCGTCCTCATAGTTGACCCAATAGTCTTCCATAGAAGGCTTGTGATAAGAACGGCCTCCAAAGCGTGCTGAGTAATAACCCCAAGGGTCATATGAGCGTCTCTCAACGAGATACTTAAGATTAAGTCTTGCTAACTCATGGCCCATAACCTTGGCATCAACCGTTGTCTTGCACTTGTAAATCCTCATCTGTAAAGGAAAAGTGGCAACTGACTTGCATTTGTTGCGCAGATGTGAATGAACATCGTACAACTACCATAGAAACTCCATAAAAACCACCTTATCTGAAGGATAACGGGGTAGCATGGTTGGATGACTTGCATAGCTGTACACACGGATGTAGGTATAGGTAGGGAATTAAATGAACCAATCTGCCCATTCTACCATTGCTGCTCTGGCTTCCATTGAGATACGTACATGTAGCTCCCGGTCCAAGTTCCTCATTGTGTACATCAAAAATGCTTCCTGCACATGCTTGAAATGTCGCTCGGACTGTGTGAACTTAAGCTGTGCGTAATATTGATGAACTTTTTGTACACTGAGAATCCCCATAGTGTTCAACCCTCTAAACTGGCCCTGGAAGGCAATCTGATACACGAGGTACAAACACGTGGAACTCGTGAGCAACCAAGAATCCGGTCATCTGTTTGTGGAGAACATCGCTGATCAAAGAGGCCTAGTCGTAATGCTCCCATCTATAAATGATCTGAGCCATGATGAATACATTCAAGGCTGGAATTTATGGGAATCTGCTTGACAGGAAACACGATTAAGAAGGGTAATCAAAATCACATATTCATCCTTGAACTCTCTGTGACCCACATTCTTTGGCAAGTTAACTTTCTTTTGTTTTAGCCATATTTCTGCCTTTTTACTCTAACATTTCTCTTTATTAGCATTGAATGCCTTCTCACATTGATCCATGTTAATGACCAAACTATTCAGATTCTGAGGAATACCGAAGCACTTCTCAATGTCCTTGGGCCTGATATTGCATATCGCTCGTCCATCTACTGATTGAATTTCTTGAGTAGTAGAATTGTAATGCTTTACACAAGACATTACAAATTCTATACACTGTACTATGATGGGAAGTGAAGCCGCCTCTAGCAACCCAAATTCTTTAATGTTTTGAAGTGTAATCTGGTTCATTTCAGAAGCATTCAAGTTAACCTCTGGATCCACCAAATGCAAGTTTGTGTCAGCCGTTTTGATGAAATCATGAATTAAGATCGATTGGGTCTTGAATTCAATCTATGTGAACTACATTTTGAAAAACTCGCCTGTTGATTGTAAACACTGCTATGTTCTGACAATTTTCTCTGGAAAGCTAAAATGACTCCTGGTGAGGCTAAAAATAGCTTGTCAGGGGCAATTTTCACAAAAAATTCTGAGACGTGGATTTTGTAGAGAAAATGATTCTAAGCCAACCCAGATCCTTCGTTTTTCAAAATATTGACTTTTCCTCTACCATGCAAAGGAATTTTTGGAAAAAAGCAAAGCTTCAAAAAGTGAAGCTATGAGGCAATTTTTCCTAAAAAATTCTAACACATGGGTTTTGTAGAGAATGTTGTGCACAACATACCTAGATGATCAAAACTGTGAAAAACTACTATATACTTACACATGCGAGATAAAACCTAAGACAAGGATAGAAGAAATAAGAGAGAAAATAAAAGTTATATTCTGCCTCTGGCTATCCTTGAATGAAGTCTGCTGAATAATCTGGACCTATATCTTCGAAGAACTCTGGAAAATAACACTTATGGCGCCTTTAGATCTTGCTTGCATGAGAAAATACATGTTTGCACTCAACCTGTTGTGAAATTAATGGACGCCTAAATGCATTTTTTTTTTTTTTTGAAGGTTTAGGCGTCACATGCATTCAAAAACCCTATATTTAGGATGCAATTATCTCATTGGAACACACTTAGTTAACAGAAACAGGCACTGAGTCTTAAAATAGGCGCCACTTTAAAATAATGAAAAAAATATGCCTTTGCAAGCAAAATTGACATTTGAAATTGAAGTTTTTAATATTATTTATTTCAGTTAACTGACTTCCACCTTTTTGGGGCGGCTAGGATATGCACTCCAATTCCAAAAAGTCCAACATTGACTTTCTAGGCGCCTTCCTTCAATACTTGAGATTTTTAGCTAAGCTCCTACTTTTTAGCTCCTTGAAAATGTCATTGCAGCCTTTGTTGAACCTTGATTTCCAGATACCTGGTTGATCCTAGAGCTGAACTGACACATCCACTATGTAGCTGGGATAAGTCTTATAACATGTTGTTGGGAGCTGTGAGATCTAAAAACTGAGTCTGATGCCTCATATTCAAGTGTGCCTTTTTCCAAAAGGGTGCATATGACACCAAACTTGGCCAATTTCTTGATTTGCCTCTCCATGCTTCAATTTGCCACTGCCAGTGAATGATCACTTCCGTCGATTGGATGTTGGATCCATCGTGTTGTTGGAAGAATTCCGCAAAGAATAACTATATGTGTGGTGCCTAAAAGTTGAATTAAGGCCCTCAAATGCAAGGGCGCCCTTGGCCTGTAGGGGCGCAATTACGCTTTTGAAAATGATTTTGCAATTTGTAACTTTCAACCGAATGCTTCACTTTGACCCTCATTGTTGGGAGTTGGATTGCTCTGATGCGCACACTGATAATCTCATCGCATAGATGGAACAACTTGGAAGAGATGTTCTTGGAAGTGATGAAGCGAGAAAACTGCTTCTAAGACCTCCAGTAGAAGGGTGCCTTTCTCAAGGAAGGTGGATTTTTTCATACTTAGCCATTTTTCTGCTAGTTTTTATCCTTCAACACTTTCCGTTGGTTCTTCATCTACGAGCGTTTGATGGATCCCGAGGGCTGACGGTTGGATTCATTGAATAGCTAGGAGGATTCTGCATAGATCTCGCAAAGACGACAGTTGTCGAAAACCTTAACTAATTGGCCAAAAGGCTAGGTGCCCCTGACTTGTAGAGGTACAGTTTAATATTTTCATTTTATTTTCCCTCCATTTTACGTGCTTGCTGGATCAACTACCACGGTCACTTAGCATGTCTTACAGACTTGCGAATGGATGCATCGTGGAGCTAGGCTGAATCTGAAAAGATCCCCCAGAAACGGATTTTGCAAATTCTATCATTTGACAGGCCTAATTCAAGGGCGCCCCTGGGCTACAAGGGCACAGATTCTGAAATTTGATTGTCATCTCTGACATGTAAATTCTCCGTAACTTCTACTTTCGCCTTCAATTGCCGAAGTTTCGAAAACCTCATGCATTCGCTTGATGGCTTCCTAGAAAGTTGAACAGAATTTCGAAGAGAATGAATGTATTTGCAACCACTGATAACTGTATTTGGGCCTTCAAATTGAAGGGCGCCCTTGGCCTACAGTGGTGCAAATGTCACCAGACTTGGTAGTTTTCAGATGATTTTTACCATTTTTGTTCCTCGTGATCATCGTGGTGCTTGCTGAGTTGACCACATAGTAGCATTATTGCCGTTGACGCATGTGCGTGACTATATTTCACCATTTTTATGTGTATGGACACTGAAAAGTTGACTTGCATTTTTATTGCACAAGTATCTCCCACGTTACAAGGCTTAGTGTTTCTAGACTTAGAATATTTTCTGCAATTTTCGCCATTTGAAAATCCCCTCTATTGTGAAGCATCTTTTTCATCATCTTTCTTTGCAGAATCTACTACGATGAGTTTCAGGCTTAGATTTCAACACCTGGTACTGGCCAACTGCCATTGACGACCTTAGTGGTCCTAACTTTTCTTCTAAAAAAGTGAAAACTACCCACTAGGCTTAAACTGACTTTTTCTTGATTTTGACTTCACCAATGTGATCATGATGTGAAATAAGCCAATCAATTAATTTCAGCCAATTCTAACAAGATTATATTTTTAGGGTTTTCCCAAAAATAGGGGTCCAAAAACTCTAATTTTCAAAATTTTCAAATTTTACCAGTATCTTCTTGACATCAAATTGACTAAAAGCCCATACCTGATTTGCCTAGAAATTGAGTTTTGACAACACTTTTACAAGATTTAGACCATTTTAAGCAAAATGCCTTAGTGAAGCAAAAAAAAAAAATTGGTTTGTGTACAACACATTTATATTGGCCATCTTCTGTTCATCTCTTTTCGGTCCTAAACTTTCCTATGACTGTTAGCCTATTTCCGGAGTCCCATAGTCTATTTGGAGGCGTTTTAGGGGATTAGATTCTTGGAGGATTCTTGCCTATATTTTCAAGGGGTAATTGCAGAGGTTTGCCAGAGTGTTTTTTGGGTTTTTCTGAGATTCTTGGTGGGTAGTAATTGCTATTTTTAGCAATGCCTATTTTCAGCACTTACTATTTTTAGTAAGTTTAGTTGCATTTTAGTTTGGGCTAATTTGGAGTTTGGACACTATTTTTACCAACTTTCTATTTTTAGTAAGGGCACTTGGTCTTGGCAGCTATGCAATGTAGGGTTTCCAGTTTTGGCAGTGTGTTGGCATTCTGTTGGTTCTCAGGATGGTGGTGATGACTTTCATTGCATTTTTGGCCATCTGGGTGGTTCTCCAAATTTCTTGGAGAACATTGCTATTTTTAGTGAGTGCTTGTTCTGGCCCCTGGCATCTCTCCTCGCCATTAGAAGCTCCTTGGTGCAACCAAATTCCATTTTGGGTGCCTCGTTGATGCTTTTTATTAAGTGGTTGGAAATATTTTAATATTTACACTAAAGTCATAAAGTAATGTTTAAATATTACTTAGTATTAAATATTATAAAGTGAAAAGGTTATTTAAGTTACTTAAAAAAAAAAAAAAGAAGCAAAAGCACTTTTTTGGAAGAAGAAAAAAAATGTTTTTTTCAAAGAAGTAGCAAAAAGCAAAAAGCATTTTCGGGGAAAAAGGGAAAAAGTGCTTTTTCGAAAAAGCAAAGAATGTTTTGTTGAAAAAGCAGCAAAAAAGCAAGGAAAAAGCTATAAAAGAAGGCATGGGGTCGCTCATTGGGGTTATGCAATCTTATGATAACGAAGTGTTGCTGAATTGGTGTGAGAATCTTTGGGATTTGAGGATGGAAAACCTCAAGGTTGGCTTCAGTTTCGGAGTTGCAAGTCACTCCGTAGTTGGACATTGGTGTGGCTCCATTGCATGGGTTACCGTTGAGCTTATTTGGTGATGGCTTTCCTTTCATTCAGCAGTTTTGGATTTGTATGATGTTTTCTAGATATGCTTTTGGTTGTGTGTTATGATTTGCAGCATTGGGGAGAGCTTTTGTTGTGATATTGTAGACTTTGTGCCCTTGCTGGTCCATACTTTTCCTAACCCAGCCGTACCACCTTTGTGATCACGCTGTTTTGAGGTTTGGAGAACTTTTTGTGGGCATTGGTTATTCCTTTTTAGCAGTGTTGTACCCAAACCAAATTTTTTGCTTCACTAAGGCATTTTGCTTAATTGAGTCTTAATCTTGTTTAAGTGATGTCAGAAGGTCATTTTTGGACTTTTTAAATATGGAGTTTGTGTCAGTTTCATGTTAGTCTATTACTGAAGAAATTCAAAAAAAGTGAAAATCGGAAGGAAAATCATCAAAATTTTCTATCTCTGGAGAGGGGAGCACATTTTCAAAGAGGCGCCCTATCTTTTAGGGGCTCAAATCTTGTTTTTAGGGTTTGTCACCTCCAGCAGACATTTGTTTGGTATCACGCTAGCTTCGCAACGAGTTATCAAGCCTATTAAACGGACCTGTTTTGTGCAAGTTACGGAAGATATAGCGCAAAACGAGAGGAATGATAAAATTGGCTAACACTGAGAAAAAGAGCAGCTTTTGAGAAAGGCGCCCATCTTTTTGAGGTGTCAAATGAAGGTTTTTGACTAAATGCCACCCAAGATGTTTATCTCACATTTATTCAGGCTTTGTGACGCATCCGTCAGTGGGTGAATCTGAGTTGCAGAAGTGCCTGAGCCAGAGGTCAAACATGGGGTCAAATCTTGGTCAAAATATCAAGGAAAAAAGCAAAAGAGCACTTTTTCAGAAAGGCGCCTGAGCTTTTGAAGCCTTTAATGCTTTCTTTTTGATGTTCTCAGATATTCAGCTTCTCCGTGTTACGTTTAGCTTTCTGTTGCCTGTTTCCGTTAGATCAAAAGATGACTCAACAGCTTGCAGTCGGAGTTTTAGTGTTAGTTTGGTCAGTTCCAGAATTGGTTAAGTCTGGAGGAAAAAGAGCAACTTTTCAAAAAGGCACCCTTGATTTTCACCCTTCAGATGATGTTTTTTGGAGAAATGTGCCTTTGCAGCTGTCATGTGGAATGAGGTCAGCTCCGCAGTGAGCCTGTGATCCAGTCCTGAAACTTGGTCAATCAGAAGTTATGAAGGATTTGTTTTTCCCTTCGTACGAGATGGAGATGAGTAAATTTGACTAAGTCTGAGAAAAAGAGCAGCTTTTGAAAAGGGCGCTTGGATTTTTGACCCTTCAGATCTTAGTTTTATGATGTTTAGTCTCAAGGTACCTTTTGATCAGTTTTTGTCCTGCTCTGCGATGCACCTGTTAGCCAGCCAATCGGTGGAGTCAGTCAGCCAGTGTCAGGGGATGAACAGAGGTCCCGAAAGAGGTTCAAATCAAAATTTTCATCAAAATTGGCTAAGTCTGGAAAACGCCTAGAGAGGTCAAAGTTGATTTTTCGAAAGAAGTTGACTGGTGCACCCTAACTTGAGTTCTGACTTGAGTTCAACTGAATGATTTTTGGGTTGTCATCTCCAGTTCACATTTTGGCATGTTGAGTGTTCTTTCAGTTCGCATGTCGAGTTAACTAGTTTGCATGTCCAGTTAACTAACTTTGCATGTTGAGTTAACTTGTTTGCATGTACACTTACCTAAAGTGCATGTTTGAAAATCAACTTGAGTTTGAATGCATGGCGCATTAGTTGAAGTTTTGTGAAGATTTTGTGAAGTAGACACTTCATTATATATTTTAACTTCAGTCTTCAAAATGGACGCTTTAGTTAAGATTTTTAACTAAAGATTTAAAGCATGAATTTTGTAAAAACCCTAGTTTCCCCTATCTTCCGGATCTGACTGTTTTTCTGATATTTTTGAAGGGTTTTGGTTTTTTGACTGTTTTTGAGTTTTTTTGCATAAATAATGAAGATGGCGATTTTGCAAAATAAATGATATAAAATTTAAATAAAATCTTTTAGCTATGAAAATAATGGATTCTATTGCCAATATTGATGCCAGTCAATGTATTTAACTTCTGGACTTAATACAAATGAGATCCAGTTACATGCAAACAAAAGGCAATAATATTTAATAAAAAAACCTGGTTTTTTTCTTGCTGCAATAAATGACTGCTGGTAATGGTACGGCTGCAATGATTAAGCCCTTCTCCCTCCGTCTGACGATCAAGAGATGATCCAGTAGCCTAGGCGCCAAAATGTATGAAGCTGGAGGACCAAACAAGAAGGCGATTTCCTCTGTGTGAGAAATACGGCTCTTGTGAATAGTACGGATCTGTCAGAACAGCAAGTACAGACTGTACGTCTTTTTGAAATAAATGTCCAGAACCTTGAATATGATGCGCCTTTGTTATAAGATACTTCTGGATGGAAATCTAATAAATACTCTGACAAATAAAGATCTCCGTATGCTCTGTAATTCCTTTTGGGTGAAGAAATTCCTCTGCCTGGCAATAAATCAGGTGATATCTCACACCCTTTGAACTGCTTTCACTGGAGATGTCTCGTTCCCCAATGCATTCGAGACTGAAACCCTAAGTTTCTGTGCTCAGACCAAACTTGATCAATTTTCAATAACTCAATATGACATAATGGCTCGATTCCCAATGGAAAGCTTATATCTTCTTGAAAAGTGCGAATTCCTTAAAGATAGGGATTTTTAAAATAATTCGAACTTTTACATTTAATTCTTCAATAGTCTTCAGCCAAATTTTTATAATAAAATATAATCAACAAAATGGCCCCTTTCTGATGATGGGCGACCCCCTTCACTGAAATCACTTAAGTTATAATAAAATATTATAACTTTATATTATAAACTCCAATTAATTAATATTTAATTAATTCAATTAAATATTAATATCTCTCTCATTATTCATCCGATGCACGAGCCGTCTGAAGCTGTCGACTGAGGAAGTGATTCTGAATGCTATCAATCCATACTGCTAAAAATAGCAGGGGTCCCACGCTGAGTGCTGAATACTGCTAAAAATAGCAACTCAGGCAAGAAGTGTCCGAACGAGCCCGAACGAAAGCCAACTGATCAAGTACTGACAACTGAAGCTGAGCCAAGCTCCAACATGACCCTCTATCCAACCTATCAGCCTACGAGGGTCGCATAATAGGCTAATCCTGTGCTCGGAGAGATGTCAACTAGAAGGGGACATGACAAATTTTGAGTTGTGAAGTATGGTGAATTCAATATGAATTGTCAACTGAAGCTTAATTCGCATGATGCTTTAAATAGAATTTTGCAACTAAAGTTTTAATAAGGCGACTTTAGTTCTAAAGCATGGTGCTTTATTTAGCTCATTTTAGTCTTCAGTTAACTAATTTGAGGTCCAATCACAAGCCAAGCACAATTTTCAAGGTTGCATGCATTTCTTACGAGTTTTGGTGATGAAACTCTATTTATTCAAGTTTAGGCGTCCATTATTTCTTCATCACAAGCTTAGAAACATACATTCTTCTTGAGCGAGCAGCGATTTGAAGGTGTTACAGGTGTCAGAATTCAGCGTTCTTCATAGCAACGGATTCAGTTTGATCAAAAGAGGAATATTCCAGACTTTGTTTTCAGTTTGCATGCAGGTTTCATCGAATTCCTGAATAGAGATAGGCGAATTCTACAGAAGCAGAGCAAATAAAACCTTCTTTCTTCTGTCTTATTTCTTCTATTTCTCATCTTAGGTACTTTCTTCGCATGTCAAAGAAATTCAGCGTGCTTTTAGAATTTGATCATCTGGGTTCGCATACTTCAGTATTTGCAGCAAAACCCATGTCTTAGATTTATTTGAGAAAATTGCCCCGTAGTCTTCATTCTGAAGCTCTGTGCTTTTTTTGAGAATCTCTTAACATGTGGGCCTAAAACACATTTTTTCGAAAATTGAGCTATCTAGGTTGTCCTAGAATTTGATTATGCACAAAACCCACGCTTCAGAAAAATTTCAAATTTTTTTCTTGCCATAGGCTATTTTTAGCCTTTCTAGAGATTTTCAGTTTTTCCAGAAAGTTGTTCAAGTATATTCGACTTTACAGTCAAAAGTCTTCATTTTCAAAATGCAGTTCAATCTCATTGAGTATAAGACCAAATCGGTTCTTATACATGATTTTGTCAGAACTTCAGATACAGACTTAAATCATGTTTATCCAGTGGTTAATTTGAGCAGTTTGGAGGGTGTTCGCAGCAATTCATTGAGAAATCTTGAACGTTCTGGATTGCTGGCAGCAGCATCTATTCCTGTTACCACTTTTGATCTTGAGTTCATTGTTGCTTGCATCAAGCATTATGACTCATCTTCATGACAAATCAGATCAGCTGATGGGAGGATTATCTGCAGTCTTAAACCGAAGGATATGGAGAAGTGTTTTGCTATTCCTCGTTCAGATAATTTCATTGTGGTTATTGAGGCCTATGAGAAGATATGGGATGGAGATCAAGAACGTTCACAGAGAAAGGTGGCTCAGAGATGGCTGAAAGTTCAAAAGACTAATATGCCTAAAAAGGTTGGTCGTGGTGAATTCAAGGATGAGGTTGTTGTTTTGATAACTTTGCTCAATCGAGTTACAGGACAAGAGGATGCTAGCACTTTCCGATCATAGATGTTTTACCTTATTTCCAGAATTCTTGATGGCACAGAACATTTTGACTGGGCTATGTTGATTAGTGATTGCCTACATCAACAGATTTCTGATTTTCTCAAGTTTCATGAGTTTCGTATGATATCCTACTTGGTCTACTTAGTTGCATTTCAAGGCAGCTACAGGCATCTAAAAACTAATGGCACTCTTGGTGTTGAACGTGTTCATGAGTACTATTCTCAATTGGAGTTTTCTAAATCTGAACAAGATTTCCGAGCAGTGAATGATCATTTTTCTATGAGGATAGTCAGAGATCTTGACAATGAAATGCACATCTATGTTTTTGCCGAGGCAAAATCAGCGATGGAGACTTGGGCGGATTGGTTTATCCAATTCCCTACTTTCACATACATCCGGGTTTATGGATATGTTGGAGAGCCTCTGATGTTGCCGAGGTATCCTTCAGACAAGATCATCTTCATGGAGTTTCTCAGACAGATGCAACATGTTCATTTCTTTCTTCGCAGTCGTCATAAGACTGGGGCTACTTTTCCATTTGGATTGGGAATTTTCACATGCAGGACTGCAACAGATGCCAAGCATATGTCAACCGAGATAGAAAGATTCAAGCTTAAAACTCATACTGAGAGGCGTTCCTATGATCCTTTGGGTCATTATGCAAACAGTTTAGAGCGAGGGATTGCACATAAGCCAACACTTGAAGATTTCTGGGCTAATTGTGAAGATGAATTCGAGGTTCGTCGTCGTCACTATTGCAGACTCACTATCGCTCAACTCTCTGATTACTTATCAGAGGATGTTGATGGTTTATCAGATGATGATGGAGAAGTTCTTCTCAATTCATATGCCAAAGATCAAATTGCTCGGCAGCCACTTCGCTCACCAGATTGGTATGCTAAAGAGAATACTTCTATTGAGGAGGTGTCTAGATTAGTTATCAAGACCAGCAAGTAGTTCTTGGAGAGTAAACGGAGACGAAAGTCAGTTCCTGTGACAGAGCCGCCAGTGAATTTTTCTTCATTACCTTCTACTTCGAGGTCAAGGCCTCGGGTCAAGGCTATTGTGATACCTTCTGAAGGAGTTAGACTCAATGGAAACACGAGAAAGAGAACTACTGGTAAAAGGAAGTAGAAGCGAGTTGAGAATGTACTTGAGATTCCAGTAGAGACAGTCATTCAGGCTGAGCCTCATGTTTCACCTCCTAGTTCACCACATGTGCAACCTATTGACATAGATTCAAAGCCTGAGATACCAATTTGAGTAGGATCAGAGACAATTGAACCACCACAGGTTGATACATCAGGGACAGTCTCTCCTCGAATTGATAATATTGTTCAGTCTTGTTGGCTTGAGAGGTCTTTGGGGAGATAGAGGCGGGAACCTTCATATAACCTTGATTTATCTGAGTTCGGTGAACCTTATCAAAGAAGGTCGAACAAGAAAATCAAGAAACAGGTGCATATTGAGAAGACTCCAGAATCAGAGATTGTTATAGAAGTTGCTACTCCTCCAGAGGGTAAGAGCCTAGATGAAGTTGAAGTTGGTGACTTTACTTTCAGTAAGGCAAATTTGGCAGGACCACTCGAGAGACAGACATGACTCTTCTTAAGATTGTCACCAATAATCTTGAAGAACGCATCACGAAGGATGGAGAGGATAAGGCATTGCTTAAGGCTGAAAATGGTCAACTTCGTCAGTATATCTCTGATCTTGTTCATGGAAATTCAAGTAGAGCGCCTGTTCTTCCTCAGAATACACTTGCAGAACAACGAAAGCTGGATCAGTTAGTCAATCATGGCAGACTTTTGGATAACTGGATTGAAAGTTTAGTTGTTACATGTCAACATCTTCTTATGGATTTGTATTAGTTGAGGAGTGACGCACATAAACTTCGTCAAGGTATTCAGTTGCTCGAGATTTCAGATGCAGAGGGTTTAGCCAAGGATCGAGTTCTTGTGTCTCAGTTGTCCGTTGCATATGATGCCTTGGAGATTGATGAAGATCAAGAGAAAGTTTTTACTTGGAGGGAGCAACACCTTTTCAAAATGGAAATATGTGAAAAGATCTCTACCAAGTTGTTTTCACTGAAAGATAATGTGGTTGGAGCTCTTGCACTTGTTAGTGGTTTTGTTGTTCAGATTCTGTGTCATTACCTTCTTGAAGATGGCACGTATATTGCACTTAATGAAGTGCAAGCTGAGTTCGAAAAGCTGATTCGTGATAGCCTTGAGGGAGATCCTATGGCAGCTAAGTTGGAGAATATTTCAGTTATTTCAACTAGTTTCAAAAAGGTGGCTGAAGATGTCAGAGAATGCATGCATACAGTCAAGGAAAGTGATAGAGAACTGAAGAAATAGATTGTTGTTTTGGACAGCATCAAAGTGCCAGACGACAGAGAGATTGATGAGTTCTTGGTCAAAGTATTAGACCGAGATGACATGGAGTGATCTGCCAGTTGGAACCTGCAGTTAATTTCGAGGATAGAATCAAGAGCAGCAGTTAACTCGACTTTCAGTCTTGAGTTCACTTGCTAACTTCATACATGCTTATCTCTTCCTTGGGATTATCTTCACAGGAGTTAGGGTTAGGGTTTTCAGTTAATTGAAGGTAGTGTCTAGTTAACTTTGCTTTAAATAAGGACGTGCATGCTTGCACATTGTCCATTTATGTTAGATGTACCGGTTAACTGATGGTAGCTTTCCAGTTAACTGTATAGTTTGCTTTATTAGGGTTTAGTAATAAATCTTGCATGCATTGCAAGACTGTAGTTGACTCAAGGTGATTTTAGGGTTCCCTACACCTTTTGATGTCTATAAATAAGAGCTTTTACTCATTTGTAAATAAATTTTGCACGAGAGAGAAATATATGCTGTGCCTACCTTGCCTTCAATATTGCTCGTTTTGTATCTGTTCATGCGTTTTTACTATTATGATGAATTGTTATGCCACATAGGGTTTCATGCAATTATAATGGTGAATTCTTTCCTTAGATCGAATCTGTTTTGTGTTCAGTAAACTTGTCCAGATTGAGCTGATAGATGTGCCACCTTGCCTTCAAGTTGAGAATCTGTTCTTGTTTATCGTATGGTGCTTTGTGAATAATAAACTTGTTTAGATTGAGCTGATAGATGTGCCACCTTGCCTTCAAGTTGATAATCTATACTTGTTTATCATCAGATAGTAATCCTTGCTCCATTTCCTCATGCTCTGTTTTAATGAGGAAACTGGATAGATTTTAGGTAATTAGCCCAGTTGTAGTTAGCGATCTGCGAAACCAGAAAATACTTAGCTGCAACGTATAGAGTTTTCTTGAAAGCCTTGTACCTCTACAGCTGAGACAAAAAGACAGGAGATAGTTTAGATTACTTTTCCCTTTCCAAGCATTTTTGTTAAAGCACAACGAGGGAGCTTCCCCTCCTAATTTGAAGAGCACTCATTGCGTAGTGTGCATAGCTGTCCGTACCAACTCTTACTCCAGAGGTGCTAGTTGTTATGCCAACAAGCAAATTAAGGCACCCCTTCTTGCAAGTTTCCAAAAATTTTAGCGAAGAACTGAATTTTATGGAGCGGGTCACTCTCTAGCAAGGCTATACAGTTTGGCATGATGGTGTTAAGTTGATGAGACTGCTGTTCATTCATATTTGGTAGCAGACTTTTCCTTCATTTGGATGCCTAGGCTTCACTAGGCTTGGGTTGACGATTCTATGTTGATAGGGGTTGCTTGGAAGGGCTTTGAATGAAGTTATGATCAATTTGTGCTTGCTGTTCAGAGGTGTTTCAGACCTGTCATTTCATATCAGACCTGAACTTGCTGCTGTTCAGTCCATTTTTAGACTTTGGGGGTCCTTGTTGAGGTATACATTTTTCATTAGTATCAAAAGCTATTTTATTTTGGTGTTGGCTATCACTTGGGTTATTATTTTCATATATCTAACTCATTGCAGCTATATTGTACTTGCAAAACATCATATTGTAATGAGCTCTCATTGCAACACTTTTGGTAGTACCATCAATGATATTATTTTCATATCAGATCTGAACTTGCTGCTGTTTAGTCCATTTTTAGACTTTGGGGGTCCTTGTTGAGGTATACATTTTTCATTAGTATCAAAAGCTATTTTATTTTGGTGTTGGGTATCACTTGGGTTATTATTTTCATATATCTAACTCATTGCAGCTATATTGTACTTGCAAAACATCATATTGTAATGAGCTCTCATTGCAACACCTTTGGTAGTACCATCGATGATTAGCTCTTGTACTTATTTGGTACTTACCCCACTGAATAAGTGGCTCTCTCGCCGAATAAGTGATTGAGCTTTCTTTACTTTCATATCTTTCCTAACCCCATTGAATAAGTGGTGCTCTTGCTGAATAAGTGATTGAGCTTTCTTTACTTTTCTTGTTATACCCGTTGAATAAGCAAGGGATCTTTCTCTTGCTTGGTCGGCTTGTCACCAAGGGCTTTCTTGTTAGTTGTAGTTGAATAAGCGGAGGATTTCATTTCATGCTTGAAGATTTCATACTCATCCCACTAAACAAGTGGTTCATTTCAGTAGTGTAGCACTGTAACCTTACCACCGTATGCTCTCACCTTGCCCACATCGGGATTTAGGTGATCAAAAAGTGGAAGGGAGTTTACTTTAGTTGGTTATCTTTGATTATTGGCTAACGCTAACAAGTTGTGAAGTCTTTTGAAATAAAATTAAGGGTGGGTTATTACAGTGGTATCATACTAAGTTTTCCTGCCAGCCTGTTGGAGTTCTAACTTTTTCCATAATTCTTTAGTTGCATGTCAGAGTTTCAGTATTTGTAATACTCAAACAATCCTACAGCTAAATAAGGAAAACCAACCAACTACTTTTAGCTGAAGATGTAACTAGCTTGGTACAAAATGTAATGTCCCATTTTTCGGCATGATCATGCTTGGTGGTGGTTAGCCTATTACTTGGACTCTCATAGGCTAACAGGTTGGTTAGAGGGTCAGTGGTGTTTTCTGGAGGAGTTGATCGTTCTCGTTTTCAGAGCCCAATGATTGGTTCACGGCAGGCGTTAGCAGTTCAGGAGTCGACAGCTTCTGACGGCACGGGATTCTATGAAGATTTGTGGAAGTTATGCCTATTTGAGTGATTTAAGTTATTAATTAACTTAATATTTTATTATAAAGTCAAATTGACTTTATACATTTTAAATCACTTAAATATTCTCTAAAAGTGATTTAATATTTTAATCACTTTACTCAAAAAGGGCGCCCACTTTATTTAAGTCAAAAACTATTGAATGCGACTTAAATTATAATTTAAAAGATTAAATATGAAAAGTGGCGTATCTTTCTTGGAATTCGTGCCTTTTGCATATAAGGCATTTTTGGCAATGAGAAAATCACCTTTTGATAATTTCGACTTTGCCTTGTGTTTCTTCCTGTGCATTCTCCTGTGATCAGGGTTTGAACAATCTTCCATTGAAGAACGATACCTCTTCAGTGTTGAGCATTCTTGAGATTGTGAGAGATCAATCAAATCAGTGCAGTTGAGAGCTTCATTCAGAGGTTCTACATGATTCAGTCAGAGTATTATATACAGATTTCCTATTGAATGCAATAAGGAAGGGGTTTCTTAACTTGTGGCGTCCTCTTCATCAGATTTGTGGCTCCAGTAGGGTTACTACTTCTCCTTCTTCTTGGCCGTACGAATTGCCTTGGGATTTGTGCCCATTTAGAGAGGCGTGTGAAGCATCTAGCTGAAACGCCTTTGTTTTGGGTCCTGCTTTTCTTCCATCATTGGCGTGTACCCTTCTCAAGTGCTTGTATCTAGTTTCTGAAAGAGAGAACTCAAATCTGGAAGCCGGGCGCCCTTATATGTTAGTTTTCACCATTCTTGGCTGGCGAGCTGGCTTACTGTTTTAAATAAATAAACTGGAACCCTTTTGGTATGTTTATCATTTGCAATCTATTTGTTTCAGTTAAATAATGTCTTCTACACTTTCATTCTGAAGAAAATAGTGCAAATTTACATTTTATAAGCATTTATACTGTGCGCCCCTTCTCTTCTGTCTATCAAACTTTCTCTAAAAAAACTAAATAACACTAAAAAGATTAAAGAAATACTAGGGTTTGAATTGAGAGCCAGCAGGGCTCATCACACAAAACTAGGGTTTTCTCTTTTCATTTTAATGGAAAGGATTTCAAAATAAAGCAATTTACATAACCATCAATTTTTCAACTAACTTCTAGTTCAGTTCAGCTGAAAAGAAACGTGTAATTGAATTAACTGAAAAGAAACATCCACTGTTTTCCATTAACAGAAAAGGAAACGAATCTTAACTAACTTTTCAATGCTTTCAAATAAAATTACAACTGATCAATCTATAAGCTAAGTAACCATTTCAAGTATTACAGGAGAGAGAAGGGTTACAAGAGTTTACAGTTAAGAAGCTGAAGCACTTGATCTTGATACAGTCATCATGGGAAAAGGAGTTATCATCAGGGGCTTTACCGCCCATCCGAAGACCTACTGGTTTCCCGTGTTCCTTCAACTGAAGGAAACTGTCCCTTCACAAGGGTAGTTAGCAAGGATCAAACTATCATCTGTTAGATTTTATGATCAGATTTAATGTACAGAAAATTAATTCAAAATCAGACACAATAGCACAGCAAATACCCTGGGAAAACCCTCCTCTTGAGGGAGAAAAACCTAGCAACAATATGTCACTTATATATTGAATTATCACTATGATGATCTCCTTACAAGAGGCCGATATGAAGGCCTATATACAAACACCAATATTATGATGCACACAGAAATATATAGAGACAAATCGCTGATCAACTCACAGCCTTCAATAAGGATGAACTAAGATAGCTTCGATCTGCCTTGTACAAATTCGCGCCAAGTAGAAGTGAAATGGAATGCAAGAACAAATGAAATTGATGCCAAGAGAGTTACAATGAAGTCGTATTTATAAAAGATGACAAGAGGGGATGCGTCTCTTCAAAAACACAAGTCGTTCTTCATGGAAAGACGCATTACCAAAAGCAATAAGTCGGCCCTCTTTAGAAAATCGTGCCTTTTCATAATTCGAACTTCTTCAATAATTAATTATCATTTAATGTTAAGGACGTGTCTCTTGAATTTATCCAATCGCTATAAATTAAATAGCTTTAGCTACATTTAATTTATCAAGGAGATCAGTTGGAAGGGTAAGACCGACGCTGTTCTTAATCATCAACATCATCATGCCTCTAAGCCTGGTGTCAAGAACTTGTATCTCCTGATTGAACCTTCACTATGGGTACCTCCCAACTAGAAGATTACTTTGATCAACGATACATCCGGTAATTGATGGCTGACAGATGTTGAATCTAGCATCGTACCTTGGCCAAGGATTTCTTTAATTATACTGGTACTCCTGTGCCGTCAGCACTCTTACCCTTGCTCGACATAATTACATTGTCTCAAGTTTTAAATTATAAAGTCAGATTAAGTTTCTCTTCTTACTAATTATCTTTACATTCCAAGTTCATCTAGCAGTAGGGGTCTTTAATCAAAGACATATTCTTTCAGAAAAACAGAGATGAGGAAAAGATTATCTGGCTCAACCCAAGCATGTTCCTCTTGAGGAAATATAAGCATGAAATTTTAGATACCAGAGAACTCATATTCTGTTCTCCGTTCAATTCTCACAAACTGATTGCTTTCATCAGGTATGATTCGAGTTTCCAAGAAAAGTTCGAGATCAAGAAAATATTATGAAGAGGAAAATATATCCGGCTTCTCTCAGGATTCCAAGACAGATTAAGAGAAAAGATTAAATGGAACAAGACTTGGTAAGAGAGAGGAAAACGGAGTGTTATCAAGAGAATAAGAATAGACTGAAAAAGATCCCCAAGCAAGTAAGAAGAAAGTTTGCGATTTACTTAGAATTTTATTAAAGTTCATTCCACAACAAATTCGATGCCATTTCATTACCAATCAGACCCGAGTTTCATTAGAAAGGAAGTATTAACAAGACGAATTCATTTTGATATAAATATACCAAGCTACAGATGATAAATTTAAGTCTCTTACGTCCCTGATAGGAGAATTCGATTAGATAACTTAAATCTCCAATTCTCTGGAGAACTCGCTTGCCAATCACTGCCGATGGAGATGCGGACCAAGGAAGTATTCTTGCTTCAAGAGCAAAGGTTTTGAATTTGCAAGTAGCTGAAATCTTCGCCACACACACACAACTGCCTCAAGAAGGTATTCGAAGGAAGAGACCAAAGAAAGATCGCCGATGAATGGAGAGAGGGACAGAAGAAAAGAAATAAAATCAGACTAAGATTTCGAGCACAGAGATAGGGTTTTGATAATGGTGATGAAAGATTATGAGTATGGTGGGTGAGGATTGAAAAACAAGCTCAAAATGACTTAACTTTAGAGCAATGTAGGGAGAACGATTCCAAGAAGAAACCTGATGCTCGATACTCAAAGAGATAAAAATGTAAGAGACAAAACTCCAGTTGATGAAGAAGAATGAGAAACTCCCCAACTCCAAACCAAATGAATCGCTACTTTCCCCACGCCCAGTCCCTTCATCTGTCCATTCTTGGACATTTCAAGTTTGAGGGTGGCGCAAGATTGGGAGTTCCATTTTCTCCAACACCGATTCCCAAATTCAATTAATTAATTTCCATTATATCCATTCAATGGTTCCCCATTTCTAAAAGACGATACCAACTTATTCTTTATTATTAAATTAATATTTAACATCCTCTAGCCAAAATTACTTGCAATTATATTCCAAGATTGATTTTCTCAACTAAGAGGATGGAAAAGAATATTTTAATTATATCAATTATAGAATAACCAATTGAAATGTCTTATAAGGGTGATTATTGATTTTTATATAATTTAAATTGGCTTATTTAATTAATAATTATATTAAATTAGTAATGGCCAAGTTACAATTTCGATTCCTTGTCTTACACCGACTCAAGGCGAGATGACAATTTCCGGTCCTCTGTTAACCACTACCTCTCCCTGATGACATCTCCTTTTCCGTCGCGACGTCGTCAGTCCTGCATCCACTAAGAGGTATTATGGTTAGATTGATCACAACAGCTTTATAAATAGGCATTTTAAATATAATCTCATGAACACATTCAATTTCACGTGAACAAGAAATTCACTTGCAAATGAAAAGATCGTTAACTTACAGGTACGATAAATAAAACATCTATTCAATTCACAATTTCACATTCACATGAAAACAATTACCTGCAACTAACTTTGCATCCTAAAATACATAATCAAACTCATAGTCTCAATGTAAGGGATGTAACAGTATTGTTTTATCAGTTCCATTGGTTCACATCTATCTTGCATGTTGGTGACCAGCAACTCCATGTCTATTTTCATGCCTTGCTTTGACAGTTGTTATAAGCAAAGTTTAAAGATGACTTCAAATAAGTCTATATTTGAGTTGATGTAGAACTAACCGTGCTAATGAAGGACCCTGGCATTAAAAAGACATATTCAAGGATTGTTGCTAAATCTAAACATTTGGATGGAGAAGATGCCTTGACATATAAGGAATGTGTGATAGAGCTCCAAAACGACATCTTAGACATGCATGTAATTGGTGTTGATGAGGATTTGTTTGACAAAAAGGATAAAACAACTTTGAATCCTAATTCGGATTCATTTAGAGATGATTCTAAGACTAATGACTTCCTAGATAATTCTACTAGAGTTGATGTTTATGGTGAGTTCACTAATGTACCTTTAGAAGAAGAGCATGTTGAGGGTAACTTCAAGTTGGCTAATGATGATGATTTCTTATCTCATTCCAATAAAGATGATTTAGGTGGTTTTTGGTTTGGCTAATGGGCCTGAGCTAATGGTCCTACATTAACTACTACTATTCCGATTAGTGAGCACTGACTATTTTCTCGGACGAGAAGGAGCGGGCACTAACTTTACCAGCCGGGTCTAACTCCTCTTAGCGGCCAGCCGACCTTAGACCAAAAGGAAGGTCCCTTTAGAATAGTAGAGCTAGCGGAATTGTAGGGGCCCGAAGCTAATGAGGCAGCCAATAAGAGGGTTGGTCTGTTTGGCGATTCCATTAGTGAAAGTAGTTAGTAAAGAATAGAATGGTGGAATAAAGAATGGTGGAATGCCAATTAGTTGTGGGAGAGCTTTGATTGGATCTAGGGTGGGAAGAATGCAAAGCTGCGACTAGATCCGATTGATGGGACCGACTTTAGTTTATTTCTTGATTTGGCACTTTAGAACTAGAATTTCTGGGGTTTTGGCTAGACCTCCTACCCAGTTATGGCGCCCATTAGAATAGTAGGGGCCATTGAATAGTAGGGGCCCTCCCTCCTGATGGAACTATAGTAGGGGCGAATCAACAACTATATAAAGATTATTCCCTGCGCTGATTAATTAGGAGGGATGGGTTTAATTAATTGTTCCCTGGAAGATAAAGCAAAATTTTCTCAAAGACTGCAAATAGTGGCTTTAACAATGTTATCTTTCCAATCAATTCTGACTATTCTAGTATTTGGTTGTGGTGCGAAGGCATGGAAATCACCAACTCCAGATCTTCCATGCTCCATAACAAGCTCAATACTAAACTAGGGGTTTCTATTCCCTCTCACCCTCTCCTTATTGATTGTCAGCTCGATGTCTCTATTATCTCAATGCTTGGGCATCCATGAATCCATAGCTATGACTCTTAATATGGGAAACCAGGGAGAGGTCAGAGCGATGGGTTTATTCTCTCCTCCATCCGTTGGTCTATTCCCCATGTTTGGCGGGCGAATGGATAAACTCCTCTATAACATGAATGGTGGGATCTACCCACTACCCATTCAATGTGGAATGGAGACGAGGTTGATATTCAATGAATCAGATCAGAGATGTTCATCTCAGTTCCTCTCATCTGTAGTTCCCACTCAGTTCCTTTGGTTCACCCAAGTTGTTGCACCCATAATAAATTTTTGCTTCAATAAGGCATTTTGCTTCAATAAGGCATTTTGCTTAAAATGAGCTAAATCATGTAAAATTGTTGTCAAAAGTCTGATTTAGGTCAAACCAAACATAGGATTTTTGTGGGTTTACATCAAGGAAGATACGTGCAAAATTATGAAAATTTAAAAATTAGGGTTTCGTACCCCTGTTTTTAGGAAAACCCCTGAAAATAGGACCTTTCCAAAATTAGTTGAAAATGATTTTGATAGGATAATTTGACTTCACTATCACATTGGTCAAGTCAAAATCCCCAAAAAGTTTGTTTTACTTTGGTGGGTCTACTTCGTTTTTTCAGGAGAAAAGCTAGGACCTCCATAGCCATTAATGGCAGATGGCCAGTACCAGGTATCAAAATCTAAGACTCAAAAGCTTCAAGGAAGAATCCATGGCAAAAGGTTCTCTTAAAGATGCTTTGTGACAGAGGGGATTTTCAAAAGTGAGAAATGTTGAAAATTGACTAAGTCTGGAAATTGCACGGCAGTATCATGGTAGTCAAACATGGGAAAAGCGCCTGTAGCTTAGGGGTGCCCAAGAATCAGATGATCTAGACGTCAGTTTTGAGTAAACTTGTCTTCGAGTGATCTCCTCAGCATCAGCTCAGCTTTGCAACGAACTTGTTTGCTAGTCTACAAGACACATCAAACGATGACAGTTGTTGATCCTTTGAGCATACAAAATGGAGGAAAATCAGTGCACATCAAGACAAAAGCGCCCTTGCAGGCCAAGGAACCCATCATTTTGAGCCACTTGTTGAGGTTTTCAACAATTGCTTTCTCCAAGGCATCTGTTCAACATCCTTTCAGCTTCGCGACCAATCTAGTTGCACACTTATAGGACCTGTCAAGCATTCACAAATGAAGATCAAGCAGAAAACACCTAAAAGCAAAGGTAGAATGAAAGACATGAAGAAATGGCTAAGTGTCAAGGAAAATGCATCCTCCTAGAAATAGGCACCCAACTTTTTGAACAGTTAGATGTAGTCTTCAAACTCCATCACCTCCAAGAAGTCCTTCTCAGTCTTGATCAATCTCAGCAATGACACCGTTAGCAAGTTCAACAGATAAATCAAACATCTAATGACAAAGATCAAACTAGGGCTGTTCGTGAAAGGTTGCAAATTGAAAATGACAAGTCAAAAAATCAAAGGCGCCCCTGCAGGCTAGGGGCGCCCAAGCTTTTAAGGCACCTAAATCAACTTTCAAGATTTGTGAAGCCAGTCATCCTTTCCAGGACTAAACTGGTTATCCATCTCATGTTTCAGCAAGATCATTGGACTCATCAGTCATCGGTCATCTCAAATCAGAGTACTGAAGGTCAAAATGGAAGAATTGAAGAACACCCAAGAAATTGACTAAGTCTGGTGAAAAAAGGCACCATCTTGGGAAAAGGCGCCCAAAAATTTGAGGCATTAGATTTAGGTTTTGAGCTTTGCAGCTCCCAAGCACACTTCTTCAGAGTTGTTTCATCTTAGCAATGGATTTGTCAATAACACTTCAAGATCAACTGAGCAACCAAAATTAGAGATCGAAAGGAGGTACTTCGTCATAGAAAGAAGAATGAAAAATGTTCAACTCCTCAAAAAGGGATGCCTAAAGTCAAACTAGTCTCAGTAGACTGAAGTTGACAATCTAGAAAGCCTTTTCATGTCTAAAACGTCCCATAATTGGTGGGAATTAGTTCTGGGAACTCCAGATCAGGCTAATTGACTCCTCAATCATGTGTTGGCACCTAAACTTGATGCGTTCAACATCAATCACTATTTATCAAGTCTAGGCGTCATAATTCAACATCGTTCTTTGCAGGTTGAAGCTCAAGAACAGATAATTTTCTTCTCCAACGTCTTTTGAAGATTTGACAGAGGGTTTTTCACTGTTCTTCATGATTTCAAGAATAGAGCTACACAGAGGGATAGTTCATCAAGGTCTACATTTCCAGGCATAATTTGCTTGAGGATCTTGAAAGGCAATTGATAACTTCCAAAATTCTTCTTGTCTTTTTCCTCTAGTCTTGTCTTAGATCTTCTTGCATGTCCAAGTAAATGAATATTTTTCATAAATCTGACCTAGTTATGATCAACACAATTTTTCTAACAAAACCCATGTGCCAGATTTTACCAGAAAAAGTTGCCCTATTGCCCCTTTTTTAGGGTTTTCCGAAAAAAGTCATAATTTCAAAAATCAGAGAATCTGGGTTTGTTCAGCTTTGAAGCGCCTACAATACCCATGTGTCAGATTTTTTTGGAAAAATAAGCTTCTGAAACCCCTAGCTTGAAAGGCTCTTGCATGTACAAAGGAAAGTGATTTTTTTGGATTTTTTGACGTTTTGGGACAGCCGGCCTGCAGACGAGCTCAATGGCGAAGGCATTTTGATGGAAGTCTGCCATAATGGGGCATGAAGAGAGCAACCGATATTGCAAGGGCATCCGCTCTACTATTTTGCTCGTGTGGAATGTATTTGATGTTGAATGCCTCGAACTAGTCGATTGCATTCCACACCCTTTGTCGATAAGACATAAGGTGACTTTTCCTTGATATCACTCTCTGATTTGTTGGATGATTAGCTTTGCGTCGCCTTCGACTTGAAGGTATTTTATACCCCATATCCCTTGCATTTTTGAGGCCTAGTATGAGTGCCTCGTATTCTATAGTGTTGTTTGTATTATCAAATTGCAAGCTATAAGCAAAGGGGTACAAAGTGCCTTTGGGAGAGATAATGACAATTCCTGCTCCCGAGCCTGCTATTGAGCAACTCCTGTCAAATTGCATTGTCCACGTCTTTGAACTTTCTTTGGACGTGCTTGTGGCAAATGCAACCTTCTTCTCTTTTTCGGTCACTTCAGACAGCATGGCATATGTGTTGGGACTCATACTTTGATGTAGCACTTGTGCTTGGGGGTCCTGAGACTTCACGACTGTGAATCTAGACTTAGCCTCTGGTTCCAACTTGAAGCTACCTTTCTTTAATGGGATTGTCGTGTACAACCAATCCAGTTGAATCTCGCCTCTGAGATCCTTGCAGAAGTTTCTGCTTAGGAGCATCCCATAACTGATTGGAATGTCAGCTATGAGGATGGTCATCATGATCTTCTCTGGACAGGGCGCCAATCTTACTTGAGTATCCTTCAGTTGGCCTACCAATGGCATCGGTTTTGACTCAAGTAACACTTGTCATGAGTTTTCGTGCATGAGAGTCCCAACGAGTTCATGATCTGTAAAGGCATGACATTATTTGATGCCCTTGAGTCGATTATGCAGTTGCTAAGTTTGTACCCTCCCATATACAGAGATATGTAAAAGGGCTTTGGCTTTTCTCCTGTTGGTACGAAAGATTCTAGAAACGTGGGCTAGATTACAGCTTGCTTCTGTACTACCTTGAGAATCCAATCCAATTGATCGGGATGGTTCTGGATATACTTCAGCTATGAGATTTGTACCTTTGTCTTCATCATAGACATTATGATGTTAAAATTCGCTGAAGGCGGATCTTGAGTATTTGATGTGACGTTGTCATGTGCAAACTTGGGATTAGAAATGGAAGCTTCTTTTCCCTTTCCATTTGACTTCCGTCTTTCCTCTTCTTTTTGTGCTTTGAAGTGTTGGGCACATGTGAACACAGGTGTCGAAAGATTCTCGTGGTTGATAGCGAGAGAGTATTGACGGTAGTCTTCTTCTTGATTTTCAGGTTCGCTATGGAAGTATCCCGTTGCGAAGTCGCCATCGAAGTTGTCTGTTTGTGGTGAGACAACATTTGCATTTGAAGGTATGGAACTTGAGCTTTGAGCTTGATCTCTGGTATATCCCATGATCTTATTCATCCTTTGATTCTCAGGGCATGTGGATCTGGTGTTTTTCGTCTGAGTCATGGAAACAACAAAACACATTAGATTTTTCAGCCTCTGCCTATCTTGGTGGAGGTCCTGAAAATCTAGGCTTATAGTTGTTGAAAGGTTGGAAATTATTCCTCTTCGGTTGGTATGGCTGTTGAGGCTGGTATTGCTATTGAGGTTGGCACTGTTGTTGTTGTTGATAGGACAGTGGTGTGGGCAGTGCTTGCTACCCTTGATTAGGTGACTGCATGTTTAGGATAGTCACCTCATTTGCTACCTTTTGTAGCAATGGATCTACTGATGCTTGGACCAACGGTTTGATAGCATCGTCCTTCATCTTTCCCGTGGTGATCATATGATCCTCAAGCTCGATAGCCTTTTCTTGTGCGACTAGCAAGTCCTTTTCTTCCTTTTATGAAAAAGGCTATCTTCGAGGGAAGGGCATTGATGAAGCTGCTCATCATAATCTCGTTTGATGGATTGAGTGTGTGAGAGAGATGTGTAACGAGGTGGTTAAAAACCTCGCTACAAATTCTCTCATCAGTTTTGTGGGCGCCATCTTAGAGTTAGATAACCGGGAAAACAGCTGATGGCTGTCTTCGGCATGCTTGAACCTTGCCAAGAACTTTTCACTCATGACCTCCCAGCTTGTGATGATACTTGATTGTAAGTGATTGAACCAATTGGCAACATTTTCCTTAAGAGTTTCGACAAAGAGTCGAATGGCGATATCTTCATGTGGTACGGACAAAACGAAACAAGCCGCTGTGAATGCTGAGATATGCTCATCGGGGTGTCGAGCCTCGTCGTCATAGAATCTTGGGAAATGCTTCTGCGATCCTTTGGGAAGTTTATGGTGTCCTTGTAGGGCCAATGGACCTATGTCATTACCCCATGAAATGGGGTAGGACGTCCTATATTTCTTGCATTTCGGCCGTTGCCGAATAGATTGTTGCCATTGCCATTTTCGTTACCATTGTTACCATTGCCATTATTACGGCCATTGCTATTATTGATGTTAACATTGTCGGCCATTACTTGAGTAGGAGGTTCTTGTTGTGGTTCTTCTTGAAAGTGTTCTTGAACCTCTTGGTAGATTTGCTCTACGTCGGATGCTTTTGCGACGTCTTCTTGAAATAGAGGATTAGTCCTCCTTGTGTATACTCAGTGAGCTAGGATGCTTACTGCCACGCAGGAGGTGGTAATACTGGCCTCTCGGTTGCAAGATCAGCCTTTCGCTCTTGCTCATCTAGAGTAATAGCTGTGGCTCTCCACTGAGCAGGTGGTGTATTTTTTTCAAAGATGAAGATGTGCAAACTATTGATGATGTTTGATTGCTCTCCTTCAATGAATGTAAGATCTGGTTGGAGAGTTGCTGGAGCAAGATCATGTTGTTCTACTAGTGCCCAAGGATGCCAGATAGTCATTCTCGTGACATAGAAGTGTTAGCTTTTCTTTGAAGTTTTATCCTTCATTGCCCCATGGTGGGCGCCAGAAAACTGTTGGCGTTTCAATTAGCACCTCTGGAGTGCTTATTGAAAACGGAAAGCTATTGCAAGTGTTTTAGTAACTGCTCCTTCGGATTATAGAGAGGAAGATCCTTCTTTGCTGATGTTATGTGTAAAAAGTACAGTAAACTAAGGTTTCTATGTTTTTTTATTGAGCGGCAGGACACAAGGGTGCATAAACACAATGCGTCGTAGCTAAGGTTTTCTCTAGTTTCTGCAGATCTTAACTACGACTAAACTAGCTTTTAATCTATCCTATCTCCCCAAGATAAACAGAACATGAAGGCATAGGAGCGGGAATGGATGGTTGGATTACTTGGTCCGACCGTCTCGCTAGAATGAGTCGAGGCTTTGAACTCTCAGATCTACGCTGGAATAAAGCTTTATGCAAGCAATCACTCTTTACGGTAAGATGGATCTCAGACTTGCCAAGGAGGAGGAAACTCTGTCCAAGGTATAGGTTGGGAAACAACTCACTAGAAACAACAAAGTACGATGACTTGGCTAACAGGATTCTCAAAGAGGTGACGGCACCTATCCAAAGTGTAGGCTAAAAGACAATTTATTAAACAACATCAAACGATAATTGTTAACAACAAAATATCCAAGTAGGAGGAACCCCTGTCCAAGGAGGAGATTGAAACAAGTTATAAGAACAAGACGTTGAAATAACTCAAATATTTAGATCAAACTGCATACGCCTTTTGATTTCCTTCTTCAAGCTTTCACAACAAATTACAAAGAATTGGGACATGCAAAGGTATGAAATCATACACAATTGCTCATCAAACGAATTTAACTCTCATCCAAGAGTGAACAAATAAGCACTTTCAAACTTGTTGGTAACAATGGCGCAACAATTTTGCATAGTAAATAAAGGTTAACAAATAATGAGACCAAGACTCTTATTTATAGAACTCAAAGGAGTAGGCAACCCTAAAATCTCCTTGAGTTACCAATCAGTTCTTGCCAATCAGCAAGATTTATTGCTATGTTTAAAAGTAGGTGAGCAAATAGTGAACTGGAAATCTACTCCAGTTAACTAAAACTAAACAAAGAGTCAACCGAAAGTCTACTTTGGTTGACTGAAATTAAACTAAAGTGAACTTTAATTACAAAATGTGTCTCCAAAATAGACATCCATATTTAGTGGAGATTTGAGATTCATAATTTGTGGAAGTCAAAATAAACATCCATAATTAATGGGATTTGACATGCATGATCAGTGGGACTTGGAGTTAACTTGGAAAGGGGCATCAAGTTAACTTTAGTCACCATTAATGCTATTATGGAGGGTAGGACATCCTTTGTGGGTGCTTTACACCTCATCTCCACTGGTCAACAGTGCCTCAATCTAGTTGTTAACCTCTTCGGCCTCTGGGCAATTAATGCTCTGTAAGATGATGATGTGGCATTTCAATGTTTCTTCACCAGTCACAAGCTGCTATTGATATTCTATGCACTTGGCAGTTGCGTCATCCAACTTGGTGGACATGGCTGCAACTTTGCTCAACTTGCAACCATCAGGGTTGTCGAGAAACGTGCTACAGACGACATCCTGGAATTGTTTCTATACTGCGCCTAGCTCAATGTAGGTGCCTCCCTCGTGCTGATAAAGGCAAGGGATGGATATTACCAACGTTCTTGCGAAGTTGATAATACCTCACACAATATGTCGGTACTCGATCAGTTCTACAGAATTGGCATCATAGGCTTTCACCTTGTATGCCAATTGTGCTTTCCAAGCGAAGAGATGTTGCTTGTTCTCTATAGTGGTAACTGATTGGTACGCCAATTGTAAATTAGTGATTGTGACTTCATCTCCAGGCCTCTTCTCTATTGTCTCTAGTTCCGACTGTTGGATCTCTGCACGGAGTTCATGTGCTTTGTCCCTCAATTGGTATAGTTCTGCCAGTATACACTTTCCTCTGACAACAAATTCCTCCACTTGATTTCTCAAGTGTTTTCCATATGAAATCAGCTAGTGATGGTTTTGCTCCGCGGGGAGGTCTAGCAACTCTCGTGGCAAAGCTGAGACGTTTGGGATACCATGCATTAGGCTAGATATGTACATCCTCAATTGCTGATTTTCAGTCTTTAAGGCTGCTTTGTCTCTTTTGTCCTTAGCCATTCTCTCTTGAACGCTCATCAAGGCAATTCTGAGAAGATTTGCCTCCACCTGACGGGTGGTCTTTCCAAGATTGACCTTCGACAATGTGAAGTCCTCAACCTCTACCTCATGTATATTTCTTCCTTAGGTGGGGCAGCCGTCTCTATGACAAACTCATTATTTGCATTTCTTCCTACACGAACTTGCTTCTTGAATTTCTTTGCTGGCATGTCTTTAGGGACATGATCAAACTCTGTGAAGTCAAGCTAATAGGAAGGCCTTTCTCTCTTCCTTCCTAGGAGACCCTCAAGCCAAATTGAATCCTGACTAGCCTTGCTGGAAGGAGGAATGTTAGGCCCCTGAATGCCTAATGAATGAGATTGTGCTGCAATGATGTCTTGTGGTGGAGAGTCCAAGTCAATGGGGATTTGTGACTACTGCGATGGTGGTGAAGTAGGAGGTACTGTCTCTATCACAAGCATTGTATCCGCTGCAACTGCTTCCACTAGGGCTTTGTTTTTGTTGTGATTATCTCAATCACTGGCTCGGCTGCAGCAATTTCCATGACTATCTCAGGAATGTTTGTGGCTGTCTCCGCATGTAATTCTTGTGCTCTTTCCCTTGTGTATCCCGACATTCGCAACCCTTTGGGAGGATTGCTCCACTGCTTCTGTCTGGGCTTCTTCCTTGATGTGGATGCTAGTGAAGATTGAACTGGTGGTGGCTTTGTTCGGGGGAATACTACCTTCCTTGTCTTCTTACTATCCAAATAGAGTTGACTATTTCTGACAACCCTACTTGTCCTTTCCTCTATAGATGTGTTCTCCTTTGCATACCAATCCACTTTTCCAAGAGGTTGTGAGTCAACTTGATCCACAAAGAATGAGGGGAGAATGACTTCCCTTTCATCATCAGATAGGCCTTCCACGTCTTCTGACATGGAGTTAGCAATTTGTGGGAGCCTAAATCGGCTATAGTTCCTTCTTCATACATCAAACTCATCATCATAGTTGATCCAGTAGTCTTCCATGGAAGACTTGTGTGATGAGTGCTGCTCAAGGTGCACTACATATAGGCCTCTCGGATCATACGACTGCCTCTCAATGAGATATTTGAGATTTAGTCTCATCGTGTCTTGGCACATCATTTTGGCATCAACTGTTGTTTTACACCTGTAGAGTCCCATTTGGATAGGAAAGCTTGCAGTTGTCTTCTTTTTTAGGCACAAATGAGAATGGACTTCGGCCAACTGCCGCAAGAACTCCATGAATACTACCCTATCTGAAGGGTAACGTGGCATCATGGTAGGATGACCGTTGTATCCATATACGCGTATATAGGTAAAGGTGGGGAATTGGATGAACCAATCCACTAATTCCACGATTGCCTCCTTGGCTGCTGGTGATATACGTACATGCATCTCATGGTCGAGGTCTCGTACGATGTGCATAATGAAAAGATCCCTTATCTGCTTGAAATGCCATTCTGCTTGTGTAAACTCAAGTTGTGGAAAGTATTCATGGATCTTATGCACACCTAAGGTTCCCACAGTGTTTAATGTCTTGAACTCGCCTTGGAAGGCAATTAGGTATACAAGATAGGAGCACATGTGGAACCTATGACCCTCTAAAAACCCGGTCATTTGCTGGTGGAGTGTGTCATTGATGAGGGTGGGCTAGTCGTAATGCTCTCTATTGCTAACAATCTTAGCGATGATGTAGTACATCCACGGCTAAAATTGGTTCCCATCCTCCTGTCCAGTGATCTGGTTGAGTAGAGTGATTATCACTGCATACTCGTCTCGGAATTCTTCTCGCCCAACAGTCTTGGCAAGTTGGCCTTTTTCACTTTTAGCCATTTTTCTGCCATTCTCTGCTAACATTTATCTTTTGCCACTTCGAATGCTATTTCGCATTCTTTCACTTATATGACCACATTGGTTGAGCAATGTGGAATAGCAAAACAAATATCAACATCCTTTGGCTTAAGGCTGCAAATCACCCTCCCATCCACTGATCAGATTTCTCGTGTGGTAGGGTTGTAATGCTTAATGCAAGCAATTACAAACTCCACGTTCTGTAATGTGATGGGGATTGACGCAGCCTCAAACAATCTGGATTGCTCAATGTTTTGTAGTGTGATTTGGTTCATGTCCTCCAAATCTTCTGAATTGACCTCTTTGTGCACTTGATGCAAGTCTGTGTCTATTGTTTTCAAGAAATCATGGTACAAGACCATTTTGGTCTTGTATTGTACTTGGGAGAATTGCATTCTAAAAAGCTTAAAGATCAACTGTGCACACGACCCTGTTCTGACAACTTTTGAAAACCCTCAAAAATAGTACCTGCTGAGAAGTATTTTTCTGGAAATTTTTTGACACATGGGTTTTGTTCGTGCTTCAATGCCGAACAAACCCAGTTTGTTAGATTTTTGATTCTGTGACTTTTTCGGAAAAATCCCTAAAAATAGTGGCAGCAAGTTTATTGTTTCTGGAAAATTTCAAGAGATGGGTTTTGTTGGAAAATTGTGTTGATCATACCCAGTTGGCTAGATCTGTGATAGCCTGTTGTTTTCTGACATGCAAGAAATTTAAGATAGAAGAGAGGAAGAAGACAAAAGGAAGATTGGAAGTTATTTGCTGCCCTCTTGTAAAAATCTGCCTCTGGATGCAAGCTCTGAGAAATTATGCTTCTGTGCCACTGATCTTCAAAAAATAATGAAGAATAGTCAAAACCCTCTATCAAATCTTGAAAAGACATCTTGGAGAGCAAATTGTTGTTTTAGCCTTCGACCTGCAAAAGAAAATAATGAAATGGGATGCCTAGCTTGATTATATAATGATTGATGCCTGAATGCATCAAGTATGGGCACCATCTCATGATTGAAGACTGATTTGGCTTGATATGGAGTTCTAAAAACTGATTTCCACTGATTGTGGGATGTTTTGGCCAAGTTTGCCTCAAAATCTCTAACTCAAGTCAACATATCTTGTTTTGACTTTTTTGGTGTTCTTCTTGAGTGTTGAACACTTTTTTCATTATTTTTCATGGTGAAGTGCCTCTGTTCGATCCTCGTTCCCAGTTGCTCAGTTGCTCCTAGGATGTTGCTGATAGATCCGTTGCTGAGATGGGGCAACCCTAATTAAATGTGCTTGGGAGCTGAAAAGCTCAAAGATTGAATTTGATGTCTTCAAATCAAGGGTGCTTTTCCTTAGCAGGGGCGGTTTTGGCCTCAGAATTAGTCAATTTCTTGACTATTTTTGAATTTCTCCGTTTTGACCCTCCATGCTCTGATGTGAGATCACTGCTAACTGATGAGTACGATGATCTCGCTGAAACGTGGAATGGATAACCAAGTTAGTCCTGAAAAGGATGACTGGTTTCACAAATATTGAAAGTCAATTTAAGTCCTTCAAAAGCTTGGGCGCCCTTGGCCAGCAGGGGCGCTTTTGGCTTTTTAACTTATGATTTTCATGTTGCCAACCTTCAAGAATGGTCCCAGTTTGATTTCTGTCATCAAGTATCTGATTTGTCTGATGTCTTCGCTAACAGTGTCGTTGTCGAGATTGATCAAAACGGAGGTCATGCTGGAGGTCACCAAGCTTGCAGACAGTATCTGACTGCCCAAAAAGATGGGCACCTTTCTTCAACAGGGGTGCTTTTCCTCAACACTTAGCCAATTTCTTGACATTCTTCCTTCAGCTTTCATCGTTAGGTGTCTTTTGTTTGATCTCTACCTCTGATTGCTTGACAGGTCCTATGGATGAGTAGCTGGATTGATCGTGAAGCTGAGAGAGAGTTGAGCAGGTGCCATGTAGACAACAGTGGTTGGAAACTTCATCAAGTGCCTCAGATTCAAGGGTTGGCTAGCAGGGGCACTTTTTTCTTGATGTTGATTGCATATCCTCCTTGGTAGCAAGGTGTTGCTTTTACCAGAGTTAGCCAATTTTGGCATTTTCCAGTTTTAAGAATCCCCTCCATGAGACAGCATCTTTTTGGAGTATTTCTGCCATGGTTTCATCATCGAAGATTTTGAAGCTTAGCTTTCAGCACCTGGTACTGGCCAATCTGCCATTAATGGCTGCGGAGCTCCTAACTTTCTTCCTGAAAAATGAAAATAGACCCACTAGAGTAAAACTAACTTTTTGGTGATTTTAACTTTACTAGTGTGATCGTGAAGTCAATTCATCCTATCAAAATCATTTTCAATGAATTCTGGCAAGGTCCTATTTTTAGGGGTTTCCCTAAAAATAGGGGCACAAAACCCTAATTTTCAAATTTTCAGAATTTTGCGCATATGTTTCTTGACACAAACCCACAAAAAGCCTATGTTTGGTTTGACCTAAAACATACTTTTGATGACATTTTTACATGATCTAGATCATTTTAACAAAAATATCTCTTTGAAGCAAAAATTTATTTTGCGTACAACATAACTCAAGGATATTTTAGGGTTTGCCTACTCCTTTGAGTTTCTATAAATAAGAGCCTTTGTTCATTATTTTGTAACTTTACTTCACGGCAGCAAAACGCTGAGTGACTTTGTTCGCTTAGTATATGTTCTTGAATCATATTTGTGATAGTTAAACGCCAAGTACAACTTGCGTTCTCTCTATTCAAATAGGTGTGTTCAATCCATGTTCATTTATTCTTGGTTGATCGCTTCATGTGTGATTGTCTCTTTGACACAAGTTGTCCCAAAAGTGTAATCTTTGATCAAAACTGAGATAATAAATCAAGAGAGCTACCTTGCCTTTGATCTAAAAGTCTCAAGATCTATCATTGTATGTTGTTCTTAATAATCTTTCTTTCGATCTACACCTCAGAAAGAGCATTGTTTCTCCTTGGGAATTTAGAGAGTAGGATTATCATTATTTGTTGTTTCTAGTAGTCTACCTTTCAGCCTACACCTCGGAAGGACATAGTGCCTCCTTGGAAATCCTGAGATCTAGCTTACCGTTTGAGGATCACTTGTGTGGATTTTATTTCAGTGTAAATCTAGAAGTTCAGAGCCTTCAGATGCATTCTGAGAGACAGTTCGTCTAAGTGATCGAACCATTCCATTCCTGTGTCTATGCCCCTCTTGCTCTATTTATCTTGAGGAGATAGGATAGATTAAAAGTTAGCTTAGTTGTAGTTAAGATCTGCAAAAACCAGAGAAAACCTTAGCTGCAACGCATTGTGCTTTATGCACCCTTGTGCCTTGCCGCTGAGTAAAAAGATAAGAACATTAGTTTACTTTACTTTTTATGCAAACATCAGCAAAAAGAGGGAGCTCCCCCTCCTAATTTGAAGAGCAGTTACTACACACTGTGCATAGCTGTCTGTTAAAAATAAGCACTCCAAAGGTGTTAATTGAAACACCAACATTAGTCAATCATTCTCCCCACTGGTTCCCCTCGATATAGTTGAACCCAAGCCATTCCCTCGGGTTCGGTTGATCCATATATAATGGAAGAATCACGACACAATCTCCATCTTTTGAACCCAAGCAATTAATTGAGTGTGGTATTGCTATTATGCTTCAGTCGGATCACGAATGGATAAACTCCTCTATAGGCGGAGTCGAGAAGCAGACTGGACCATTCCCTTGATGTTAATCCAAATACAATGGAATCAGCCACTCTTCATAGGTATTGTATTTCCTGAACTAGATCATTGACCCACTCTTCATTATGTCGAATTGAGATCAAAGCTTCTCTTATCTCCTTTCTCACCTGAGGCGGGCTACTCTCTCCTACTTTTGTTCGTCATCTATGCCCTACAGGACGAGATCGATCTCTATAATGTCAAGGAGCATATCAATGAAGAGTGGGGTGGGCCCATGCCCCCCACCAACCCCACCGTCCTATTTGCTTCGGGTGGGAGGCAATAGTTCCCCCACACATGAAGGTTTAGAATTCGGGATGCAAGGTGGGAAACAATAGCCCATAGAATAGTAGGGGTTAATTAATCAACTTGCTAGCCTTAGAATAGTAGAGGGGTTAGGTGGGCCCTTCTATTGTAAGGGCCCTACAATTATAGTTGGCCTCCCACCCTAGGGCCCATCTCTATATCCTCCCACCCCCCTGGTGGGGTTGTGGATCCCACAGATGGTGGGGTTGGTCTTTGCAAATAATAGGGCCATAGAATTGTAGGGGCTCTAGAGCCGTCCTATATTCCTTAGGGAAAGCTCAATTCTAGAACTATTTAGCAACTATAATTAGAAGGGGCTAGTAGGTTTATTAATTCACTTCTCGAATTTACGAATTAATTGGGGGGTTATTCTAGCTCGATTCTACCCCTTATTATAGCAGGTTTCTCAAATTTACTACTCGAATTTATTGATTAATTACCGCCCAATTCGGCTGGGGGCTTCAATCAAGCCCTACAATTTTATGGTACTAATTAATTAGAGGGTATTATATATCTGCGATGGGGTGGGGGGATTATAGGGATTATGGCTAATTGGGGCCGTTCGATCAACATACATTTGTTTTGGGCTAGGATCAACCTCGATTGATGCATACGCTAACCTTTTCGAGTCCATTATCTATGAACTATAGTTGGGAAGGGACAAAGCATGAATTATAGGTAATAGGGCCACTCGACTGGTAGGGAAGGACCTAGAGGCACCAACACTGGATTCATGTTGATTGCCAATGAAGGGCTCTCGACCGTCCGAAGGATTGTCACATCTGCCGATTCAAACTGCATGGTTCATGGTTCACCAATTGATTCTTATTATGTAGATAATCATCTCATGGCAAGATAATGCTCAACAATCTCTACCATCCAGAAGACTAGCCGATGCTTCTTCGTAAGCAAGGCACTTCGATTCAAATCATGCTCTTCCCAATCAAGGCTTGAGGAGCCATTCACATGCCCCTACCTTATAATATAGTGGGTGTTCTCGTGGTGTTAAGGAGGGTCTATTTGTTCTCGTTTGAATGGGGAAGTGCTTGAATGAACACTCAGCCCTAGAAGCCCGAGCTGAATGGAATGAGTTCCTTGAGCAGTGAATGAGTAGCTCTAATCGAGGCCCCATCTTCCTCTGAAAAAGTGATCTGGGATGGGTTGGGAATAATAGTAGGGCCCTGGCTAAGAATAGTAGGGGCCCACCCAACCCTTGGTTGAATCCTCTTGAATGGCTGCTCCCAAATCCCTCTCCCATAAAAGATGACTGACTACTGAATGGAAGATGCGTTCATGGGAAGATGAATGTGTAATGAATGCCGATGTGGACAGTTTAGAGTGATGTAACCGCTAATCGTGCTTCATTGACAATCCAATCTTTCAACCCCTGCCCGATCTGTTGAGATAGCGCCAATGATCTGCTTTCAATGAGTTGACCCCCGACCTACCTACCTCTAGCTTGTAGCCTAGGTAGGGGGTGAGGTAGGAGGGAATAGTTGTGGTGGGTGGGAGGAGGTATAATGGGGTTCCCAAATGAAGACGTGTAGGGGTCGCCTGAGGGCTCTCCTGAAGTGACTGGTGATATAGGTCTTGTAGGAGGCAAATCAACTCGATCCCGCCCCCACTACACCAACCCCACCATCCTATTTTCCTTGGGGGTGAACCAATTGATTATGAAATGAGCATGATCTGCGCTCTTCGATCCCCCCACATCAATATTATTCCGGAATCAAAACATATCATCTTTATCCCTACTATTTTAAGGGGCCCTGTTGGCTAGCCAAACAGTCCCTAGGGAACTAACACTCTGGATACAACAATAGTTTCCCACCTTGCTGCCCCAAAGTGAGTTAGGCGAGCAGTTGTGGATACGTGGCAGGGGAGTGTGGGGCAAAGCGATGTGTTTTCTGGTGGAACAAAAAGATTTCTTCTATAGAAGATAAGAAAAGCATTCGACAATCGTAGTCATCGACGTTGTTTTGTTGTGTGCACTCTTCATCGGCAGCGGCAGGGGAAATTGAAGTTACAGGTGTTGCCGCATGAAACACTTCTCTACCGATGAACCATTTCAATAGTACGGGTACTGTTGTGCTGCAAAGCATGAAAATATACAAATATGCTGGCTATTCCCCAAGCACAAACATAGATAGATGGGGCCAACCTTTCTTCTCTATAAAATAAAAAATACATCTGCCGATGACCCTGTAATGTCCCCTTCTCAGTAGTAGTTACTGCAGTTGCCTGTCAGCCTATTCTGGATGCCTGTAGGCTTGTCGGAGGTAAAATTAGGGTTTCTAGCTGTTTGAAGGTTTTTGGTGTTTTTTTGAATTAGGAAACTTTTCTGGACTTACTATTTTTAGTAAGTTTCGACAGCTACTTAGAATATGGTCAAAATGAGTTTGGAACAACTTACTATTTTTAGTAGTATGCTATTTTTAGTAAGTTCTATTTTTGGCAGTGCTTCGGTTGGCAGCAGTTCAAAAGTCCAGTTTAGTTTCCATTTCATGTAGAGCAATTTTGGGTAATTTGGTTTTCAGCACTTTGGGGCTTATTTGTGGCAAATTGATTTACTTAAGTCATTTTATTAATTAAATTCATTTTGGGCCCCATGGCCTAGATTAATGGCTTAAGTTGTTTTAAAAGGTGGGCCTTGAGGGTGGATGCCACACTTGGAGTATTTTAATGATTTTAAAATATAACTTTATTTGCCTAAGTGTGGGACGCGTAGGGAGATGGGATAAATGATGTTTAATTTGAAAATATTATTCAAATGTCTTTGGGGCGTCCATTCTTGGAGGGAAAAGAGGAATTTGAAGAGTCTCTTCAAAAGTGCTATAAATACAGGGCTTTGCTCCAGCATTGGACATCCATTGCTATTGAAGGTGAAGTGTTGCTGAAATGATTTCAGACCCTTGGCTTCGAGGAACACATACCTCCTAACAAAATTATCAGTTTCGTGTTTGAAAGATAACACCTAGCTGAGTGTGATTGCTTCTTTATTTCAGAGTTGCAGATTGAGTTTCGTTGTTGAAGATTTTGATTTAATTTTGAGTTTGTTGTTGCTGGTTCAAGTATGGCTGAAACAGATTTTCATTCACAGTTCCTTGTATGAATTTAGTTTCATTCTGGGTGTTTGCTCTAATTGTTCCCATGCTCTAGGCGCCTCTTTGTGCAAATTTCCAGATTTTATCTTTGAGAGGCTGATTTTAAAAGCAAGGTCGACCTCCCTCATAGGCCATCCCTTGTCTAAGATCATCTTGGGGTTTGTGTGTGGGCTTTTTGGTGTTATTTGTAGCATTTTTCTATTGCTTCTTGGTCGTCTAGCACTAATAGTTTGATTGTTTGAATTTACTGATGATTGGAGTTATCTTGATGGAGATATGAGCAAATCGGAGGTTCTTTAGCTTGCTGGTTTTGTGTTCAGTTTGCTGTCATTTCATATCAGATATGGTTATTTCCATTTTATGCTCAATTCCTTTGGTGTTCTCATTCACATTTGTAATAAGGAATATTGTAAGAACTTTGTATTGAAGTTAGAGCAGAAATCTTCATAAAATCATTGTAAATGAAGGCATATTGTAATGCTGGTTCAGTAGTATTGATCAGCTATTTTACTTCCAGCTTTAAATAGTTTTGTAATTTCCCACTCCCATTGAATAAGTGGTCGAGTGTTTACTTCCAGTATTTAGTTGTAGTTCTTCCTCCCACTAAATAAGTGGTCGAGCTTTCATGGTCGGTTATCCGCCTACTTTTAGCATTTTACTTTCAGAATGGTCGGCTAGCTGCCTACAGCATTGTACCTTTCATTTCCAGTTTATAGCTAATGATCCCCTCGCACCATCTACTCTCACCTTGCCCACATCAGGATCTTGGTGATCAGAAAGTGAAGGGTTCCATTTCAGCTGTTTATATTTTGGAGCTAACCTTAATGGGTGCATTGTTGTTTGGTAAAAATTCAAAAAAAAATCTAAGGAACACTTCACCAAATACTTCTTGATAGTCCTCCTCCTCAAGGAACACTCTCTAAAATCAATAACTGTCTCTGGCACCAAAACCAACTGTCCCTCCTCATCCAATGGAGGCAAATCAGAAGAAGCAACAACATTGTGCCCAAGCGCCCTTTTGAGGCATGACACATGGAAGACATTGTAAACCTTGCTACTCGCTAGTAGCTCCAACTCATAAGCCACCTCCCCAACTCTCCTGGTGATCCTGAAAGGCCCATAAAAACGTGGCTTAAGCTTCTCTACTCCACTCTTCTTGAGAGTGGACTGTTTGTAAGGCTAGAGTCTCAAGTAGACCATATCCCCAACCTCAAATGTGCGCTCTATACGTTGTTGATCAGAATACATTTGCTGATTGTGGACATGAAGAAGATTATCCTACATTGATCTCAAAATGAAGCCATCTCACCCATGCCTTTTGCTGCCCTGAAACATAGTTTTTGAGATAACCTTCCAACCACTTGTTCACAATCTCGGTTTTCCCATCTGTCTATGGGTGATAACTAGTGCTTGGAGTGAGCACTGTATCTTTCAATCTGAAATCCTCCTGCCAAAAAGTGCTTAGGAACTTGCTGTCCCTATCACTCACAATGTTCTTAGGCAGCCCATGCAATCTAAACACCTCTTTGAAGAACAAATCAGCAACTTGAGCTGTTGTAAATGAGCTAGTAATGGCAGAAAAATGAGCAAACTTCATCAATCTATCAACAATAACATAGATGCAATCTTTCCCTTGCACTTTAGGCAAGCTGGTGATGAAATCCATAGAGATGCTTTACCATTTTTGATTGGGAATGGGCAAGGGCGGCAACAAACCAGTTAGAAATGTGTGTTTATTTTTGTTTTATTAGCAGATTGGACATGCCTTAATATAGCGAAGGACCTCATTGTTGAGCCCCTTCCATGAAAATTTCTCTCAAATCTGCCTATATGTTTTGAAATGAGAGAATAATCTAAAATCATCTCCATGATATTTGAATCATGAACCAATTGGGATCTATAAAAAGATTGAAAATCATCCTAGTCTTAAGTTTGGAAATCACTTCCTTGTTTAGACCACTCTAAATGCTAGCATAATTTTGTGCAATTGTTCTTTGAAGCCATTTTGATTTCCATCCAACCATGACATCCTCAAGTTGATTTGCTTGTTGATCCAAAATCCCCTACAAAACTTTCTTAGTTATGGTTTCTTTGACTCTTCTTTCTCTTGCTTGAACCAATTCAAGATCCCTTTTTAGCCTCGCATGTTCTTTATTTGTATGCTTTACTTCCGTAGCCCTTTCCTTAGCCTCTTGCTGCCTAAAAATTACTGCAGCAACTTGTTCTTCTGCTTTCTGTAGTGCAAAATGAGCTGAACTAAGCTCAAATGGAAGTTCTTAAACTTTTTCCCTCATTTCCTTAGATGCATTAAAGGCCTCTTTTGCAAATTTTATGACAATATCCTTGTTTCTAATCAAATGCAAATATTCCAATTTCATTGTTTCTAATGCCTTCTTAATATTTGCAAATCTGCAAGAGCGACTGTTTGCCAACACTTAAATTGTTATGTCTTTCGTCTTGTCAATTTGAAGTCTCTTCAAATTTAGAGTCAGCTCTTCAATGAGCCTTTTTGAGCTATCCAACTCTATTAGGACTTGCACCGCTTTCTTTTCTGTAGCAACCAATTGTTTCTTCAGTTCATGTAACTCTTTTGGCCCTTGCTTAATCCCTAGAAGATGATTGTTTTATGCTTGCTCTTGGCTGCAAAAATGAACATCTCCGTATAAAAATGTCTTTTGAGCATCTCCATAAATAGAATAAAATTGCTTGTAGGTGCTACATAATCTTCAAGAGTATTCTTCCGTGTGTGAGAGAGATCCACATAACTTGGCTGATTAATTTTTGATGCTGCAGATTTCTCATCAACTAATGCTTCCCGAGTAGTTGGCCATCTCAAAAAGATTTTGAATCATAGGACTTTGACCCTGTATCATGGGAGACTACACTACTTGTGAATTCACTACTTCACAAGCATCATTTGTTCAGCCATCAACTAACTCCTTCAAAATATCCTCCTTCACATTTCTGAGAGTTGCTTTCTAAAATACATTGTTGTACCCTTGAATACTTTGGTTATTGCTTTTCTAAAATATTGCCGTTTAATCTTTTGGCTGGTTTTGCACCCTAGAAAATAGAAATTCTTCCTAAGCAAAGATTTGAACCCTTTCCAACCAGACATTATTGGCTGATCTTTCTTCTTACAAGCAGTCAGAATCTAGATAACTTTCCCACCAAACTGGAGTATATTCCTCTGCATGCACTCACTCACCCAATGCATCCAAAATTTACTTTTGCTTAATCCACTTATCAACAGGGCCAACATCTATTTGTCGTTTAAAAATTTTGTTTATCTACTTTTGTTTCAATTTTAGAAAAAAGGTTGCCTAGATTCGTTTACCTTAGCCTTATCTTTTTTAGCTTGGATTGCTTCTTTGCATTCATGAACCATTCCTTACTCTTTCCTTCGTCATCTTCTCCAAGGGTCCTTTCTTCTTTGATTTAAAAAATTCTTGGGAAGAGCACAGATCATCTTATTCATGGATGCTTGATTATTAATAGACAACTCTTGTTGTTTTATAAGGCTTTCTTGGTTTTTCATAATAAACTACAAGTTTCCTTTCATTAGGGTTACTTTTCTTCCAAGGTGTTCATCTTCCTCACCTCTTGATTCCACCTTGTTGAAATTTCTGATTCATAAGGCTGCAACTCTTCTTTCTAGGATCTTGCCATGTTCATACAAACTAATACAAACAACTATTTACTATACCCAAAGATTAAAGGATTCCTATACCAATATGGCCTATAATCTAAGTTATTGGTTTGGGTTTGGGTATGCTAGTACAAACAATTTATTTTGGGGTTGGGATTTTTGTTTCGTGTACAAAAACATACATAAATATAAATATAAACATATTTATGGCATAAAGTAGGAATTAAATTCGAAACACCACATAACAAACATATAATAAACAAAACCAACATAAAAATTTTAAAATATTATATTGATGTCAATTTGTCAAACTCAAACGTCATGATAGATATTCATTGTTCAATATTAAAATAATAAAATTAGCAGTCAATGTAATATGGATCTTCATAAAGATCATTGTGATCATCAACATTGACATTAGATGATGTAGGTAGATTGGAAGATCCACAAGGAGGAGTGCCACTAGCACTCGTATTGAAAGTATGCTGGCTATCTTACTCAAAAAATGAAGATTGTTGGGCAGTGGAAGCATCCAAGCCAGCTTGCTTTGGCTCCTACATCCCAGAATTTTGTTGCCCTTCCTCGTAGTCATTTTGTTTGTGTGAAAGAAGCCACAAGTTGGAGAGGAAAGAGGTCAAATTTAGGGTTAGGGTTGATTTTTTACATTGAAAAGTCAATTTATGTGGTCAAAAGAGAAAAACAATAGAAAGTCATTTTGGGCTATGTTACACTGTATTTCTAGGACAGGGATGGTAGGACACCGAGACGAACTCATTTTGGGGATGGTAGGGGATGGCAAATAAAGAAAAGGTAAAATTTAAAAATATAGAACATTTTAATTATAGAAAATATAGTAGAGCTGAATTGAGAATTCACACGAGTCAACGTACAAACTATCAAACTTTCAATGTTTAATCATTCACTTCGAGTTTTCGTTACCACATATACAAAATACAACAAAATGAAAGGGCTAAAAGACTACAAGTACAAAATGATAAAACATACACAATCTGAGATCTATTGTTGTTATGCCTTTGCCTTATCCTCACCTAAATCAAAATTAGACTCTGAATCTAATTCACTGCCAATACTAGGGGTTGCCTCATCCAATGGAACACCTACTAATCCCACTTGTACCTCATCAATTTGTCTTGCATCTTCAAGATTAACGTCCCAACTTGAAACTAGAGTTTGTCGATATTTAGGAGTCTAGTTATTTGGAAGTCACAAGACACTATGCATAACCATCGATTTCTTCACTCATTGAGAGATAAGTCTATTCCTCGTGAGAGAGTGGGTGAAGTTGTATGTGGACCAATTCCTCTTTGTTGTAGAGGAACTGACAACTTGTGAAAGGAGGTGAATGACAATTATCCTCAACTTTGGTGTACTATAGCCATGCCATTTCCACCATTCGATAGGGTGTCAATTTGAATCAATGTAGCTTTTATTAACTTGGCCTCAAGTTTTGTTGAGTGTTGGACTGCAAAGATTAGCACAGGCAAGCCATTTTGTTTGAAGCAAAATTGATTCCTCACTTGAATACATCTTTTGAGGGGCCTTGATTAACCCTTGTTTCACCTCTTCATCATTAAGAGGCACTCTCCCAACCCTCGTGCATACCACTTGGGATTTAGAGCAAAGGGTGCTATATGAAGTGGGGTGTTTATAGTGTTCCATCGTCATGCCATAGTAGGCCTGAAATGTTGCTCATATAATCCCTAATTAGGATCCCTTTCATAAACTTTTTTCATCTATCCAAGCATGTTGTGGAGCTTTTCGTAAATCTCTCCAAGACTAGGAGAGTTTGTATCAATATATTTAAGGACATCTACAACAAGTGAGATGAAAGAGAAAATATATCTGCAAACAAAAATTTCAAAAAGGAATAAGATTATAAGAATCAATGATAAAGAGTTAATACCAATTCAAAATCATAAGATTATCAAGTTACAAATGTTAATAATTTAATAAAATAAATCAGAATTTGTTACCCCAAAGTGGATCAGCAATTGCCATCAACGATCTTTTGTTTCACAACTTTTCCCATAGTAATGTTTACATCTTGCCATCTAACCCACTTTAGATTAACCATCATGAACTATAGAACCTCCTTCACCTCAAGCATCCTCTCTCTAACAAAATGAAGTAAGTAGCACGTCTAGTCTCCACAAGTTTGAGAAATTTTTGTTGGCATATTCCACCATTGTCCACCCGTAGATAATTTGTCATTGTTTGGTTCTGGTTTGTTATTGTTTGATAGTGTATTTAGGAATTTGGCTAGTAATTTGTTGAACCTGTCACTACCAAAAAATACATAGGTTTTATCATTTTTCTATGTATAAATTCATTTCATCTACAATAATATGAGTAAAACCTGCTTTTAGGCTTCTGATATGGTATCAGAGCATAACAATTCCTGTGTGCCTGTTAATTTTCAAAGTCACCTCAAATTTTAATATTCAAGAGGCCAGTGATAAGGAGGCATGTATAATCAACCATTATAGAGGCCGATCTTTGGAGCTACCTACTGCAAATTCAATCACTCAACCATTCGCAATATATGGCGCCTTCAGATCTGCCATGCGTGATATACAGATCTGCATTGACCAATTTTTGTAGATAATTTGAAGAGGCCCAACTGAGGTGTTTGAAGGAGGTGCAAGGAATGTTTTTTATTGGGTCACTAAAGCCATCTTCTTTGAGACCATATATTCGCTGTTGAAAGCACATTTCTTGTGTCGAGTCTTTGAGAGGCTTATGAATGGTGTACCTGCCAGGCGAGTTAATCAGGGTTATGTGATAGCTACTTCAACCAAGATTGATGTGAGTGGTGTTGATGTAAGCAAATATGATGATAAGTATTTTGAAAGGGAAGCTATCCAAAGAGTATGTCGTTGTGATGAGGGCATATCTAGTGGTTGTTGGGTTCTGATATGGGTGAGCACCTGTTATCAACATCGCAATGCCACTCACTTGTGGGCACAATAGCAACAAGAGAGCGCACCTGTGTGAAACTCGTGTTGGAACAGTGGTTGCTTTAGGTAGTGAGAAGTCACCATCCATATAGCGTGGTTATTTGCTAACATTGGGTGCAGATAGTCTTGTGCCATTTGACAAAATTGTGCAATTGTATATAGAGGGAATTGTGAAGAGTCTTGAAAGAAGCTGACATCAAGCCCATACCAGTGTACTTCTAGAAAAGTTGATGTTATTGCTAAGTAAGCTCAATTAGATGGTAATGAAGCTCTGGTTGAAGTTTGCATTGTCATTCTTTAATTGTCTTTTTCACCTAGCTATTAGAATAATGGATTAAATTTTATTGAATAACGGTCTAGGTTTATGATTACAATAATCTAGCCTGTATAGAAACAAGTCAGTTTTAGTAGTGATGATGATGTCATATGAATAGACAAGTGTGGTGTCATTTTCTTTTCATCAACTCCGTCATGTTTTAATTTTGGTGTCTTTCCTATATTATCCTCTTCTTTGCCGCATTTTGCTGATCTAAGTGACGAGAAGTAGGATAAGAAAACACCTTATTTTGCTAACACAGTGGCAGCCAGTTCTTTGAAATTTCTTCCAAATTCCCAGTTGCGATGCGGGAATAATTATTCCGCACAGAAGACCAAACTTAAAACTCAAGTTGAGTTTGAGGAAGTTTGGACTGTGGTCAGTGGTACCACAACACGACATCCAACTGATGATGATGAGCAAAAGAAATTTGATCAAGCCGACATAAAGGCAAAATTGATCGTCATGTTCAGCGTGTTTGATGAAGTTCAGCCTTTCATCCGAGTCTTGTCTACATCCAAATATACTTGGAACAAGCTACAGACAGTGTATGAGGCGAAGAATCAGAATCAGATCCTAAATTTGCAGAGTTAGCTACATAGCCTGAAGATGAAGAATGGAGAACAATTAGAATCCTTTCTCAAAAGGATTGGTGAGTTGAGAGCTTCCCTACAAGCATTGGGAGAAACAGTTGACGATGCTATCCTAGTGACCATTTTCTTACGAGCATTGCCATCTAGACTCAAAGTGTTTGTGACAAATTTGAATGTCATAGAACAAACGCCCACTTTTGAGAAACTTGTGAACCTACTTTAGAAAGAGGAATCTCTAAGCCAAGATCATGGTGAGGATGATCATGTAATTACCATATTTCATAAAGGAAAGAATCCTATGAATCAATTTAATGGAGCTCCCAAATCTAGTGATTCATCTAGATCTCAGAAAAAGAGTCCAATTTGTGAAAGGATTGGACATGATGTGAAAAATTGTTGGTACAATTCCTTGGCCAAAGGATCATCCAACAATAAATCGCATCCAAAGAAGTCATTTCAAAGTGACAATAAATGATGGGAGCAGAAGAACAAACAAAAACAACATGGTAATGTTGCTAAAGAAGAAGACTCTCCAGAAGAGGAATATGTGTTTTCAGCCCACACTTAAGAAGATGGGTCACAATCAATATCTATTTGGTATGTGGAATCAGGTGCTACAAAGCACATGACTAGACAAAAAGAGTGGTTTCTCACATTGAAACCCCATCATGGTAAAGTCTCTCTTGGAGATGGTACCACTTATGATATTCAAGGTATTGGTGACATCTCCTTGCAATTTGGTATACATAGGTGTAGGCTCACTGAAGTCTTATATGTTCATGGACTTAAAAAAAATCTCCTTTCTGTTAATCAATTTCTTGATCACAACCTAAGGATAGAGTTTGACAAAAATGATGATAAAAAGGTACGCCTAATCCATGATAAGTCTAAAAGGGAAAAGATTGTCACAAGTGCTACCTAAATTGGTAAAACGTTTAGGCTTGATACAATTGCCAATAATCAAGCTTTAGTGACTAAGGATAGTGATCTTGCTATGTTATGGCATCGTAGATTTGGTCATTTGAGCACTAGCTATTTGCTAACACTTAGTAAGAAAAGCATGGTCGAAGGGCTTTCCTCACTTGAGAAGTTGAGTGTCATTTGTTCTAGTTGTCTTGCTAGAAAACAACATAGATCACCCTTCTATCCTAGTGAGCATCGTGCAAGCCAACTTTTGTAGTTGGTACAGAATGATCTGTGCGGGCCCATGACACATAGTCACAACGGTTTCAGGTATTTTCAGCTTTTTGTTGATGATCACACAAGGAAAATGTGGGTCTATTGTTTGCAGAGTAAAGATGAAGCCTTTTCCTACTTCAAAGAGTTTCGCACTCTTGTGGAGAAGATATGAATCATCATATTCGTGTCCTCCGCTCATATCGAGGGGGGAAATACACCAGCATAGAGTTCTCCACTTACTTGAAGGAACCTCAAGGAACAAGGGACAAGGGAGGGATATTGTGATAATTAATGTATATATTGATGACTTAGTTATCACAGGCAGCTCAGAAACAATGGTTGAGACAACCAAAAATGATCCCAAGAAGGCATTTGATATGACAGATCTCGGGCTATTGCACTATTGTCTAGGCTTAGAGGTATGGCAAACAAATTACCATATCTTTGTATCACAAAGAAAATATGCTAAGATGCTGCTTGAGAAATTCAGAAGATGGATTCCAAACCCATGTCTACACCCATGGAATCAGGTTTATAGTTATCTATGTTTGATCCATCCCCTCAAGTGAATGCAACTCTCTATCAACAAATGATTGGAGGTTTGATTTACTTGACTTACACTAGACCAAATATTAGTTTTGCTGTTAATTATCTATCAAGATTCATGCAAGAACCAAAGATGTGTCATTGGAAAGCAACAAAACGGGTACTAAGGTATATCCAAGGTACTGTGAATCATGGTTTGGAATATAAAAGGAATGATCAATTCTTCTTGACAGGATATACAGATGCAGATTATGCAAGTTCTGTTGATGATAGGGAATCCACATCTAGATTTGTTTTCTTCTTAGGTTCAAGACCTATTTCTTGGGGAAGTAAGAAGCAAGTCACAGTTGATTGTTCGTCAATAGAAGCAGAATATCATGCAACAAGTGCAACAGTTTGTGAAGCAGTTTGGCTACGTTGTATATTAGAAGGATTGGGAGTACCTCAAAATCAACCTATAGTCCTCTATTGTGACAATCAGAGTGTTCTCAAGCTTGTTCTAATCCAGTGTTTCATGAATGGACGAAGCATATTGAAGTTGACTGTCACTTCATAGGAGAACATGTTCAACAAAACAATATTCAGCTTCAATTCTGCTCTACACAAGAACAACGTGCTGACATCTTCACCAAGCCTCTTGCACTTGTGAAGTTTGAAACTTTTCAAGATTCTCTTATTATTACTTTAAAGCAATGATGCAATAAGGGTGGAATGTTGGCATATTCCACCATTAGCCACCCGTAGATAATTTGTTATTGTTTGGTTCTGGTTTGTTATTGTTTGATAGTGTATTTAGGAATTTGGCTAGTAATTTGTTGAACCCATCACTACCAGAAAATACACGGGTTTTATCATTTCTCTATGTATAAATTCATTTCATCTACATCAATATGAGTAACAAGTGCTTTCAGGCTTCTAATAATTCCTTCCTTGAAAAAACCCTAAAGAGAGCAAGTGAGGTGTGGTGGTTGCAAAAGAATTTGAATATCTCTAGCTTTTGCTACCACTTTCTTCACCCAATCTATCCTCCCTATGTCTTTCAATGCATAAACACAACATGGAATCCTAAAGATGTGCTTGTAAGCACCCTCCAACATCATGCCAGCTAATTTGCACACATGTACTTAATTATTTGGGCCCTAACCTCCTTATGCTTACTCATCTTGTTAAAAACCATAGAGGGGCATGAATAATTGATTTATCCTCCACCCAATTTTCAGAGAGAAAAAATCAATCAAGTTTTTCTGCTGCTCCTTGTTGGCTCCTATTTCACCTTGAATAAATCTGCAGCTGAATCAAGCTTTTGAATTTGATGGGATGAAGATTGTGCCCAACTTGATGCTCGAGTATGAGAGCAAGGAACCACTCACTCTGTCTGTTCAGCATTTGAGTTTTCATTAAGTAGAAGACACAGAACTAGTATCCTTATTTGGCATATGTTTATCAATTACTGCAGCTGAGCAGAAGAGGCTATGTGATGGTGTTGGAGGCTTGGAGACAGGTTGCGAACAGGTGGGTGAGTTGCATCTTGTGTAAGTGATTGGTTAAACTGAAAGCGACTCCCATTTTTGTCCAGCTGGATGTTATACCAAACTGGTATTTCTTAGACAAATATGCAGAGGCAATAGGCTGAGCAGTTGTGTGCTATACTCTAGCTCCTCATCTTGTTCTAAACTCCAAAATTGATTGGCAATATCCAGACTTAAAGAAGAAAGTGGTTGCTACAGCTAAATTTTCTTCTTTTAGGTCTTAGTAATCTTAAGAGGCTGAGTTGATTGAAAAGATGAATGTCCTTGAGAAGGCAATTGAGAAGCAAGATTCTCCAAAGAGGAAAGAGCATGCTAAAACTAAGGACAAAGTCTTATCAAACAACTATATTCATGGCCTTGCATATATTAAAATGATATTTCCATCACTTGTGGGCTGTTCTCAGATGCCATAACAAGATATAGCTCAATATTATCAGGTAAAGGCTTACTGAGGTCAATGTTCGACACAAATATGAGTACAGTTGAACAAAGCTTGATGGACGATGAGATCAGAAGCTGCAACCTATTTTCTCTATATTGTTGCAAATTGGTTGAAAGGAAGTCAGACCAAAATTTTGTAGGAAGAGAAAATTAAGAAATCCATACAATACCACCGTTTGTAAATCTTAAATATGATTAACACTATTTATTCACGGTTCTGTAAATAAGCAATCCTTTTTCATAAGCAATATCAACAGGGTCAGAAAGCTTCAGTTTTTAGCAACTAGATCTTTTCATTTATGTATAGAAAGAGAGAGGCCCATAAACCCAGGTGTAAAATCTCTCCTTATGGCACTAAATTCTGTACTCAGACCTCTTCCAGAAGAATTTTAACATGAGGAACAGTTTAGCTTTCTTAAAGAACCCACGAATCATACTGTAGTTCTAGCATGCTGCAGTTACATCAATAGCTTTTCTCAATAAAGCTGAAATGTAGTTCTGAGAAGCTTTATGAGAGTATGCTGATTAATAGGTCTCAGAAGCTTCCCGACAACAGCGATAGATGATAGAGAATAGGTAAAGGACAGAGAAATTACAGGTGGTATTCTATGAAAAGGCTAAGTGTGATTTTGTTCTTCATTTAGAGCTTAGTTATTGGAAGAGAAACCATAAAAGAAAGCAGTATTAAAATGCTGAAGTCAATTTACTGCAATTTGTAGAGAATACATGTCTTAAAAAGTTAAAACTTATTACTTGATAAGGCTTCGTTAATTGTCACAAGGATCATTGCTCATTATACATCTCAAGGACTTTTGCTTTTATTGTTTTCTTTTGGTGCATGTAATCTTGGTCTATAATTAATCATTATCTTAAATATAATTTATGTCGAGGTTTCTGATTTATTTGATTTAATATCTCTATCCAGTAGGCTTTTGTAGTTGAAAGTTCTAGAAATCATCCAACTTGTTTGGGAGTATTTTTGAGCCTTCAAAAACCAGAATCCTTTCCCTCATAAAGCTTAGCGCTCTTCAATATGTGGTGCTACTAATTGTTATGTTTAAGAGTCTTTAAATATTTATTGGCAATACAAGGAGTTTCAAGGTTCCTCAATATTTGTGTAAGGATGACAATTTTCTCGCTTCAATTCCATGCAATTTTTAATTCTTTCCTGCAGATTGACAGTGTATCACTGGACTGTTTTTGGTTCTGCATGCTTAAACTAAAGGGAAAACATGCGATAATTTGCAGGATATACAATAGGAAAGACAAGCTTGCTCGTGAATCCCGTGCAAACCATGGAGGACATGAATCTCGTACCTCTGATGGTGAAAGCATGTTATTGTAAGGAGAGTTTATCATGATTTTTGTGCTCTTAGTCAAGATCATGCCTTATTTTTGGAGATCCTTGTCTTGTGTGGCAAAGGTAACTATGGAGGTTTTACACAACTATGCAGTTTAAAGTCTTACTGAAGTGAGAATAGTGCTTTATTTACGTCGGCGTTGTCCATGAATTCGGATATAAAAGTAATTATACTTCAAGTATGTAAGTGGCAATTAACAAGAGTCATAATGCGAATTGTATATCAAAATTTTCACATGCATGTATAAGTGTTTTGAAGGTGAAGCTGTGAAGTAGCAAGAATAATGCTTTCAAACACACACTTGCTGAGAAATTAGCATGCCACAAAATCTTTTGGTCGGCTACTAAACCCAAAACGACAATTAGTGTTTAAAATCTGAAAACAGCTTTGATTTTATAATTGTAAAGCGGGATCCTTGAGAAATTAGTATGCCACAAAATCTTTTGGTTGGCTACTAAACCCAAAACGACACTTAGTGTTTTAAATCTGAAAACAGCTCGATTTTATAATTGTAAAGCGGCATCCTTTATAAGCTTCATACAATTAAAACTTTGTAAATCAAGACTTCGTTTATTCTTTAATTCATTAACTATTCCATGGAGAGTGCAGGCTTTTTGTTTCAAAAACCTGTGTTTTATGTAATGAGTATTTTTGGCATCTAATTTTAATGTTTATTTTAATTATTTGTTACTGAGTACGTTAATCAAATACTAAGATTTTCTCATCACTGATGAGCTTTGTTGGTTTGTACAATATGTAATGAGCATTGTTGGTAACTGCACTGTTAATTATCCAAAGTATTAATGAGCTAAAATTTCTAGACTTGGAGCTTTTGGAACTCCAGGATTTGTGCTTAATCTGCAACTTGAATAGAGAGCTTTGCTCTCTCCGGTATCTGAACTTATTTAAAATCCATGTATTGCATGCTTAAACATTGTCTTTTATTAGTCGTGGGGCATCAAAATTCATGAATTTCATGCAGGCAGTCTCTGCATTTGTCTGATGAAAAGTTCCAATAACTTTAAAATGTACATAAGAATCATGTTTGGAATGAAGCAATCACCATGATTTTTATAAAACAAAATCTTCAAAAATATTGTTGGATGTTGGAAACGACAGTTTTTCAACTAATAATTGGTATCCCACATTCACGTGTGCATGCTTAAACCACAGAAAACTACCTTATGTTTGGTTGATCTTCAGTGTGCTTAAGTGCATTGTTCAACAGCTACCACTAGGTGATTGATGGGAACTGTCAAAACAAAATCTGGATGCCTTCCAGTCTGCTTGAATAGTGTAGGATTCTTGAAAACTTGAAAACAATCTCTTCTTCAAACAGGTACATTCCTTCGATATGAGAGGCATAAACTATATGCGGGCTTATCTCGTTCATAAAAGAAGAAATTTAAGCACCTTCAAGTTGAGTCCATTGCTTCTGATTCCAATGTAAGACAACCAGTTGCCAACTAATCTAGATTATGAGAAAGTATCCCGAAATTCACAAATCTTATTCACATGAAATAAAAAAAATGCCATATGATCAACCATTTCAAGCAACATAACCGAATAACTGTATCAAGGACACACACGTGTTTAATAATTGACATAAAAGAAGTACAATGTATTGGGGATGCACACGTGTTATAAATTGACATAAAAGAAGTATAATGTATTGGGGACACACAAATGCTTTTAATTGAAATTAAAAAACGAGTCTTTAGAGGGCTGAGGTCCAATAATCTTGTAGAGGTACTAGACAAATAAATATACCCGAATCTGCGTGGTTCAAACTCAATCAACTACTAGCAAACCTAATAGCAAAATCAAGTCATTTGCTATGGTTTATTAATATAGGATTCAATCTCTAGGATCACTATATATAGAAAGGTTTAACAATATTAATGCTTTTCTCAACCATACAAGAATTTTTTTGGTGTATGATCAAAGTATATATATATATATATATATTTCTCATGTAATAGCATTTAAACACTTGCCATGATCTTAATATGTTTTAGGGTTTTATCCTTGTCTTTATAATACGGATGTTTTCATTGTATATTTCACCAATTTCATTTTATATTTAATGAATTCTTCGGTTTCATAGCATTTTCGTTGCTTCTCTCTTATGTGTAAGGTTGTTTTGGTTGCAAGTGATCTTTGGGTTATTGTGGGGTTGATCAACAACTTTTACATTCGATTTTATTCTAGACTAACAAAGATTATTTATCCCATTTATCAATTTAATATCTCTTTCTATTATTTTATCTTTGCTTTCAATTCTATTTTGTTCTTTTACTTATACAATTTTTTATGTGAGCATAATATAATCAAACATTTTTAAAAAAAAGAGAATTTTGGAAAGGAAAAAGATTGGGTCTCTATGGCTAGCAAAATCTTTTCTTAATCATCTACGGAGTACCGAAATGAGAAGACAACAATAATGCTATTTACTTATTTTGGCAAACTTTGTTTCGAGGAATTAGAGTAGATGATAGCATTTATCAAGATATCTTATAGGAATGAAAATTATTTAAAAATGTTTGGCGATTGATTAGAACTTAGTACGTAGGCTAAGGTACCTACCTATCAAAGGCTTGGGGCTTTAAGTTTAGACAATTAACAAATTAAAAATTTGAAGTTTGCACTTTTTTATGATCAACGTATTGTTTCCTCCTAATGCCATAGTTTTCTTTATTTGCAACACTAATATTTATATTAATGGATTGGGATTATAATCCTGCACGTGTTGTCTACATTAGTTGAACAAAATCTTTATTCTTTTGATACTTAATTGAAATTCTTGTTAGAGTGGTGTTTTGACACCTAACTTTGGGCCACCAATGTATTTAGTTTAAAATTAGTTAGTGCTTAAACTTTATATAGGTATGTTATATCTTATTACGTGATTGCACTAAAGTCCTCAATCTAGAGGCAAAATATGGTGAGCTAAAGGGTTACAGTTTTTTAATTTCATGTGATACTTCTTTTATTACCAAAATTTGTCATAAGTTAGCACTTGATCATAATCACATTTTAAAGCTAATAAAAGGTGCCCAAATTTGTGTAAGATTATATTGTGTTGTGTTAAAATTTGTCATGAGTTAGCACTTGACCATAATCACATTCTAAAGCTAATAAAAGGTGCCTAAATTTGTGAAGATTATGTTGTGCTGTACTTGTTGGAAAACACAAAAAGAAATTTTGAAAGGCTTGTGAGCTAATCGTGACTCACAGAGCATAAGGCGAGAAAAATACTTAGCCTTGACTTGCTGCCTTAGTTGAGAGTTGACATGTTTTGCAGTGTTATTAGTATTTTAATCCTAAAAGTTTTGAAGTTTTTGAATCCCAAAATCTTAAATCTTGAACAATTGTATTCATTTAATTGTGTAGAGTTTCCATTCAACCTCTCTTGGACTCGACAAGTGTATAAACAACCAATATCACATAATGAGTTACAACATGGCTTAGGCTAGATGGCCAACAACAAAGTTTTATGTGTTCTTGGAATTTTTGGGAATTTTCCACATCCACTAGGAATTGATGAGTATACAACTGTTCAAGTTATATCAAGAAACAATGTATGATTTGTTGTTTGCTTAGCCATATGCCATTATGATATAAATGAGGTTATTGAGTAGGCGAGAAGTGGGTAATAACCCTTAAATAATTAAATTGGATAATTTGTGGTGGAAGTTATATTCCATAATGTGTTATTCAAATATTTAATGTGTGGGTATACGGATTTACCTTGCCCATTTTTTTAATCCTTTTATTCTTGACTTTGCATGTGTGTGTCTCTCTAAGTGAGAGTAAGCTTCAATCTTACGTGTTTTTCCAAGAAGCCAACTAATTGAGGGTTATTGGCAAGATCTATTATAGTGGCAAGTGAAGATGAAGGATATAATATGAAATTCAAATATATTATATGAGGAGCAAAAGCTTGAGAGCTATGAACCAACCTATCTACATAGCTCTACAAAAGCAAAAATAATGGAGTGTCTTGATGAATTACTTTGTAGAGGATTTGTTAAGCCAAGTAAGAGTCCTTTCTCTTGTTTACTTTTTTTTTTTTTGTAAATAAAAGAGTAGACAAGAGGTAAAAATAAACATTTTGCATAAATGATGGTTCTAAAGGAATCCTTCCTTGACATTCTAGTTAAATTAAGATCTCATGTTACTCTTTTGAAGAAAATTCTAGGAGATTTATACTATAACCACCTTCAAATAATTTAGTCATCTTCTAGATTTGTTGTTATTTTGTTGTTATCAAATCATCTACTTTTCAATGATTTCCTCCTTTTGATTTTTTTTGGATTGTATTATATGTTGGTGATGTTTTATGATTTTTTCAAGCCATTGTTCCCTTTCTACACTTTGGGCTATATTAAAGCTTTCTCTCTTCAGAGTTGGAATCTTATCAATTTGTTTCCTCATGTCAAGAAAATATAATTTTTAGTTTGTATGAAAGGTTGATAAAGGATACAAATATATTCCCCAATAGAACATCCAAATCCATGTCATAAATTGTATAAAATATGTAAAATATAATGTTTTGGATAATAATGGGGATACCTAGTGCATATCTTCTTAGTTTTAGTTGTTCTCTAGTTATTGAACTTTCAAATACATTTATAGGGTGTGGTTGCCAAATTGTGGTGGCAATACCTTAGTTTTGGCAAAGGATATTGGGGTTACACTATCTAAGAATGCATCAAAGGAATGAGGTTTACACCAATCAAAGACACTAAATTGATATATGTATAATTATTCACAAGGCTAAAAATTGAAACCTTTTTAAATGGCACAACCTTTTGTGAATATGCTTCTATGAAGAGCACTTCTAAATTGATCATTCCTTTCTTAATATCATTAATGGCCTTTTGATGTTTTGAAGCTAGTATTTTTAGTCTACCAAGTTCTTTGTAAACAAAGTCTAATTTGGACATTACAAAATTTGTAAAACTTGAGATTTTTTTCTTCTGATGTTGATATATTTGTATCTTATAATTCAGCTTTGTTTGAAATGATTTGGATCTTTTTCTACTTTCTTCACTGGGGATGTTTTTAACCATGTTCTATGAAAACACTTTGAGTTGTAGGCTTGAGAATTTTAGTTTTGGATACATGTTCCTTCAATTTCCTTTTTATCTCTTTTAATGAGTGAAGTTATTGCTTCTATAATCTAGATGCTTCTTTGATTTCTTTTTTAGTATTGTGCCTTTTTGTACACATATTTGCTTTCAATTGTAGCAAGTTGCACTTCAACTTTATTTTTTCCTTCAAAAAGCTTGTGATAATATCCTCACCACTTTCCTCTTCATTTGATGACTGTTCTTTTCTTTTTCCCTTTTAGAATTCTTTTTCTAATAATTGCATCCTTCATCATGGTATAATTTCTACTAGCTCCTAGTATTGATAAGGTGGATTCTAGAGGGCTTTTACATAAAGATAATATGTTATCATGCTTGTAGTTGGGGATCTTCACATAAGGTTTTCATAGGAAAAAAAATATTTTTCCTAGATAATTTATGGCAGTGTCATCTTCCACATGTGTAACACTTGACATGTGCAAGCACTACTTTTGGATGACATCTTTTCTTCAAAATAGAGTTAGGTATTAATTTTCTCAATTTTGAGAATTTTTTCTTTGGAATAAGAATAACTTTATATTTCTAATGCCTTGATTAATAATTTAGATATCCCTTGATTTTCCTATATTGGGATTATTGGAACAATTTTTTAGGATGAATATGAGACATTGATTTATTTTTACTAGAACAACCACAAGTGTCATATTTCTTACAACTCCAATTAGTAAGTGATGGGTTTGTTTTATAGAAAGCTTTTAAATTGCAAGAAGATTTATATTCATCTAAATTACTCATTAAATCTTTGAAATTTTGTTTTATGAGTTTCTAGTGTATAGAGCCTTTATGTTCAACTAATTTAAATAATCATCCATATCTTTATTTTCATGCTTTTTAACATAGTTTTGAATCCATTCACTACAAGGTAAGAAAACATAAAATATCTCTTAAGATCATCCAAGTGTCATTCACCTAATCTATATGCACACTTCTCATCTACTAAGCAATATTCATTGAACTTGGCAAGATTGCAACACTTCATAGTATAGAGAATACATTTAGCTTCATGAGCTGTCTTTTAGGTTTGCATAAAATTGTACAATCATATCCAAATGTGACTAATCCAATTTAACTTCAACATTATCTTCTTGTTCTAGTGATTGCTAAAAGTCAGAAAATAAATATGGTTGCACCTGACACATTAGTTGCACATACTAATAAAAGAAAACATAAAAAGGATAGTGTAGAAAGGAATATAAACAAGAGTACAATAAAGCCACTATCAAAGAAAAATATGCACATGTCAAATGCCTCTTTCGAAAAGAGGTATGTCCCTAAAGCTAAATGTTTTGATATACCATCCAATAGTACAAAACATTCAAAGGTTGCAACAGGAAACACCATGCCAAACTAGACAAGGAAGATGCCACACAAAAATCCAAATGCAACTAAAGAAGTTGGAGTTGCAATTGCAGTAAAGAAAAAATCTATTATTGGTACTAGTGATCAAGTAATGTCTTTCATCCATAATATCAATGTGATAACTATTCTATTATACACTCCTTTACCTAAATACCAATTCATAGATATGACTAGTTTTGAGTCTTGACTCAAAGTTTAAGTGCTAGTGAGAAATGGGTAGCCTCAATAGGTGGTAGCATTCAAATGGAGTTATCTTATGATGTCGTACCTTTGCAAAGAAAATAAGTTTGGTTGCATAGAGAGAAGAAGATGCTTAATATTATGGAGAAGTCATATGACAAAATTGTGTATATTACATGGACATTGAACCAAGAAAAATGTTGATGACAACATTAGAAGTTAGGTTGATGTTGATTTATGTCCTCAACCTAAAAGTTTTCAAAGTAACAACATAATAATGTACTTTGATGGTGCAGGTGTTGCCTAATTGCATGAGTCTTTATGGTTGATGGTTTCCTATTCTAGGTTTAAACAAAATTCAACTAAGGGAGTCCTCGATATACCATGCAGTATGTGAGGACCAAATCTATGATATAAGGGTGTTGTTTGAGGCTTAGGTATTGGTGGGATGAAACCACCTCACTTCACAGTGTGCTTTAAACACAACTTCTTAGCCAAAAATAATAGTCCCTCGGAATTTATTTAGATCCTTGAAACATGGGATTTGGCTAGCATTTGATGATGAAATCTAAGTCACTAAAAAAATAATCCACTCAATTTCTAATTTCGAAGATAGTCTTACAACACAAGAAAAAAGCACATTGATGGACTTGAGAAATACAAATGAATAAATAGACACAAATAAATTATTAAAATTTTAAAATAAATTTATGTTTAATTGAGATTATTTTTAAAAATAAATAAAGTTTGAAGCAAATGAGAAGAATGTAATTTTACAATTATATCAAATCTTTAAAAAATTGAAAAAATGTATAATTTTTTTGAAAAAATCACAAGATTTCAACCAAAAAATTTATTGAATTCTTTTTTCTTCCACTTTTTTGTTAAAAAATTATATATATATATATATATATATATATATATATATATATAAGACATGGATACACACTACACATACAAGGCTCCATTGAGCTTACTGGCAAAAGATGTACGAATGGTCCAAGCAATCCCCCTTCAAACCTTGGTTGTCAACTAATGAGGAGAAGCATCACACAGGCACTTTTCTGCCAACTTTGGACTAACTGCGGTCCCCCGCACATCTATCAAACTAATAGATGGCCCCACCCTTCGACGAAGAGATTGGTTTGGTAACCTCATAATAACATGACCTTTTCTGAGCTTGGAGACATTTCCTAAACATTTCTAGATCTGTCATACAATGGCTACAACCTACACATATGACAATCCATGTCTAGTATGTAAATTTGGAAACATAATGAATTGATAGGGTTATCAGTGGTAACTTACACTACTTTGGCCAAAGTATTCATCACCAAAATTATGGAGTGGTCATCATACGCTCACCCACCTTCCTAGCTCAATTTGTATTTGACCATTCATAACCTATGCATATGCTATCCCCTTCACTAGATTATCCTAACCCCAGGAATAACCTACTACCTCTATTTTTATCTAACACATCTACTAAGTAAATCATAGTAACTCAAGACTCAACTATTTTAAACCTTAGCTATGTAAGATATATCCCAAATATAGTATTTATTCCCACTATATCTATCCATTCCTTAATATGGAATATGTATAAATACTTCAAGCAAAATAGATCTTTATACTAAGTACTACAAGCTTCCTTTCACTTTCATACAAGAATTAAATAATCTTTCCCTAATAATCAATTGAACTAACTTCCCAAACAAAACAAACAATGTCACACAATATTTTCAAATACATAAAATAAAGCATAAAAGAGTAGGAATCAACATGGTTGATCCACTAACTCATTTGGCTGCAAAATACGACGAAAATTTCCAATGAAAGATGTATAATTAGATGAATCATCATGTACATGTGTATTTAATGTGAAATTTTCAATTTTTAAAAAAAATTGTGCCCGACGTTTGTTGGAATTTCGACGAACATTATTTTTGTCACTTTTTCAACAAACGTTGGGCATAAATTTCAATAAATAAAAGTGAGTTTGACAATTTGTCTATACTTGCGACAATGTTTTCATGCTATACTTGCGAATTTTCCCTACTTGCGAATTTGCTATACTTGTGATAGTTTGTGGAGGTTATAGGCCGAATTTTTTTGGTGCAAAATATCCGAATTATTAGATTTTGTTACCTATCTATGATTAAAAATTATTGGAGAGTGAGTTTGATATTTTTTGAAGATCTAAATATTCAAACTTGGTAAAGAAAAATCATGTCAGATAATATTAGTGAACAAAATGAAGAGACACTTGCTAGATTGTAGGCTAGATTGAAAAGAAAGGGTGATGGGAAATGTTATTGTCCTTGCAATAATTGCAAGGGCTTAAAGACGAGAAGATTTTTAATCACAACAGCTGAGAAACATTGTAGGCAACATGGTCACAATGAAGGGGGCATGATTATCGTCCATTGGTAAGTTGTTCATTATATGTCTTTATGTTGATTGAATTTGTAAATGTTTATATCATTTTAACATTTTATATATATATATAAAATCACTTGATCATGATCATGGTTTATTTGTGTCGATCATTATTATAAAGGTGGGGCGCCCTAAGGCACATGATATGGATTATCACGGTATGAAGAAAGTGGTTTTGCAAGCGGAGGAACATGGAGTTGTGAATATAGAAGATGAAGTTAATGATCCTATGGAAGAAGATCATGTGTCGGAAAACATAGTTGAAGATGATGGTACAAATACATTGATCCATGACACATTTAGTGGCGTAGCTAATCATGATGATCAAGATGACTTTGATGATGTTCATGATTTACCTGTACTTGAGAAGGCATACAAGCCCCTTTATGAAGGCTCCCAAACAACTCTTCTCTTTGTTGTATTGTTGCTGGTGAACTTGAAGGTTATGAATGGTTTATCCAACATAGCAATCTCACGGATGTTAAGGTATGTCATAAATGTCATTTTTTTTCATCTATTTTTGTTGTTAGTTCATCACTAGTAAATAAATGATGAAATATGTACCATCAATATTATTTATATTAACAATTTTTTTTTTTGTTGTAGATTGATAGGTGAATTTTTGTTACCACCATAAAATATTTTAACTTGCTCATACTGAGATTTATCTACCATTATGAAAGATATTGGAATGGAGTATCAAGCAATAGATGCATGTCCCAATGATCATATTATATATCATAAACAACATGAATTTACAACATAATTCCCAGAATGTCATATCAGTAGATATCGAACAGATCAACTAACAAAAAGGTGTCTCGCAAGGTTCTTCGTTATATTCCCATTATTCCATGTATGCAACGATTATTTAGGTGCAAAAGCTTAGTGCAATTTATGGATTACCATGCACGAAATAGAAGTGGAGAAGACATTCTTCGAATGCCTGCAGATGGTTCTACATTTAGGGACATGGAGGAAAAATGGCCACACTTTAAAGAAGAAACTCGTAATCTCAGGCTTTCATTGGCAGCAAACGGTGTCAATCCATTTGGAGAGCTGAGATCTATTTACTCAGTTTGACCTGTTTTTGTTATCAACAATAACATTCCTCCATGGATGTCAATAAAGAGGGAGCACAAAATGTTGGCAATGATTGTTTTAGGTATTTGTTTACATCAATTTTCTTTAATGTAGTAGCATCTCATTTGTCTTATTTGTTGCATAATGACTTATATTTTTTTCATTTAATAGTCATGTACAATAATTTATATATATTGCAGTAAAATGTTTATAATAATTATGTAATGTTTATGTTCATTCAACTAGGTAAGTACCAAGTTAAAGATATGAATGCATATATCGAGCCTCTTATCGACGAGTTACTAAAGTTATGGAATGGCATCACTATGTATGGTGTCTCTAGACCAATAGGACAAAGAAAATTTCAATTCCATGCAATGTTTGTACATGGACATTCATGATGCCCTAGGGCTAACACATTTTTGTGGTATGTTATAGCGTTCATTACTATACTTGATATTTAATTTTGATGAAGTAGATATCATGTATTTTTTTAAATAATCCTATTCATTATATATAATTATAAAAATTGACATATTTAATCAATTATATATGATCTTGCAGGTCTTTAAACAAAGGGAAATTTGCATGTCCAATTTGTGGTCCCAAGATAAAATCTTGTCATTCAACAAGTTTAGGAAAGGGTGTTTGATGAGTATAGACACTTCTCACAAAAATCATAAGTATCGAACTATTGAAAAACATCTTTTCAATGGGAAAGAAGAGACTACATCAAAACCACGAAGAATGACACCTCACCTATGGAAGTTGGAATATAATAGAATTAATCATCAAGGTTATACATCGGATCAAATTATTTATCTATCATATATGATATGTTTGAAATTTATATTTTTATATTGTGTTTTGTTTACTCATACTGTAACTGACAATGATTGTCGTTAATTTGTTTAACTTATATGCTTCATGAAGGTCGTCAAGGCATTAATGGCCCGCGACTTCCATAGGGACTAAAAAGTTATCCCATACAATTTAGTAGGTTGCCCTACCATGAGCAGTTACAAATTGTGCATTTGTTTGATACAATGCATATCAGAAATTATATAACAAAAATATTATGGAAAATATTAGACGGAGGCCATGACAAAGAAAAAAATGTCAAAATTTGTAGTGACATTCAAGAAGCCAATCATACAATGAAAAATGTCATTTAATTAAATAGCGATGGAGACCAAATTAATATAAGTGCCCTTCCTTGGTTATTAACGGAGCAACAAAGCAATGCTATAAAACAAGTAATACGAAAAATTCAATTTCCCACGGGATTTGTTGCGAACATAAACAATATCATAACAAAGAAAGGTGAATTTGGGTCAGGGATGAAAACGCATGATTGACATACCTTCATTAAGGTAATTATTCTAGTATATTTTATATATATTTGTATACTGCATGTACTTTTCAATGTATTATGTTTACTAGTTTTGAAAAAATAATGAAAAGATCATTTTATAATTGTTGTAGTACGTTCTACCTCTATCTCTCCCAGACAACTTTGACAACAATGTCAAGGAAGTTATATATGATTTTGGAAAATACATGAGGTAAGTAGAGATATTTGTTCAATTCATTGGATAGATCTTATATTTTCCATTTGTTTTACTTGTTATATAATATATTGTATTTTTTTTTTAAATCTCGTTAATATATTTGCACCTTGAATCACTTGTAGATGGCTTTCATCTAAATAAATCCATAAAAAAAATATAAATTATTGGAGGAAAAAAATTCTTCGTCTAATGTGTGAAATGCAAAAGTGTCTACCTTCGACATTTTTCAATGCACAAGAACACTACCTCATACACAAAGTTGAGGAGATTGAATTGTGTGGACCTGTAAACACAAGGTCAATGTGGATGGTTGAGAGACACTTAAAATTTTTGAAGGCTTTGATTAGACAAAGAGCACATCTTGAGGGTTCTATGGTGGAGGGATATATGGTATACCAAACCATGGTGTACATTACTGAATATCTTCCTAAGTTCGCAGCAAAGATCCATGTAGATCGCATTTGGGATCCCAACTCCATTAAAAAATTCAAAGGGGAGTACCTGATGGGGAAAGGTAGATTGAGGAAAGTGAGAGGTAATTATAAGATGGTCATGGAGATTAATTAGAATGCATTTTACATTGCCTTCAATTGCTTGAAAAGAAACAACAGAGAACTAGTCCAAATGAAAGAATATTTCACACACTAATAGAAAAGTATTGGTATTGTATTACTCCATAAAATAAGTCGTATACCGTGGTAATTAACTAATTATACGTCATTTGTGAATTTTAAATTTTTTTGATACAATTGGTCAAGAGTGGGATGCACTACATTTGTACGGTGCAAACAATCTTGATTGGATGATGGTATGGATTGAATGATGTCAACAATCCAATCATGCATTAACATGGGAAGGTGTGGCTTCATTGGTTAAAGAAGCCCATCATAATGGAGATTCCAATGTTACACCAAGGGAAATTGATTTAGCATATGGTTTAAGAGATAAACATGTATGTATAAATATATTAATCACCCATATTATTTAATTATTTTCAATTATATTGATGTATATATATGTTGAGTTTTTTTTCTTTGCATACATTTGGCCAAGAATAAATATGTTTATCAACTAACAATGCAATAATTTTTACATGTTTGACATATTGCAGGTGAAACACCACAAGGCTATGTGGTGCAACGGTTGTAAATTTTGAATCAAAAAGTTGGATGACATGAAAACTTGTGTTTCTGGGATAACTGCAGTCTTTTAGGTGACTAATATTTCATCTAGAAGCGAGATACATCCAGAAGTCTTAGAAAATTGATACTATGGGATTTTGGATGATATACTTGAGTGTGACTTTAAGTCCTTCAAATTAGTTTTGTTCATCGTCCAATGGTATAGGATACGATTGAATGAAAATGATCCCGAGAGAACTATTATTGAACATGATAATGGATTTACCATGGTCAATACAAGGTCAATCGAGCGAGCTGGAAATGAGCCCTATGTTCTTCCAAGCCAATGTGAGCAGGTATTTTACTCAGAGGTTCTAGGTAAACCGGGTTGGTCATTTGTTGTTAGACATGATCTAAGAGGAAGGCCAATAAAGTATAATGTGGTGGATGAAGAAGATACCGAAGAACTAGAAGATGATGTAGATGATGATCATGATCAACAGTTAGTTGATGATGTGCCTGATGAAGATGTTGAAGAAGAGGAACTAGATCATGATGATGTAGGAGTTAATGCTCATGGAGATGATATTCATGTGGATGATGACATTATCAAAACTGATATCAATGACGACGATGATGATATGACTAATCCTTACAATGTCGAATCTGAATTGGATGATATAGACAAAGAGTTGGATGAAGAAGAAGGTCAATGACATTGAAATGTATGAGTTATGCGATTATATTATCTATTTGATATTGATTTCTTGATAGAATTATATTTGACTTATATGGTTACATAATTAATTCATGATGTTTTTAATTTTTATACCATTACATAATTAATTCATGATGTACTTTTTAATGTTGCTAATTCATGATGTTACAACTATTGTAGCTCTCCTAGAAATTTCCATATGATCAAATCTTAATTACTCTACGACTATTTATGATTAGATATTATTTGATCATATCTTTGGTTATTTCATTGTCAAAAAATTAGCATTTCCTCATGTTGACCCCACATAGTGACATGTGAATGGGGTCAACATTGAATTTTTTTCAATTTGTGCTTGTATGGAGTGAAACTTGACATGGTTAGCCTAGATGCATGCGTTGACGATATGGGAAGGTTTTAAGACTCCAACATGACGTCATGCTATATAAAGGCATCTCATCCTTCCTAATAATACAAGTTGCCTTATTCTTCATCTCTTTCATATATTGTTCATAATTATCAAATGGTGGTAAGTGATTATTCCCTTATATATCATTGTATAATTATTTTTTTCTATATTAATTTATAATTTTTTATTATATTATGTGGAGCTCCAAAAAGTTAGACAGGAGTTCAAGTTAGTAGGTTCAAAATTAAAAATCATCACTTGTCTCTCTATCTACTCAATAATCAAAAGGCCATCAACTCTTCCATCCTAGTTGAGAGGATTGATTATATTATGATTTTTTTATGTTCCTATATAGCTTTCTTGTACATGTATTTTGTATTACTAACATGTGACATTGTATGCATATGTTTCTTTCTTGTATATATTATAGTTTTACCAACATACACTATTGTATGCTTGCATGGCTTCTTAGTTAATATATATATTTTTATTATTGATCTTTTTGATATTTTTTATAAGTTATTATTAGATTTTACACATTGGATTCCTTTTAATTTTTTATATTTGAAGATACATAACTAATTACAAGGATAATATAAAGAAGATATATCTATATATGTATCATTTATGAGTTTCTAAAATATTTTACATCCATGTCAACCACTTTCTTTACTTCAATTGAGAAACATAATACCTCTATAATATTGCATAATTTATCAAGTGTCAATAAAATAAAATTCAAGTACTTAGCTATCAATTTTCTCTTGATTGATCTAGTAATAATATACTAGCCAACTAATTCTCATCCAATGATATCATCTTGCATTGATTTGTGTTACTTGACCATCACATAATTGAACCAAGTACCACTTTAGAAATACCACATACATAGTCTTCTCTTTCTACAAACCCCCCATTGTATTCATAAGGGTTTTATTGTAGGTCCCATCAAATACTATGCCCTAATCATGTAACAAGTAGATAAGTCATCTTTACTAAGGTCAAACAATGTTGTTTTATCACAAAATACAATAGTTTTTAGTTTTACGTGTTAGATTTTTGTTTTGATTATAAGGTTTATCTTGTAGGTTTAAGGTATGAATTTAAGGTTCTTACAATGACTTTTCAACCAATGGTATTATTCTATCCTATCTCTACTAGTCTAGTTATAAAATAAAACATACAAATAAAACTTAACTAGTAATCACACCTTAGTGTGCAATGGGTATGCCGAAAAAGTGTGGAATTTCAATTAGGATAAATTTTGGTCTATTTTTTGCATATATTTATGTAGTACATGAGGTCAATTGGTAGGAAATTTAGCAAATGATGTTGTTTTTGCAATAAAGGTATCAATGGAGAAATCATAGCTTCAAATAAACTATGCATCCACTTACAGGGATCCAAACATGATTGAAGTAAAACCTTTGAATTAGGAAGATGATCAAGCTCCATTACCAATAGGATCATGTTATGCTTGCAATAAGGAGAGAGGGAGATAGAGAGATGGAGAGGTAGCGATAGAAAGAGGGAGAGATAGAGTGGGGAAAAGTGAGAATAAAGATCGGGAGGCGTCAAAGGAATAAAGATGATCTGAAGACAAAAAGTCGGCGTCGAAAGGATCGAAGAGACGTCGGATCGAAAGAAGATCAAAAGAAAAATCGAAATCCGTCGTCAAATCAGCGTCAATTTCGCGATCTAAAGAGAAACCGGTCAGATGAGGACCGTAAAAGATCGAGGGGGAGATGAAAAGAGAAAAGGAAGAAGATAAAAGAAAAGTGATAAAGAGGAGAGTCGAGAAGGAAGAGGGAAGAGATCAAAGGAGGTAAGGGGAGATAGAGATAGATGGAAAAAAGAGATAAAAGGAATCCACATTGAAGAGGTCTTAAAGGAGAATTATCATATCTTTAATCAAATGGCATGCTACCTTGAGCATAACTCCCCAAGGACACATGCCATCCTTGGATGGTTGACATGAAACAACCAATCAAATTTAGTTTCTCTTTTCCCTCTGTTTTCCTTTGTATCTCTCTCTCTCTCTCTCTCTCTCTCTCTCCCCCTATCTATCTAAAGTTCATCTCTTTCTCTCATTCTCTATCTTTTTAGTTTCTCTCTTTGTATTAGATAATAGGCTACATATATTGTGAGATTTGAGCTTGAAACAAATCTCATGCCTAGAAACCACTATTGTGTCATTGGAAAACAAGTTTATTGCCATTTTAATGGTAAACCAGTTGTAGTGTAATGGTAAAATCCTCTAAAATGTCGGGGTAAAAGCCTATATATACTATTATATAATAATAAATATAATATAATTATATATAATTTAATCTAATATTACTATTATATTAAATATATATTATAATAATTATATTTTGTATTATATAAAAATATAATTATTATTAATTATTAATTATAATAATTTTATATTTATTTAATAATTTTGTTAAAGAATATAATATATAATTATAATAAGTAGAATAATTATATTATTTATTATGTAAAATATAGCTAATATATACTTAACTATGTAGAATATTAAAACCTAAATGATGCCATAATTTTCATTTTAATTAACATACTCTAAAACCTTCATCAAAACCTTATTTTTAGGTTGTAGCTTGTCAAATTGGAGAAGTGAAAGGTCAATACTAGCGAGGAAGAGTTTGGAGGAGTGAAAACCCTACATATTAATTTGAATTTCACATGTTATTTTGATACTTGGCCCCGCGCGCGCAGGAGCACGACATAGCTTAGTGCACAAAGACCCTAACTGGAAAAATAGGGCAAGAGGTAAGCCAGAGTGATGAGGTTGAGGGCACTCAGGAAGGGAAAATTGATGACCAAGGGACAATGAGTACTGTAAGTGATTTATATCTTTTATATTGGCACCCCCATTCTCTTTAACCTGTAATTTTCATGCCTTTCCAAATATTTTCTCGTACATTGGCACCCCCATTCTCATAAAATGGTATAAGATAAGATAGAAAAAATAAAATAGTTGTATTCAACCATACCTTGACTAGCATGCATGCCCAATAAATTTTTATAGTCTTCAACTCTGCAGATGGATCAAAACGTAGCTACTAACCTGTCATCAATTTTGGATGTCAAACCATATTTCAAGAGAAATTTTTCTATTCACCAGATGGGCTTACTCCCAAATAGAGATTTTTACAACACAAAAAGAAATTCAAAGAAAATGCAGACATTTGAATTTAGAAAATCATAATTAAATTTGAATGGGAGCACTTTTTCTAGTTGAAATCTTCATTCCCTTTGCCAAAACACCTAAGGGAAACATGGTTGTAAGCCTTCATCAAATCTAACTTTAGAAGAAACCTTTCCTTTTTATCCAGTTCCATAGAATGGAGCACTTCATGAATGGTAATGATATAGACAAGAATCTTCCTACCATGGACAAAACTACTATGCTATGAAGAGATCAACTTTGGGAGAATTTGTTGCAGTTTTAAAGAAATGATTTTTGCAAAAAAATTATACCTCGAGTTACAATGGTTGATTGGTTGGAATATCGAGGAGACAACCCTAGCCTTTTTTGGGATAAGAACCAACAAGTTAGTGTTCAAATCCTTTAGTAATCTTCCACTCCTAAAGAACTCCCTAGTTGCAGCTACCATGTCATCAACAACAATATCCCAATGCACTTGAAAGAAGTGAGGGAACTTGTTAGGGTTGGGGGCCTTACTTCCTTAAAAAAAGAAAGCAACAAATTTCACTTCTTCCTCCATTATAGGCTTCATCAACTCCATATTATCTTGCTCATGAACAATTGCGGGGATAAGCTTTAGGATAACTTTATAATTCATAGGACCAAAAACATTATTTTAGTGAAGAGATTGTTGAATTTTTTTGTTGCTTTGTCCCTTATATAGGATTCATTAGAGATTCAATTACCATCCAACCAAATCTCTTTCAATTTGTTAGATGAGCTATGTTTTAGAGGCCTCATATACAAAAACTTACTATTCCTACCCCCAACCTTTAACCAAATCATTCTTGATCTTTGCTACCCCTGTTTTACAAAGGAAGGCCTTTCCAACCACTTGGTTCTATTCCACAACATATTGACAGAGATTTTTTATGACACAAAACATCAAATTTCACAATTGTTGGGCTAAGCCATGGCCCTTTTGTCACTGTTCTACAAAACCCTCCATTTTCCCTCAATACACTAGGGTTTTAGAGAAACACCATATACCCAAAATCTTTAACTCAACTGTTGTATTCAACACATTAAAAGCATCCTACAATAAGACAAACAACCTTCATTCATACTATTCCATCCATCAAATTGACAAACCCTGACTTAACAACCACAAATTCACAAGAAAATTGCCCCTATTAGCCCTAGGGCATCGCTTCAAAGCCAAGTTTCTTGCTTTAATAGACCCCTAAATGCAATGAACCTCTATCCTATCATGTTGCACACCAATCCACCGAGTTACAGTTCCAAGACAGTGGGTGGATTGGTGGATCTCATTTGTTTTTAGCCCTCAAACCCTTACACAAGCAAAATAGGGCAATCCCTATATTTGATTGTTTTCTCCCTCAAAATAGTGATTTAGCACTTCAAAACAAATGAAAATGAAAGGGAACACATATATTTATCTACACCAATGATCTCAGAGCATTTCAAGCTTGTACGGATCCATACAACACAAAAGAACTTCAAAAAAATAGTAAAAACATAGAAAACTGCTTCAAGAACGTGGTATTTGATATAAAATTTTAGTATCAACTCCTCCAACAACATTTTATCGGGCCTTGGAAGGATTTTTAAATCATATCAGACCCAAAATTCCTTCAACCAACATCCATAACTGACTTACAGACACTTAACAACCCATTATTTTGCAAAATTGCAATTTTGACAACTTTTAATGTCAACAATTGCAACTTTTTACATTATCAACTAGATGAATTACAAGCACCCTAAACACATTTAAAATGGTCTTGTTAGACCTTATTCACCTTGAATACATGACTCCCTGCAAGAAAACCTATTCTACCTACTTTGACAATATTTGACCATCATTGACAATTTCTTCACATATTTAATCTTGTTTACAATATGGATCAATGAAACAATAAATGGTCTTTTAGACCTTATTAAAACAAAAAAAAAAATTTGAAAACCTCCGTAGACACTTCTATGATCAACCTATAATGCTCCAGTTGTGAACATAAGGTGTAGGTGCTCCTACACCAGAGACTCCCCAATGAGCTATGCATGTATCACATGGAGTTGTCTTCCATTGATTGTAGAACGTATTATTGACACCCATTCACAAAAAAATAATATGGTTGCTTGGGCACAAAAGTGGAGCAACTCAAAGATAGGGTCTTAGCAACATTTAAAATTTAAAATTTCATTCTTCCTTTCTTATCATGCAAACTTGTGACTCAACAAAACAAGTATGCAAGGCCAACAACTTCAAAGCTAAGAATGACAAATTGCTAAATGTTTAACCTTTTATATTTTCAATGGGATGGGAATACAATATGATAGAAGTGGGATAAGAAATGCATCGTTTGAATTATCAAACCAATATGAAAAGATGAAAGAAAGTGCTAACCCCTTAAACTGAAAAAGTTTCTTTTAACTTTAAGTTTGTTGGGTAGCCAATTCTTTTAAGTTATCAAATCCTACCATCACACATAATCAAAATGTTGTTGTTTCAAATGACTATGAGCACTAACTTTCACTATTTGAATATGTTGAAACCTTGTCATAGAGAACTAGAACATTGATGCAACCACTCATCCTACCTTAAAACATACCAAAAGTCTCCTAGCAATTAGACATAGGAAGATTTAAGATGACTTAAAAAAAATTTATTGCCAAAGCATAAACTTATGATGACTTAACCAAGCCTAGTACACACTCCCTCCCCATTAACCACTTAGACATATGGAGTTTATCAGTGGATATATGAACCACCTCACATGTGCACTTGAATTATGTCTATTAGTGTTCTAATTAATCTTTTTCAAGACAACTTAAACCAAAATATTATATATGGTGAAACCATTCTTCTGCACACTACAAAAAATTTCAATGGAAATTTGCATTAAATGTAAATTTTCTGCTATTTTTAGTCATGTAGGTGTCCAATAAACCACTTGGTGGTTTTTCCCTTCAAGTTTATTTACTTGAATGAAGAGAAAAAGTCCTTTGATTACAATTGGAGAATACATTTGAGGCCTTGGTTGTGTAACTGGTGGACCATAGTCACATTTAACACTTGTTACAAAGTTTGGGAGTTAAAATGTTAAGTAGAAGTCTAGTAAATCAAATAACTTGGATTAAGAGAAGATATAACGTGAATTCATAGCTTTGAAAGGTTGTATATGAGGTTGCATGGTACTTTACAATAGAGAATAGCATCAATTGTATAATCTCCCTTCAATTGATGAGGATCCTAACCATCAATTTGACCAAGTGAAAACTACACCTTCCAACTCCAAATCCATCAAGGCATTTTGGTTGATGAAATTAGCAAGGTCTTCTCAACTTTTAGAATATGTTTGAATATTTTTGAGGAACTATTATCGAGGAACTTGTTTCCTTCAAAAAAATTACAATCAAACCCACTTGACAATCCTCTAAGTACAAGATCATAATAATGCATGTTTTGAAAGTAAAAAAAATAGTAGAATTTTTTCTCTTCCACTACAATGGATTTTAAATTACTATGTTGGACTCTCCCCTAAGAATATTTCCAGAAATGCAATCGTTCACTTCAACATTTTCACAATAGTACAGAGACCTAAGGATAAGAAATCTAACCTTGTTGTACCAATATTAAATATACTTTTCCAAATGATAAGTGTTTGACAGATACTCGTATAACATTCATTCCTCAAAAACTATTATCTAGCAATTGAACCAAGAGCTATCATACCTTTTCCCATGGCACCTCCCTCATCAAGGTTCCTGCGTACTATGATTGACACGTATGAAATGTCCACTGAAGTGTGATCATGCAACACTGTCACACACGTAAAGACTGTGAGACTAATAATGACTATCATTCATTACCTTTTCCCATCAATTGTCATGCAAAAATCCTTGGAACATTGCCATACATTGTTCATGTAGGAAAATTCATCACTGACTCTAGGTTTTTTAGGCTTCCATAGCCTCAGCTACTGTGAACTGCATCTCCCAAACTCCATGTTTGTGTTAGGTTGTAAAATAATGACATTTTAAAGTCATTAATTGCAAGGAATAGTCTCCTTCATACATTGATTTGATTTGTGATGGACACATTTGGACGGTAGTAACAATAACTTGCAAACTATCAAGACTTGATTACCTTATAACCTATCAAATTCTAGCGATAAAATGATAGATTAATCATAATGTCACCTTGGGATCACATCACCATGAAAGAACTTCATCCAACATCCTTATGATTGCAGGTACCACCAAATAGGTATTTTTCAGATCTGTCTTCCTCGAGTGAGGGAAATTTAGGAAGAGAAGAGGAAAGCAAGACATGTAGTAGGTCTAAAGAGGGAGATAAACTTAGAGGTCAAAAGATTAGAAGAAAATTCTGTAAACACATTGAATTTTTTCTTGCTAAAGGGGGGTCATGTTCTTATGATGATGAGAGCATAGGCAACATTGAGGTGCCCTTGAGGTACAAACATCTACGGAAACAATGGGTACCCAAGGAACTTCCTCCAATAAACACTGAATTTTGTGTCAACGAGAGGATATATCACATAGCACCATTATCATTACATGGTTTGGGCCTATTTTGCATGGACGACATAAAGGTCTGTTATGACAAAGTTACTGAATTGATGGAGTATGTCGGACCCTGTTACAGTTACAAAGATTGGATGTAGTTGGTTCGATATACACGAAGTATGCATAGGTATGCATTGTCAACAAATTATATACAACTAAAAGATAAGGATCAAAATAAAAGAGTGGCTATGTACATTGACAGAAGGCCAAAAGCATCAGGGAATATTGTAGGGTTTATAAATAGTACATGACCTAGGTCAACAAATAAGCAACCCAATTGCATATTCAAGGCACGCGAGGGAAACTGTGTATTCGTATGTGCAATAAAATCAATAACTGGAGGGGAAGAGTTGCTAATCGATTACAATTTGAATCACATAGATACAAACATAGTTACTATGGGGGTGATACGTACTATATACCATTTTATCGAACCTCCAATTAATGACTCCAATATACCATTTTATTATTATGTTTTTTTCGTAAGTCTATTGGTTTCATTTCAGTTATATTTTTTTATATTTAATTTTTGTCACAATAGGACATTGATCGTACGAGGAAGGCTCCGACCTAGAGCACAGATCGCGATGCATCTTCAGGAACTTCTACCCAACAGGTTTACTTCATTGTAATTGTACAAATTAGATACGAGCAAAATGTTTTATTATTATGTTTTTTTCATAAGTTTATTGGATTAATTTTGATAATTTTTTTAATATTCTTGTCGCAGTCGACTGATTGGGGAAAGGCACCAGCAATAGAGGAGAGCATCCATAGGGAGGTGCAGTCACTATTATGTGATGATGACATCACATATTCCACAAACCCTCTAGATATGATAAGAAATACCCAAAAAAATGCAATGAATAAATCCTTCAGTTGTTATTCATAGTGCCTCAAACAGATGAGATAAGAGAAAGGGTTAAAATATTGACTAAGAGAGCATGAAACTTGCAAGTAAGCTATCATGAGATCTTTCATTATAACATAAGTTCATTCATGGTTTTATATTTTGTACTCTTTTATGTCATGAACTAAAATATATGTTGTTTTTACAAGATTTTTTGCGTCCCCATGATGTTGTTGGCCATGATCAAGGTACTGTAGGTGTTGCCCGGGGAGTAGGGGTTGGTACAAGTGTTGATCCTGATCTTCCTGTGCATACATCACATCATCCGACCCCATCATCTGTGCCTATATTGTCGACATGCAGACATCAGGTAGTGCACCCTCTGGTAGCGAACACATGCTAGAACATGCGTCAGGACATGTACCTGGGGATGCAAAGGCCACTAGTACTTGCAATGTTTTAGCAACATTTCCTGGATCTTCCCATATTACTAGTACGAGAACATTGCTGGTCACATTTGTGGTGAATGAGGATTTCGTTCCCATAAAGATAGAGGTCCCAAGTACTTTAAAATGTTTTAATTATTATTATATATAATCCAATTGAAATTTACTTATTGATCACTCTTTTTAGTTTAATGATCCCATGATCATTTTGTAGGAAATGATGTTTTTTATAAACATTTAAATGATATTACATTGGAGTTCTTCAGGTCCACCATACGTACACGGTGGAATGCCCAAAATCAAGATTTAAAAGATGAGCTCATTAATCGTTTAGTTGTGATGTTCAGTAATAACACATTCAACCAAACCAAGGTCCTTAAGAAAGCTAGTACCTATCTAAAGTATATGAGGGAGAAATATAGGTCACATTTAGAGAAGAACAAAAAGTACGAGTGTCCCCCTATGATTCCGAAGAGGGAGTGGAAGGACCTGGTGTCGAATGGAAAGGGGAAGGCTGAAAAGAAAAAAGGAAAGATACCACTGAGCCAAGAAAGGTATGTGATACTATCAACAATGTAATTATATACTGATTACTCTTTCCTTTTACATAATCTAACGTATTTCAAAATTTTCATAAGCTGCCCAACACATCAAAGGCAACAAAGGAAGGACTAGAAAAACATGGGAAACACAAACTTGGCTTTGGTGGTTATATGAAATTATCTGCACGAATTGTAAGTATCAATAAATGAAATATTGCATCCAAATAATAAATTGCAAACAATTTTGGTTTTATCACACCATAGAAGCAAAATTCATGATCTTATGCAAAAATACAGGGCTCTAAATTCAACAGAGTGCCCACAGAAGAGGACTTGAAGATTGCCTTCCAGCAAGGCTATGGAGTCGTGGCTGAATGCCTAAGACTCCTGAATGGGAAAACACAAGCTTCCATTGCATCTGACACACAAGTAAATAAACTCAATGAAGTTTATTTAAAATTGAATACTTGTGCAATCTATTCAATATTAATTTCCACCATAAATTAATTATGTGCCTATTTGTTTTAAATAGGAAAGCAATGATAATACTACACATGACATTGGAATGCAGCCTAGTGAGGGTGGAGCACAACCTGCAGATGGTGGTCATGGTGTGCATCCCGATACTAGATGTATTCATGTGCTATACAAAATACATTATGGATTAATACAATTAAACATCTTTAATTGCAATTGGTGTATTAATTAATGTAACCTTTTGTGTTTCAACTTTAGAGCATGTAGAGCGTGATCAACATGTTGAGCATGATCAGGCTAGACAAGATTGGGAACATGATGCGGCCCCATCAGCTAAAGAGGACCACTCTAAAGTACTTTTAAACCTATTTAATTGCAATTGGTGTATTAATTAATGTAACCTTTCATGTTTCAACTTCATATCAGGATTTAAAGGGTGTTCAACATGTTGAGCATGAGGCTATAAGACAAGATCAGGAACATGATGTGGCCCCATCAGGTAAAGAGCACCACTCTAATTTTTTTTTAATTAATGAAATACTTGTAACAATAATAATTAAACATATCAATTTAACATTTCTTTGTTATTGCAGCAGACCCCCCCTTGCAGCGGCCTCCACATCATGAGTACACGACTAGGCATACATTAAGATCATGAGCAGAGCACAGAACAACTGAAGGGGGGACAATTGATTTAGAAAATGATACTCCACTTCTTTTTTTTAGCTACAAAAAAGAAACAAAAAAAAGTGATTGTAATCATATTATGACAACCATATTTTTTATAACATGTAAAAACTTAAAGAATGAATGTTATATCTTAACGAATGAATGTTATATGTTATTAATGGATGGATGAATGAATGTTATATGTTATTAATGGATGAATGGATGAATGTGAATATGTTAATGAATGAATTTAATATGTTATTAATGGATGAATGAATGATTAATGTTATATGATCAGGTATGGGGAATTGAGAGTGATGTGAGGGGAGGGGCCAAATGAGCTTCCACCATCATGTTATTGGCCTTGTTAAGTAGAGAATATTAAACTATTCTCGAAACAGAGAGAAGCTCAATAAGGTAATGCACTTTTCAATATAAGAAATGCATTGTTTGAAGCATCAAACCAATATGCAAAGATGAAAGAAAGTGCTAACTTTTCACTATGGTGGCAGAAAAATGATTCTTTATACCTTGATGCCTTCATTTTCCAAGCCAATTTCTCCTACTTTGCATAGCTCTACCATGTTTGTGGATGTGATATGTCTCCTACACAAAAAACATGTACCAGTTTACAGCCTTCAATCCAACTACATCCAAGTATCTTTTTAATTCCTCTATCTTTCATCAATCTCTTTACTATTTAAACATCATACAAATGTTTTAGATGAAGAACCCATTATTGTGAAATGTGCCTCTAGTTGAGTAAAGTGAATCCATGCTCTGCATCATAATTTGAACTTGTTTCCATTCCAATGTTCTGAGTTTAGTTTGTTTGTATGGATTTGTATGAATACCACATTGTGTTGTGTGTGGATTTGGTTTCAAAGCTCTGTTTCTTTTTTTTTAGTGGTGACATAACTCTAAAATTTGACTTTTGTGCATAATAGGTTAGTGGAAAAATTGATAGCTCTAAAGGGTTTAGAGGCTTGATTAAGATAAATACATGGATATTTGGATCTTGTTGTTGATGGGAGGCTTCCACTTAACCATGAAATTTTGTACCATCTATAGGTATGCAAAAGTTTCTCTACTTACATTCATTCAACTTACTGTCTTCCTTACCAAAATCTACCCTCGTTAAGCCACAACCATAACTAGCACACTGTCATAATGCTTCAATCTCAATCATTAATCTTTGTCTTGAAAAAAAGGATAATAGTCATTAATACATTACTAAGGGTAAACATATTTCATAAAGACCTATGGAGGATAAACCACAATCTACCAATCCATTAGAGACTCACAGTGCATAAAACCATTGAAAATACATCACTGTCGTAACCTTTGCTAAGGGCACAAGATAGTCTTTTGGATTGTTTACAAATTCATATCTATGATCATAAGCATCATATTCCTTTGTAATCTTTATGATTTCCCTAAGTTGAATGACCGTTGACTTTGCATTTAGTTGACTATTCCTTTGTCTTAGCATTGTCACCTGTATTCATCAAATCACTATGCATTGTTGATCTTTCATCTCATAGTCCATTTTATTGATATTTCATACATTGTTTTAACTGTTAAGACCATCCTTTATTGATTATTGATTGTCTTTTAAATAATTTTCTACCTATCATGATTTGGCATCTTCTTGAAGACTCTAAACTCTTTCCATCATTGCTCACTTGGTGAGGGGGACTGTCACTGCACTTGTTTGAAATTCTTGTGGACTGTCATCCTTTGAATCTACCCTTTACATGACTATCTTTTACTTCCCTTAGTTGATAGTCCTTCTAGGTGATTTCCCTTTATATGTATGGTGATTGTATTCTTTGAGCAATCAATTTGAGTGTCATTTGAATATTGAATTTTTCTCTTTCATGTCTACTAGGTTTGTGCTCTGCTCCTCTTTTGTGCCCATTGACCTCATACATTTAATATCACAATCCTTTAGTTCTCTTGAGGTTTTTCATCATGATTCATAGTAAAAACCTTTATAACACAGTCATAACTTATAGTCATTAATCATTGTCCAAAGTTAGTATAATTGTCCTTTCAACTTCACAAGGTTGTTGCCATTTAAATTTTCTAAAATGACTATCTCTTGAAGACATTTATGACTATCCTAGGTTTTATTCATGGTGTTTGATATTTTTTGCACCCTCATTACTATCATTTCCCTTGTGAAAATCATCTTTTGTTAGTTGATTGTCATTAATTTTCCTTGAGATTTGACCCCTTTGTGATTTCTCATCAAAATTCTATATCTTTATTATTCCTCCATAGCATTACCCCTCTGTTACATCATACATTGTGTATTGCTTCTTCCTCATGATTATCAATGCACATGACTATCCTTGCAAATATATGTTCTGTCCATTTGTGACTATCTTTTCATGCTTTTAACTTCCTTGTTGCACTTGCCTTGTAACTATCTTTAAATCATGCCATTGTCATAGGTTATTAGTTATAACAAACTATCCTTTCAACTTCACAAGGTCACTCAGTATTTGTCTTTTATCCTTGGAATATCATCATGAATATCTTGGTAATCGTTGTCCATCATTAAATATTTTGACTCACTTTCCATGTCTTGAAATTTAGCATGTAAAACGTAAGACTTGTGTCCTCATATGCTTCATGCCTCCAAGTCTATCCACAAAAATTTCATGGCACAAGTCTTTCCACAAAAAATTTCATGCTCTATGATCTGTTTTCTTGCATTTGTTCTCTCAAAACTGTTCCTTTTGTATGTCATTGCATAAGACTGCCTTTAAGTGTCACCTTCTTACAAACCCTAGGGTTTAATGCATAAGGTATTTGTTAATGCTCTTTGTGCACACAATTCATTGTGGGAGATAACTCTATCCATTGAATAATATCTGCACCCTTTTCAATGTAAGGTGACTGCCATAAACCATTACCCCTTTCCTTCTTCACAGTCACTGTCTTAATCACATTGGATGTGACTTGAATCCCCTGCCCTCTTGAGACTTGTGGATTTCCCATTCAATATTTTTTCATGTCAAACATATCGCTGGTCATTTGATCATATTTATACCCTACACTTGCATACCTTTTCTTTCACAGTCCATTTTATTGTCATGCCTCTTTATGCTTGGACTATACTATCTTCTCATCAACTAATGACCTCTTATGGTAGTAACAAAGACCTATGATTGTCCTCTTCAATGATCTCATGTACTTATTCATTAGTCTTCATTTCATTATTTCCCTTTTTTCATGATCACAGTCATTTATCTCTATTTTGTATCATCTTTGGTGCCCATTAATAGGTGACTGTGATGTAAAAATCTTGCAAGAAACTTGTTCTCTATTGATGATATTTTAAATGTCATAAATCCCATGGTCTTTTAGCTACTGTCATCAATTAAATTCCCCTTGTTGTAGCTTCAATGAGTGTGCTTAGATATTGTTATGAATGTTATTATCTAAAACTCTTGCTCTCTTCGCTTGATTTGACTAGGGTTTTAAAAAAATTTCAAAGCCTTGGTGAACTCAATATCTTCAATGGTGTTTTGGTTGTGGTTTAATTGCAACCTACCCTAAATTAACTACAAGAAGGAAGTATGGTTGTGTGTTGGGCCATAATTTGGAGAGAGGAAGAGACATTCATATAAATTTTGTCATTTTTCATAGGGAAGAATGAAAGCACTACAACAATACCAAATAAGTCCATGTGCAACAATCTTGGAGATGAATTTAGATGCAGTGTGGCAATCAGAACATACTTGAAGGTTCTTAACAACTCTAATAGTTGTACGAGGGTCCATGTTTAACAAACCAAATGCAATTGCTAGCTTTTCACTATGGTGGTAGATAAATAATTAAAAAAAAAAAACTGTAGTGTTTCGTCACAATTTCAACGAACGCAATCCGAGAAAACACTAAAAATATAAATAAGGTTGCTATACAAGAAACAATTTTTTTGTCATAATGGAAACTCTACCTTGTTGGAAAAACAATGAATGTTTGGTGTTTTGGTGACGCTAAGTGGGCACTCTACAATGTTTTGTGTTTTTTTCCATTGATAGTTGGATGAAATTTCATCAATTTTGCGATGAACACCACCAACATTTTTCCATGGCACTAACCGACGAAGCTAGGTCATGGTTTTGATGAATAAAAGTTGGTTGTTAAAGCGACAAAATTCCAACAATGAAATTTAAAATAGTGTTTTTTCGATAATTCAACAATATTTTGTCGATATGTCACCAAACATTTGTTGGAATTTGTAGTCAAATACAGTAGTGTGATTATGAAATGCTCCAATTGAATGATTTGGTTTCCCAAAACAATAAGCAATTCCCAATTAACTCTCTCCCACTTTTCCAATGATTTCCTCTCAAAAATCCTCTCTTAATTCTCTCAAAAACTCTTTCACAACTTAGGAAATTGGAATATAGTAATTCAAAAAATCCACAACAAGAATGAAAATATCCATCCAAATGAGGTAGAAAGCTCCTCTATTTATACACAAAGATCAACAACTAAAGGCTTAAAAACAAGGTATTAGGAATGAAACTTCTTAGCTTAAATGGTTCGACTTAGCAAGGTAAAGAAAAGGTGGCAGCTAAAATTGATGCACAATAAACACATACACAACCATGGTGAATGAGTCACACTTCTCAAAATAACAAGATAATAAAAAATGAAAGGTATTTTCCCCCCTACAGGTTGACTTGCTTAGCCAGCTGCATACTTGACCATTTCCACTTATTTCAAATGATTCACATTCTAGAGATTCATATTGAAAAATAGACTTCTAATTAATTCATATTATTCTCAGTTGGTGCCACATTATGCCAGTCACACCATATAACATGGGTCATTGTTTATTGTTTGAATTAGTCGATTTACTTCTTGTACATGGGAATTTATTGTTGTTTTGTTTTGACAAAGTCTTGGAAGCTATATTACATGTTGAAAAGAATTGGATACTAAGTGCTTTATATGGCGATGTCCATATTTCATAATACTTTGCACTATAAATTTTTTAAGCATCAGTCAAATGTATATATGTGCTATTATCTTAGCGCTATTCCCTTTGTTAATATGTTGCACACTATACTTAGCATAATATATGTTTAAAATTCTAAGTGCTTGATGTAGAGGTAGGGTTTACTTGGTTTCAACAACAACAACAATGGTTAAAGGCTTCTAGGACTCCAAACATAGTTGACCATTCAATGACTTGGTCATGGATTTGTCTTCTAGGACTTCTTGAAATTATTGAATTGGATCTTCTTATGTCATGATCAGAATTTTCAAATGTGACTCAGAGGGAAATAACTCATTCATGTGTGTTGGCATCCTACTAGACACAACAAACTACCTTTTGACAGTCTCCTTAGGACAACATACTTTAGGCCTTGTCAAACAGTCCCATAGGACAGTCAATATAAATGCAATGGAATGAAATTTTAAAGGCTTCCAACTTCTTGAAATAGGGCTACAAGGCTTCCATTACATCCATTCTTCCTCCTTGCTTCACAAATGCACTTCAAACATGTTCTTAGGCACCTAGAGTCAAAACTGCCTTGTACGGTCCTAATAGGACAGTCACATCAAATTGACACAAACTTCTTATCATAGATCAACTACTCATTGAAACAAGTCTGTAGGACCTTATCACACATTCCCAACACCTTCTCCAAGTCCAAACCGGACCCAATCATGCCTTGATCTACCCAACTTGCTTTCCAATGAATATATAGTCTAATTTTCACTATGAAATGCAACAAACTATCATTAAAAACTTTCACAAACCACCTAATGAAGCCAATCACTCTAGTGTGATTGAAGATAACATAGTTATAGAATTTTCCTCAAATTTTTATAAAGATCTAATAGTGGAAACAAAAGTTATGACATTTTTCCCAAAACAGATAACCCTAGGTAGGGATTTAGGAGAGTTTTAGTAAATTTGCAATAACTTTCAAAATACTCAATGAAAAGGCACCAAACCAAATGAAAATGAAATTTAGTTCATCCCTCTATAAAAAAAAACCAATATCAGGACCGTATCAATCTGTACCAGTCTATACCATGCAATGGAGCAACAATATTGCAGAAAGGAAACATAGAAATAGTCTCCACATTGATTCAAATTTCATTCAAATCTTCAACCAACCCACCTTCAACCCTTGGGTCATGCATAGAAATAATATTTATTCTTGTACAAACAAGAAACAACTCCCAACTGACCCTCAACCAAATTTTAACAACTTTTAAAAAAGTTAATATTACAATAAAAAGTTGTCATTGACAACATTAACAACAATTGAGCAATTTTTGTAACTTTTACACAAATGACACAAAAACTTTGAAAAATGACCCCAAATGATGGAAATTGGTCAAAAATGACCTTATTAACATGAAACAACATAAAAAAAATACAAAAACTCTAAATTTTCCTCCTATAGACATCAGGTACCAACGCTATACGAATAATTCAGTACTATAGAAGTCATTACTATATATATGATATATATAACATATATATTTATATACACCATGATTTAACATGTAAATAAGTATATTATTTTCATACATAATTCACAAGTTAAAAGAGTTGTATTATTCAATATACGAATACACATATGTATCCTTATACTTCATATATAATAATGTATGCATATATATATATATACTCATATACTACCTATATATATCATACTTTAATATTTAAACACATATTAACACAAACATATCAATCAACATATATACATGGAATTTATATATATATATATATATTATATATGTCACCTTATCTGATCGATATTCCCATGCATATGGGTAATCCGTCCATGAGCATGCATAAATACATCTATCTATGTATACTCATGTGTGCAATTACTCATGCGTATGAGTTTATCATTGACACATACATATATACATATATATGCATTTTATGTATATATATCCTATCGATAGAGACACATAAATAAAAACTCACACATTTCAAAGAAACTCAACATTGTAAACCCCTAAACAAGAATTTTCACAAATAAAACCACAAGCAAGACTAAAGGTAACTTAATATTTCCCAAATATTATCCCGACTTGACCAAACTAGAAGTGTGTGTGTGAAAGCTCGGTTTAGGTTTTTATCAAAGGTTATTAGACCAATTTCTTCTCCCTGAGTGATACTTCCCCTCTCTTCAGGAGGCTTGATTCAATTCCTACATCCAACTTTAATGCAGGAGCATTCGAGCATATTAGCAATCAACATGAACCAAAAACAAGCTTTACGTTTGAATTTCAATTTTGGTGTGTTTTTGGGTTCATGTAGCATATCTTAGCTTTGGAAATTTCTTGGTGTGTTCATATTTGCTTAAACTTGGTTTTTATCAAATCATCATTTTAAGGCTTCGCAGGTAGTTTTCAAAAAATATTTCGAGAAAATTTTTAAGGATTGGAGTACAATACTTTTGTAGGGAAATTCATGGAGGTAGCACATGAAATGTGAAAAAATAATTAAAGTCATACCTTTTTGGGAGATTTTAATGCAAAAGTTTTATTAAAAAAATTGTCAACAATTTACAAAAAATTTAATATCTTGTGATTTTGGAGGATTGGTGTAAAATCCTTTTGCAGGGGTCCATGGGGTGCTATTCCAAGCTTCCATGCCAATTTTTGTGTGAAAAGAAAAACTTTGAAATTTTTTCCTGTGAGCACTTGAATCCACACCTTGCTACTATTTGTTGCAATTTCTTCAATTAAATTCATCCCCAAATTGTCAATGAAGGTTTAAAGCATTATTCCAAACATCTAATTGGGATAACTGATTCTCATAATTTGATATTTCATAAATTAAAATTCCCAAATTTGATGATCAATTGTAATGCCTGTTTGGAAGGCAAATCAAAAGTTTTACACATGTCATTTCCATAGTTTTAAATCTGCATACTCAGCTCCCATAAGGAATATTTATTACACTCCATTTTAAGGTTTAATTAAGTGAAATTATGGGGAAAAGAAGGTAGGAAAAGTTCCACACTAAGTTTGGAGGTGATGGGCATGGAAATGGGGAGAGGTAGCCACCCACTTTATGGGCATTCATTGTAGCATTAACACAACATTAACACAAGTTGAGCTGTGTGGAGAAAAAGAGGAGAGTAAGCTGAGTAAGAAAAGGGGGGAGACAATGTGGAGTTTGTGGGGGAGAGGGTAGCGGATTTTGGAGGAGTTGCAAGGAGGAGATTATGGGAGACATGGAGGAGAAGGCGACCATTCTTGAGGTTGCACAAGAACATCAGTAACATAAATGCAAAGAGGACAACAATCTATGCATATAGCGAAACGAGAAGTGATAGAGGAAGAAATAAACATAAGAGGAGAAGGAGCTGTGGGAAGAAGGCCAAGAAGAGCCATGGTTCATCAAATGTGCAAATTTTGTTCTTGAACCAAATTGAATTATTTTTGTAAATGTTTTATCTTGATTTAATGAGTTTTAGATTGAAAACTATAGTTATTATCTATTTGATCCTCGTGATTTTATGAGCTTTTGGATGGGTGGTTCTTGTTTGCATCAATGGAATTATGTCATTTTAGTTAACTTAGGAAAAGCTACAGAAGTGTTGGTTCTTGCCATAAATTTGATTGCAAATTGTTTATTTTAATTTTAATGTGGAGTTGTATCAGAGCTCTTGGAGTGAGCTTGTGGTTTGAAAGTGATTATTGTGTGCATCAAACTTAATACATTTCAATAGTAGCTATCTAAAAATAATACATTCATTTGCATAAAATATTTCACATTCAAAATCTTTTCATAACATCAAATTGAATCAATCATTTATTCTTCATATTTTTTTATATTAATGACCATAAACAAAAAGGATATACATTTAAAGGTTCATCAACCCATCATGGCTTAACAAACTGTATAAAGACAATTACAACATAGTTTATAACCACATGCAAATATCATATTTCGACATACATAAGACACCCAGAAAGATTTGTACACATCCATTAGGACTCAAGACTTTCCTTTTACCCAATTATTACTTTCAGCTGAATCAAACTGGTAAGACTCTAATGGTGGCATGTTTAGGTTCAGTCCATTGTCTCTTTCCATTTTATATGTTTTGTCCACTATTTGTGCATTTCTAAGACAATCCTCTTTGTTAAGGTTCCTCTCCTATAGATAGTGATTCGACAATTTCATTTCTTCCTGATTCAAATTGTTTTTTCCTTGAGGAAAGAAGTGGGCAATTGTTATATCCTTTTTGTATAGCAGTGTCACTAATTCTTTAAGCAAGATCATAAATCTATCCTTTGGCATCTCCATCGTTGCACAAACCTGCAACATAATATTAAGGAAGGTAATTCCACCATGTGACTCAGTAAGACATCTCCTCTTACCCTGAAACACCTCCTCGTTCCTTTTTTTCCAAAGGTACCACAAAATTTCATTAGACAAAATAAACCAAAACTGGTTCAAACAGTTATCAAATAGGTCCACATATCCAGCGAGTATCTCATGCCAAGAAAAGGTATTCCAATCAAACCAATCAACAACAAGACCAAACATCAAAGACCACAGATTTTTGGAAAAAATACAGTCAAAGAAAATATGCAACTAGTATCTTTGAAACATGAGCAGAAAGGACAAACTCTAGGAGAGTTATCAGAGGGATTATTCAGACTCAACTTTCTTAGCATAAAAATCCATCTAAAACATGTCTTCTTAGGTTCCACATTATAAAGCCAAAGAAATTTAAAAGCATTGTTCCACATAGTTTCAAGCCATGAGAGGTTCCAACAGGAGTTCAGGTAGCTAGCCATCTCGCCCAAGCCATTTAGGAGCCCATAAATTCTTTTAATAGTAGATTTTACAAATAGAATTCCATCACACCATTTAACCTTAGCAAGAAACTCCTCTTCATAAATTGAAACACTAGGATTTTCACTGATAAGAGCCTTGGAAAGAATGGTATAAGTTTTCTTTTGAGTTGGAGACAACCCAAACTTTGTACTCAATTGTTCCCAAGACCCAAACTTTCCATCTATAATCAAGTCCTAAAATGATCTGATACCCTGAGTGGCCCAGGCCTTTGCTGAACACCCCTGATAAAGTGCTAAGGGTTTACCATTCACGTTAGCATTCCACCATATAGATCTCAAGGGGAAAAACCACTTGTCTTTCCAGTTAATAGCTCCCCATTGAGTATAAGATGTTTGATATGTACCCAAGCTTTCCAAATTGAAGCAAATACAGTAGATCCCTGAACTTTAATTTCCATCTGTCCAAACACAATGTCATGCAAATGCAGATTATGCCATTTATGAAATTTTTTGGGCTTAGATGTCATCAAATTATTTCTAATAAGTAATTTCCAAGGTTCATTTCCTTGTAGGGCCTTGATAATCCATTTGGCTACTAGAGCCATACCCTGAGATTTGAGTTCCTTCAATCCTAGTCCCCCTTTGTTTTTGGGAAAACAACACCACTCCCACTTGACTTTATGTCTTTTTTTCTTCCCTTTATCAAACCATAAAAAATCCCTCAAAATTTTCTTAAGTTTGTTAAAGTGAATGTTGGCAAACATCCAAGAAAAAGAGTGATAGACTGCATGAGAAGAGATAACTTTATGCACAACTTGCATTCTACCAGCTAAAGATAAGTAATGGGTCTGCCATTTAATGTGCTTTTTTAAAATTTTCTTGAAAAGCCAATCCCACATATCTTTCAGAGAGGGATAAACAGAGAAGGGGATTCCCAGATATCTCATAATTTTGTATGGATTTGACCACTACCACCCTTTACTGTTGAGCCACCCTAGGGGGAGGTTATCCCAACCAATAAAAATGGATTTGTGTGGGGAAATTCTAGACCCGGAGGCATCACATAATATCTCCAATCTTCTCAAGGAATTATCAAAATGATCTTTTGTCAATTCTAGGAATAAGGAAGTGTCATCAACAAAATGGAAGTTAATCAACTGCTCTTGATTAGGAAGCCTAATGCCCTTGATAGGAGGAGAAATAAGTTATGTTCTCAAGATGTAATGGAGAGCATTGACAGTTGTTGCCCGATTTTCACCTACGGGCTCAATCAGGCAGGGCAATCTGTGTTTCAGGTGTTCATGAAGGTCAAATGGGGACATTGTTGTACATGATTAAATCATACCCCTGATGCATTCCTCTAGAACTCAGTTGGAAAGCCTGCCTCAGTCAAGTTTGGCATAAAAATCCTCTAAGGAGAAAGTTGCCAAGACCTTCCAGATGTCTTGCCGACTAGCAGGGGTTCTATTTATTTTTTGAAATGTCTCGATCGGCCAGACATTTTAAATCACCGTGGGTTTTTTTGAAGTCTCCCCGACATGCTGAAGTCTTGTCGACATGGAGTGGTGGTCCTAGATTGAAGTCTCACCGAAAGATTAAGTTCGGAAAAAGGTCTGGACGACTAGGCAGAGTCTCACCGACAATGAAATGAGTTCGCCGAAGGATATTGCCTTCAGAAAAGGGTCTCACTAACATATGAAAAGGTCTTTCCAAAATGAGATGAGTTCACCGAAAGATTTAAGTTCTGCAAAAGGTTTGGCCGACTAGGCGGAGTCTCACCGACAATGAGATGAGTTCGCCGAAGGATATTGCCTTCGACAAAGGGTCTCCCCGACAAATGAAAGTCTTCCTGACAATGAGATGAGCTCACTGAATGGAGGCATCATCGCCATGAGGTCTGGTCGACAGAGGGTGGTCTTGCCGAAAGGAAGGAATCTACGATTGGGGAAATAGAATCATTTCGGGGAGATGTCTCGGTGACTAATGAAAGTCTTGGTGAAAGGAGATGTCAACGAGGAGAAAAGGTGGACCTCGCTGTAACGTCTCAGCGACCGAATGATGTCTCACCGAAAGGATGGTGCCTTTGGTATAAGATGATGAGCTCGGCAAGAGGTCTCACCGACCAAGCAAAGTCTCCCCGACTGAAACAAAGAGAGCTCGATAAGAGTTCTCACTGAAGCAAGGTGGTCGGTGAGAAGTCTTGCCGACTCGATAGGGTCTTGCCAAGATGAAATGAGTTCGCCATGATGTCTGGCCGAAAATGATTGTCTTGCCGATGCTTTTATGAAATATCGATATAACTTTTGCACTCGATGAGAAGTCTTGCTGATAGCTGAGAGCTATGCCCATAACTGCAGAGGGGCATAATCGCATCGGTGAGACACGTCTAGTGTCTCACTGACATGCGATTCTGATGAAGCAACCTTTGACCATCTGGGAATCTATGTGACACGAGTTCAACCAATTAGAGTGAGCTACAGGTGAACTGTTGGTAGCTTGACCAGTGCCAGGAGGATCAACAGAGCATAAATGAAGTGGATCCACTTCGCTTCGGTGGATGATCAAGACATGCAAATTCAGTTCAAGGGGCGCCTGATGCTGCTTCTCGAAGAAAATCAACTTGAAGAAATATCTGAAACAAGAGGAGAGCAGAGAAACTATGAGTCACAGTGGCAGCTGGGATGTCGGTTGGTAAAAGGGAGGTTCAAAGGTGGACACGAAGACTAGGAAGTTAATGTTGTAGTTGCAAAAGATCAAGGAGGTCATTCCTGGAGCAACTCTTCACCGACATGGACAGCAGGGATGTAGCATTAACTTCATTTTGAAAAGATTTAAGGGCATATCTTTATAGGCTAATATTTTGTAAGCCCTAGGGGCCGACATATTTTTGTATATAAGGAATTTTTGCCTCTTTGAAAAGGAGTTCTTCTGATGCTTTTCAAAAGTTTGTGACTTTTGCAGTCCTTTCTCAGATTATCAAACTTCTGTGACTCATTTTGGAGCATGATATATAAAATTTACCTTGATTACCATTGATGGTTCAATTTTCCTTCTGGTTCTTGCAAAATATTGTGCATTTTCAGGTGATTGATCAAGCTACTTCGTGAAATATTTCTTTTCCTTATAGCTTTGTCTCATGTTAGCATGCCTTTCTTTGCAAAAGTAGTATTATGTAGGTTAAAAACTGTGTTTACTTAATTGCACATGAGCTTTTAATTTGTGAAAATTTGCTTTTCCTTCTTGAAAGTGTGTGCATGTCAAACCTGTTTGTGAAATACTTATGCATAATCTACATAAACTTGTTCTGCAGTACCATATCCATCATCAGTACTCAAGTGTAACTCGAGTGTCTCATTGTTCTTGTCATTTTGGTGTATCACCATAGGGTTTAGTTTTATTTTTATGTATTCTCCTTCTCCCTTTTCCTTATAAGATCAGTAGTTAGGTGACACCATAGGAAGCTGACCTTCTCCGGAGGTTGACCTCTGTTTACAAGAAACCCACATCTTTAGAGGTCTTCCCATGTTACACTGAGGTGTTGAACATCAGGTTGAACAGGGTGCAATTTCAAGTGATAACAATTTTTGGCACACCCGGTTGGACTGTCGAACAAACAATTTGAAAATTACATGTCTATTATTGGTTTTTGATATGCAACCAGTAAGATTCAGGCCTTTCAGAGGTTAATATCAGCATATCATGGCGACTCCGTATACTAGTGTATCATTGAGGAATTTAAAATATTGAGAAATCTGGTGTTTTTCTCAATAATATTAGCCTTTGGAGGCAGCATAAATAGCACCATGGCGACTCCAATTTAAGATCAGCTGGTTTCAGCAGCCCAGGTACCTACAGTTAAGGAGGTTTGCTATCTAGACTTGATTATGCTTCATATTTTACCTTGCAATGTCTAGTTATCAAGAATATAGTGGTCATTCTCCTCCATTTCATAAAAATTTAAGTTATGGGTCTCCAAACAACTTTTTTCCTCATTGCAACCAGCATTATCAACAATCCTATCATGCTTTCCACCCTCTCACCCCTGCTCAATTCCCTTCGCAACATATTAATTCCACTTGGAGCCAGCCTTGTCGCCTCCCGAGTCAGTCCAAAAATTCTAAAAATGTGGATACCGAGTTAGGTAGCGTCAAGGAGATGTTGTTGCAATTTCAAAGGTGGATATTAGACATAGAAAGGGAAAATGAGTATAATATGCAGCAGGAGGAGCTTGATAGTCAAGCTTATATTCATTAGCAGGAGGTTGAGACACAAAGAGGATCCTATTTAGTACAAGAATCTAAACAAAGTCAGTCTAACTCTCCTGAAGAACAACTTTCCCAAATGCCCCAATCAGCTGCTACCTTTCCAAATCCTTTCTTTGAGGAAGGGCTTCACTTTCCGCAGATCAGTGTTCCAAGTTTTGAACAGAATGAGTTTTTTGTTGAAAAGAAAACAGAGGAAGAGCAGCCCATTGATCTAGATAGCTTACTCCTGTGGGAAAGGATTAAAAAGGTAAATCCTTTACATCTAGCTATAAAGTGTTTTCAATTGCAACAACAAAGGATTGAACAACTAGAAGACATCAAACATTTTGGGCAGTTGTCGATTCATGACAGTCAGTAAAACAATAATAGCACATGTGAAGACGATGTTGAATCAAATTCATTGCTGAACCCCTTAGATTTTGATTCATTTAAAAAATCTTCTGATGATGTTTATAAGATGGCTGAAGCCAAAATGCAGGAATTGTCATTTGAAGATCTTCACTTGCAGACAGAGGATGCCCAAGTTTCATTGGAAAAGGAGCCACATAAAGAAGAACAATTGACTTCTTTATTTGACCAACTACCTGGTTATGTTGAGCAAGTGGAAGAGAGCATGCAGGTTCCTGATTTACCAGTTGATTTGGAACATCCAGAGAATATTGCTAACTTGTTCGATGAACTTCCTCAATTTATTGATGAAGATGAAGATCTCACATACATGATAGCATCTATGCCTGGTATGGAGCAACTAAATGATAACACTCATCTAGATTTAATGCAAAATTATGAGTTAGATGATATCATAGAAGCTTTTTTTTCTAACATAGATGATGAGCTAGTAACATATGAAAGGGAAGCGTGTGGTCAACCCATTCAAGTCAGTGAGACTATTGAAAAGGCTGTAGAAGATAATGCCTTGTAGCCTATGAACCTATTTGATGAGCTGCCCCACTTTGTTGAGGAGGAGTTATATTTTGTCTTGGACAAAGAACATAAGAAACCACAGTTTGAAGATTTGTTTTCAGTTATCCAATAGGGATATCAGCTCCTTAGTCAAGAAGATCCAACCATAAAAAACATTAATGGTTTCTTTTCAGAAACTATTATACAAGGTGCAAAGAAGCATGACTCCTTTTTCATTGCAGAGCTGAAAGAAAGAACAGTTGGTCCTCCTATAAACAATAATAGAAAAATATTTCAAGAAGATCAGACTATAGTAGTCAATGAACAACTTGCATATTACCTCCAATCAACATCTTTTCAAGGAAAAGATGAAGTCTTTAGAGATCAACAAGGGGCTGAAGGTTAAAAGTTCAGTGTCCTGACAAGGGGATGTCCTATCAAAAACCTGGCACACTTAGCAAGCACTCAAAAGGGGTTGCCATTTGAATTACCTACTTGGGAGCACGAGATCGAGCATCAAAAGCCATCAATGCAAGTTACTCAAACTATTCAAAATAGTTGCATGCACCTCTTGTCTAACATAGGAAGGGAGGTAGTTTTCATGACTAGAGAGGTGTTTAATCTATGCACTCAACATTTACTTTTCTTTCATCACTGTTGGACAATTTGCAAGTTGGAAGCACATCCTAAGTTGGTGAGAAAGGGCATTTTTTTTCACAACCAATAAATGGTTATGTCTAATTACTACCACTACTGGGTAGTGTAGGATAGAGTAGTTGTAGTTTCAGTTTTTGCTTTCAATAAGTGCACCATGGCACGTTTCATTTTTAGTTTTGTCATGTTTTTCAATGAGTGCAGTTGTTGCACCCGGTCTTTTAGATTCTGTCTTCAACAGAATTGTAGTAGTTTCTTTTAGTTCTTGTGGTTTGAGCTGACTTACAAGGTTTTCAAAATTTTGAAGAGCAGAGCAATGACTCCATGTCCAATGGATAGGTTTAGGCTACTGGTTCTCATGTTTAGCAGGCAAACATCCAGCTGAGGTTGCCATAAATGTTGCTCGATTTTCACCTACGGGCTCAATCAGGCAAGGCAATCTGTGTTTCAGGTGTTCATGAAGGTCAAATGGGGACATTATTGTACATGATTAAATCATACCTCTGATGCATTCCTCTGGAACTCAGTTGGAAAGCCTACCTCAGTCAAATTTGGTATAAAACTCCTCTAAGGAGAAAGTCACCAAGACCTTCCAGATGTCTTGCCGACTAGTAGGGTTTCTATTTATTTTTTGAAATGTCTCATTCGGCCAGGCATTTTAAATCACCGTGGGTTTTTTTTAAAGTCTCCCCGACATGCTGAAGTCTTGTTGACATGGAGTGGTGGTCCTAGATTGAAGTCTCGCCGAAAGATTTAAGTTTGGAAAAAGGTCTGGCCGACTAGGCGGAGTCTCACCGAAAATGAGATGAGTTCGTCGAAGGATATTGCCTTCGGCAAAGGGTCTCCCCAACAGACAAAAAGGTCTTGCTGAAATGAGATCAGTTCACCGAAAGATTTAAGTTCGAAAAAAGGTCTGGCCGACTAGGCAGAGTCTCATCAACAATGAGATGAGTTCGCCGAAGGATATTGCCTTCGGCAAAGGGTCTCCCCGATAGACGAAAGTCTCCCCGACAATGAGATGAGCTCACCAAATGGAGGCATCATTGCCATGAGGTCTGGCTGATAGAGGGTGGTCTTGCCGAAAGGAAGGAATCTGCGCTCGGGGAAATAAAATCGTTTCGAGGAGATGTCTCGGCGACTAATGAAAGTCTTGGCGAAAGGAAATGTCAACAGGGAGAAAAGGTGGGCTTCGCTGTAACGTCTTGGTGACCGAATGATGTCTCACTGAAAGGATGGTGCCTTTGGTATAAGATGATGAGCTCAGCAAGAGGTCTCATCGACCAAGCAAAGTCTCCCTAACTAAAACAAAGAGAGCTCAATAAGAGTTCTCGCTGAAGCAAGGTGGTTGGTGAGAAGTCTTGCCGACCCAATAGGGTCTTGTCAAGATGAAATGAGTTCACCATGATGTCTGGCCGAAAATGATTGTCTTGCCGATGCTTTTATGAAATATCGATATAAATTTTGCACTCGATGAGAAGTCTTGCTAACAGCTGAGAGCTATGCCGATAACTATAGAGGGGCATAATCGCATCGGTGAGACACGTCTAGTGTCTCACCGACATGCGATTCTAATGAAGCAACCTTTGACCGTCTGGGAATCTACGTGACAGGAGTTCAACCAATCAGAGTGAGCTACAAGCAAACCATTGGCAGCTTGAACAGTTCCAAGAGGATCAACAGATCATAAATGAAGTGGATCCACTTTGCTTTGGTGGATGATCAGGACATGCGAATTTAGTTCAAGGGGTGCCTGATGCTACTTCTCGAAGAAAATCAACTTGAAGAAAGATCTGAAACAAGAGGAGAGCAGAGAAACCGTGAGTCACAGTGATAACTGTAAGGAAAGCATCGGTGCGGAAGCAACTTTCGTAACGCCAAATCCACAAGGAAGTAATCAGATAGTACTTTTAAGTTTTCTAATTACAATCCAATTAAGACACACATGAAAGATTTACAGAAACAGAGAAGATACTCAAAGACAATGAACAAATTTACGTGGGAAACCCTTTCGGGAAAAAACCCACCACACCAAGCTGAATCTCTTTGTATTACAGTAACAACAATTACATACAATCAGAGATACAACTCTCTGGTATTAGTTCACAGTAGCTTCATTCACGGTTCATCTAGTTACAAAAATGCTCTCTTCAATCCAATCTCACACATATCCTTCAAATCAGAATCGATCCTTTAAAACTTATCACATTCTGATTTTTTTTTTCCTTCTGTTCATCCTTATCTACCATTTCCCCATCGTAGAAAGTTTCCTCTCGAGCAATTGATTTTTCCCTACATGTTGTTCAGCTCCAGCATCACAACAGTTGCAAAAATCTAACTGCCACCCATTTGAAATCGCTTCCTTTGATTGGTCCATGAGGCTCCACATAGGATGGTCAAAATGGTCAAGGGCGTTCAACTTTGTTGGCATATTGGTGAGCCACTAACAGTGTCTCCCCGATGCCACAAAGTCTTCATATCGATATCAGCATAGGTTTACAATCTGCAAGATGATATACCGAACGCCATGAGACATACTGAATCCATCGACATCCAATGCAACCCTATTGGTAAGAGATTTCTCATCGGCTAGACTCATACCACTGCTCACAAGTCACAGTGACTTCCACTTTGCTATCGACAAGACTTTCCATTTGCCAAGATGTTTCACCGGGTCTCCGCAAGTTTCACCGAAGCACCTAACAGTCGGCAAGATATTCGTCTTTCGCCGAGACTTTACACCAAGTTCATCCAAGTCTTACCGAGTTGGCAAGACTTAAGTCTTTTGCTAAGACCTTACACTGGCTGAACATGTCACATTGACGCATCTAAGAGTCGGCGAGACTTATCGTCTTCGCCAAGACCTTATATCGAGGTCTTAAGTCACCCCGAGTGTTGCATTCTCCAGTCGGCAAGACTTATGTCTTTTGCTGAGACTACATACCGAGCACCCATGTCTTGCCGAGTCGGCAAGACATTTGACATCACCAAGAAATTTCACCGGGTGCCAAGAGTTACACCGATGACATCAGTTGCATCCCCATCAGCGAGACTAGGCACCCTTCGCCAAGACTTCATACCGAAGTCTTTTGTCACCGCGAAGGCACCAAGTGAAAACTCCCATCGGCGTGACCTTTCATTGTCGCTGAGAGATCTTCCCGATGCCCTTGAGTTACCCTGATAGCCATATACTATTGGTGAGACATTCTCCAAAAGACAAAAGATCACAGCGAATGCTCTATGTTACAGCGATGGACTTCATTCGGCAAGACGTCACCTCTGTCTTGGCGACATGGACATTTCAACAAGATTCAAAACAGTTAGTCGGCCAGACATGAATAATGTCACAACGAATTTTCCCTACAGGAGTTACATTTCAGTAAGAATTGAGGCACATATTCCAACAAGCTCCCACTTGATGAAGATCTTACTGACACCTCCAAAGCATAAACAAACTACTAAAAAACATGGGCCAAGAGGCCCATCGAACTGGCACACCACCTGTATTTGTCTGTGCTCACAGGCTTCATCAATGCATCTGCAACATTCTCCAGAGTATCCACTTTCTCCAAAGAGACCTTCCCATCCTCCACCATATCTCGTACAAAGTGATACTATACATCTATATGTTTCATCCTGGCATGGAAAGTAGGATTCTTTGCCAAACATATAGCACTCTGACTGTCACAGTAAATAGTAATTTTTCCTACATCAAAACCAATGTTAGAACACAAACGTTTTAATTAGATTGCTTCTTTATAGGCATGTGTAGCTGCCATGTATTCTGCCTCTGTAGTGGACAAAGCGACTACAACCTGCCACTTGCATCAACTCACTGCACCACCATTCATCATGAAAACATATCCACTGGTGGATCTTCTGCCAATGTCCCCTACCCAATCAGAGTCCACATAACCTTGAATATTGAGAGTCGTCTGGATTCAACCAAGTTCCCATGGTAACACAGAGCATAGTCTGAAGTACCCTTCAGATATCTAAACACTCTCTTCACAACATCCCAATGTGTCCTTCCAAGATTAGCCATAAACTGACTAAGAACTACCACTGCTTGGGCAATGTCTGGCCTTGTACAGACCATTGCATACATAAGACTGCCAACTACACTAGCATAAGGTACACTGGTCATGTCCTCCATCTCAGTAGGAGATTTTGGACAATCCTCAACAGATAGCTTCTTTCCCCGTAACTGGAACAACTAGTGCTTGCACTCACCATACAAAATCTCTCTAGAATAGTCATGATATACTTACTCTGACTTAGCCAAAGTTTTCTATTTTTCCTGTCCCGGTTATTTCCATTTCCGAATGTAGCTTGCTGCACCAAGATCTTTCATTTCAAACTTTGCAGACAACTAAGACTTAAGATCAGAAATCATTAGCTTACTATTGCCTATGAACAACATATCATCAACATAGAGAGCAATAATAAGGAATTGATCACTTTCAACTTTGTAATATACACAATGATCACATTTTGATCTTACAAATCCCAATGACAAAACAAAAGTGTCAAATTTCTGGTACCACATTCTAGGAGACTATTTTAACCCATACAGAGATTTCTTTAACTTGTAAACCAGTCTTTCCTTACATTTTTCCACAAAGTGCTCCAGCTTGGACATATAAATTTCTTCTTCAAGATCACCATGAAGAAATGCCGTCTTCACATCCATCTGTTCAATTTCTAAGTCATACACTGCTGCAAGTGACAAAAGAAATCTAATAGATTTCAGCTTAGCTACAAGAGAAAATATTTCTCCATAATCAATTCCCTCTACCTGGGAATAACCTTTTGCAACCATCCTCGCTTTATATTTTTCTACACTGCCATCCAAACCAATTTTCCTTTTGAATACCCATTTACAACCCACAGCTTTTCTGCCTTTAGGCAATGGCACCAAACTCCAGGTATCATTCTTTTCTAATGATGCCATCTCTTTATTCATGGATTCCAACCAAGAGTTTGAATCAGACATTTTAAATGCCTCTTTCACAGTCCTAGGTTCATCAGTGCTAGAAATTAAAGTATAGGCACAAGTAGACTCAATCAAAGAAAACCCATACCTATCAGGTTGCTTTCTTTCAAGAGTTGACCTTCTCATAGGCTAAGGCTGAGGTGGTTCTTCATCTTCTTCAGAACTTTCAGAACTACTTGAGCTCTCCTCAGTATCAGGTACATTTTGATTTTTCAATTCCTCTTTATCTGGTGTTGGAGGAATTCTTAATACAACCATTTCATTTTTTGATTTCTTCTCTGACTGCAGATCCAATGTAGAAGTTTTAAGCTCATGAAAGATAATGCTTCTGCTATACAAAACCTTCTCAGTCTCAGGGTTCTAAAGCTTGTATCATTTTATGCCAGCACTATAGCCAATAAAAATACACTTTACAACTTTGTTTTCCAACTTGGATCTTTTTTCAAATGGCACATATGCATATGCCTCACAGCCAAAGACACAAATATGTCTCAGAGAGGGCTTCTTTCCAGACCATGCTTCCAAAGGCATCTTCTCAACAAGAGAAGAGTTAGGAGAATGATTTACCAAGTAAGTTGTAGAGACTGCTTCAGCCCAGAATCCTCCTCTAAGTGAACACTGCTCAGATACTTTGTGCTCTTTCCATTACTGTCATGTTGAACCTTTCATCAACTCCATTTTGCTATGGAGTATAAGGTGTAGTCCTATGTCTTTTAATCCCATGATCTGTACAGTACCTTTTGAATTCATCTGAACAAAACTCATCGCCATTGTCAGTCCTCAAAAATTTTATTTTCCTACCAGTCTAATTTTCAACAAGGTTTTTAAATTCCTTAAACCTATTGAACACTTCTGATTTACTTTTTAGAAAATATACAAATGTTCTTCTTGAATAATCATCAATAAACGACACATAGTATCCTGATTTAGACAGAGAAGGAACATTCAATGGACCAAACACATCAGAATGAATATAATCAAGAAAACCAGAAGATTTGTGAGGACTGGAATAAAATGAAACACGGTGTTGTTTACCATATATGCAATGTTCACAAAATTTGAACTCAAGGTTACAATCTTCAATCCTTTCTACCAGGTTTTTATTTTTCAAGGTTTTTAAACCTTTTTCACCAATGTGGCCAAGCCTATGATGCTAGAGCATAGTCTTTTCTGCTGGAAGTTTAACCTCCATGGCGTTTACTCCATTAGGGACGTTTCCCTCTTCTACTCCATGAGTAGCTTTCTGTGACTTCACAAAGACACTATTGCATTGAATAGCTTGTGCATCCAGCTTGTACAAGGTACTAATTTGAGCACCCCTAGCTAGCACCATAGAGCCTCTAGTCATCTTGCAGCCATTTCGACAAAACGTGACATGCACTCCGATATCATTTAGCTTACTTACAGAAAGTAAATTATGAGCTAGACAAGGTATATGCATCACATCATTGATTCCATTCACTCTTCCATCAGGGAATTGTATTCTGACTCTTCCACGGCCAACAATTTCCAAAGATGAATCACTTGCCAAGTACACCTTTCCACCATCATAGTTTTCATATTTTGTGAACTAGTCTCTATGAGATGTCATGTGGAAAGATGCTCCAGAATCCATCAGCCAGACATCATCTGATGCCTGTGTAGCCAAAGTTGCAACGAAGGCGTCTACATCACTCTGAGAAGAATCATTTCTAGAAGCAATCTTCTTCTTCTTTTTCTCCTCCTTGCAATCCTTTCGGACATGACCAGGTTGCCCACAATTCCAGTACTTCACCTTGGACTTCTTGCCAGGAGACTTTGATCTCCCTTCTGATTTTGATCTGGACTTCTTGTCCTTCTTCTTGCCTTTCTCCTTCGATCTACCTCTGACAGCCAGAGCCTCCTTTTCCATCTCATAAGATTTTCTTCTCATCTCTTCTGATAACAAAGAAGCAACAACATCTTCTATATTGAAAGTGGATGTTTTACTCCCAATAGCCATTACCAGATGATTCCAAGAATCTGGCAAAGGACATAGCAGTAGCATGCAGCGATCTTCATCTTCAATCTTCACACCAATAGATGGTAACTGAGCAATCAACATATTGAGAGCATTCAAGTGATCAGCAACAGATCCTCCCTCCTGCATTCTCAAAGAGTACAGCTTCTTCTTCAAGAATAACTTGTTCACCAAGGACTTGCCCTGATAAATGGATGCTAATCTTTTCCACAAGGAAGATGCAGTCTTTTCTTCATGTACGTTCAGAAGAACAAAGTTTGCTAAATAGATCCTTATCAGCCCCTTAGATTTTCTATCTGCCAGGTCCCAATCCTCTTGCTTCATGCCTTGAGGCATTGTTCTAGAAACATCAGTCCAAAGATCTCGGTCTACTAACAGATCTTCCATTTTGAGTTTCCACAGCTCAAAATTGCTACCATTGAATTTCTCTATTTCCATCTTCCTGGATGTGCTAGCCATCTTAATTTGTAATTAAATTATCAGACCTCTACCAAACTCCCATTGAAAAAAGATTTGACACAAAAAACCCAACCCTCTCACAAGGATAACATAACTGGCTAGGCTCTGATACCACTTGTAAGGAAAGCAATGGTGTGGAAGAAACTTTCCTAACATCAAATCCATAGGGAAGTAAGCAGACAATACTTTTAATCACCGGGCGCCGAGAGTTACACCGATGACATCAGTTGCATCCCCATCGGCGAGACCAGGCACCCTTCACCAAGACTTCATACCAAAGTCTTTTGTCACTACGAAGGAACCAAGTGAAAAATCCCGTTGGCGTGACCTTTCATTGTCGCTGAGAGATCTTCCTGATGCCCTTGAGTTACCCTGATAGCCATATGCTATTGGTGAGACATTCTCCAATCAACAAAAGATCACAGTGAATGCTCTATGTTACAGCGATGGACTTCATTCGGCAAGACATCACCTCTGTCTTGGCGACAAGGACATTTCAACAAGATTTAGAATAGTTAGTCGGCCATACATGAATAATGTCACAGCGACTTTTCCTTGTAGGAGTTACATGTCAATAAGAATTGGGGCACATATTCCAACAATAGTTGGGATGTTGACTGGTAAAGGGGAGGTTCGAAGGTGGACACGAAGACCAGGAAGTTAATTCTATAGTTGCAAAAGATCAAGGAGGTCATTCCTGGAGCAACTCTTCACTGACATGGACAGCGGGGACGTAGCATTAACTTCATTTTGAAAAGATCTAAGGGAAAATCTTTATAGGCTGATATTTTGTAAGCCCTAGGGGCTGACATCTGTTTGTATATAAGGAATTTTTGCCTCTTTGAAAAGGAGTTCTTCTGATGCTTATTGAAAGTTTGTGACTTTTGCAGTCCTTTCTCAGATTAGCAAACTTATGTAACTCATTTTGGAGCATGATATATAAAATTTACCCTGGTTACCATTGATGGTTCAATTTGCCTTCTAGTTCTTGCAAAATATTGTGCATTTTTAGGTGATTGATCAAGCTACTTCGTGAAATATTTCTTTTCCTTATATCTTTGTCTCATGTTAGCATTCCTTTCTTTGTAAAAGTAGTATTATGTAGGTTACAAACTGTGTTTACTTAATTGCACATGAGCTTTTAATTTGTGAAAATCTGCTTTTCCTTCTTGGAAGTGTGTGGATGCCAAATTTGTTTATGAAATACTTATGCATAATCTACAGAAACTTGTTGTACAGTACCATATCCATCATCAGTACTCAAGTGTAACTTGAGTGTCTCATTGTTCTTGTCATTTTGGTGTATCACCATAGGGTTTAGTTTTATTTTTATGTATTCTCCTTCTCCCTTTTCCTTACAAGATCAGTAGTTAGGTGACACCATAGGAAGCCGACCTTCTCCAGAGGCTGACCTCTGTTTACAAGAAACCCACATCTTTAGAGGCCTTCCCAGGTTACATTGAGGTGTTGAACATCAGGTTCAACAGGGTGCAATTTCATGTGATAACAACAACAATTATAAAAAGTGTAAGCACAATAGGACAAACCTGCCTAATAGACCTATGAAGTGGGATAAACTTAGAAATATCACCATTGATATCAATCACTATGGAGGAATCAGTGAACAAAATTTTGATCCATTTGTAGAATGATGGTGGGAAACCAAATGCACTTAGCATATCCAATACAAACTACCATTCAATTTTGTCATAGGCCTTCTCAAAATCTAAAAGAATCATTGCCACTTTTTGTTTATCATACTTTGCCCAACTCATTCCTTCCCAGCTTGTTATCAAATTTTCTAGAATGAACTTGCCTTTGATGAACCCGTTATGTGTTACAAAGATAATCTGTCCAAGGATACTAGTCAATCTCCTAGCAAGGAGTTTTGCAATAATTTTATAGGACAAATTCAATAAGGTGATTGGCCTCCAATTTTTAATAAGATTCTTATCACCTCCCTTTGGGATCAACTTGATGACCCCTTTATTGATGTTTGGGCCAAGTGAGCCATTTTCATAGGAAAAATTGTAGACCTCTAGTAGTTAATTCCCAATCCAGTCCACATTGGTCTTGTAGAACTCAACTGGGAGCCCATCTAATCCTTGGGATTTCCCATTCGCCAAGGAGTTGATAGTTGTTTCAATCTCCTTTAAAGAAATCTTTTTATCAAGTTCCAAAGCCTAAGACTCAGTGATTTTCTTAGGAATGATTCTCATATAGAAGTTCCTGGCCTCCTGAATTTTGGGGTTTTGTTCAGATGAGAATAGATTTTGAAAGAAAGAGAAAAAATAATTCTTCATAAACTCTGGGTCATCAGAAAGACAATCATTTTCTAGGATTGGAACAATTTTCTTCCTTTCTTGTTTCACCTTAATCAAATTGAAGAAATATTTTAAACCCCTATCCCCTTCATGTATCCATTTGGATCTTGCTCTGATCGTTTGGCCCTGGGCTTTATAATTTTGGACATTCCTTAAGAGCAATTTAGTTGTAATAAGATTGGCTTCAATTTGCATATCAAGAGGAGAATCTTGTAATTTTTTCTCCAGTCCAAACAATTTATCATGAAGCATGATATCAAGTCTATTCCTCTCTTTATCTTTTTTCCTCCCCACTATCTGAAACACCTCTTTCCAATTTTTAGTACATGAATCCCATTTTTGTACCAGGTTAGAACCTATGTTCAATTCTTTGGAGAGGGTCGTTACAATTCTAATACCCCCATATAATTAGGGTCATTGAGGAGAGAACAGTTGAGCTTAAAGCTATCCAACCTCCTAGGAGGTGGTATACAATAAGTAGGAATGATAGAAACAATAGACTCAATAAGAGAGCGATCAGAGATAAAGGTTGGGGAAACAATTACAGGGTTCCCATCCTGTCGACCAACAAAAGAGATCAAGTTCTTGTCACCATAGAATCTGTCTAACCAACAATATATTCTCTTTGAATTGGACTGATTGTTGTACCATGTGAACCAAATAGAAGTAGAGGATTTTGCACATCATTCCAAGGGATCATACAAATTGAGACAACCTTTCATCGTAGACCAGTAATAAAGTTCATCATCTTTCCATTTAATAGCCTTGCCTCCACTTTTATCCAAACTATATTCAACCATATTAAAGTCCCCAGTAAAAATCCAAGTAATTTTGGGAAGGTTATCAGCCATCCAATGCCACAATTCACTTCTCTCCCTATAATCATTAGATGTATAGAGTGAAGCAACTCCCACAATCTAAGAACCAACCAAAAGAGACATCCACACTAGCCTGTTACAAGGAGAGCAACCCCATTGCAACACATTTTTGTGCCATTTCGAGTGAATTACTATAGTAGTACCCCCCTTCCCTTTATCATGTCCAAATAGGAAGAACTTGGAATTTTTCCATATTAAGCTTAAAACATTTTCCGCTTGGAAGCCAGTGGCTTTGACTTCTTGTATACACAATATATCCATTTTAGGTCTGCTATTGCAAAAAGATCTGACCACATACTTCCAGTCCTAAGATTTCAAACCCCTAACATTCCAACTACATATATTTAAAATCATTTATGTTTAGTGGAAGGGTTTTTGTTTTGGTTCTTATAAAACTTATCCAATCCTTTGGGTTTATTAACCTCCTTGTCAAATTTAAGGATTTTCTTTTCTACTCTAGCTTCCACCGAAGAGGTTCTTTCTACATTCTTCCTCTTCTTGTTCTCTTCTCCCTTGGTGAGAGAGCCCTTAACAGGTAAGGGGTTATCAATCTCAGGCCCGTTGCAGAGGGCATTGTAGCAAGATACTGCAATCTCTTTATTACCACCATTCAAACTAGTAGGTGAGCTAAGAATGGGGGATACCTCATTTTCATTTCACATAAGGTTAGGGTTATGCATGATTTTCCTCATTTGTTCAACCTTGGTCTTAATGGAGTCAAGAGCCAATTATTGGAAGTTTTTCCATTTCCTAGTTTCACAATTGTCCATAGGAGTGGAGGAATGCCCACATTCTTTACCTAAGCTGATAACCTTATCACGTAGACCACCATTAGACTATTGTAAAATGTGTCTAATCTGTTGTGCAACCTTTTGAATGGAGTCCAGTGGAGAGGGGAAATAATTATTCAAGCCACTTATGTGCTACCGCAGAGGATGGGTCAAGAGGGGAAATTGAGGGCTCAACTCGGATAATCTCTAGCTCTCCTTCAAACAATGGATCTTCGATGCTAATACCATTCTTCCCAAACCACTTGTCAGTGCCTGGAGTTACGTTTTGAGGGAAACCATTTTCTTTTCCACCATCGACATCCATATCAATAACAAGACTATTATCTTTATCGCCCTCTTTAGAAACAAGGTCTATTCTTCATATTTCCAAAACACATAAAACATAAATACACTTATTTAAAGCATTTTCACCCAACTAGATAAAAGTAAATAAGTAGTAGCACAGCAGGTGTAACATATCCCCCCCTTGTGAATCATCGTCCCTGATGATTTTAAATAGAAAATATATAAGTAAACTATAAGCATAGACATATCAAAATTGTTTTTCAAGAACTCTCACAAGCATGTAAGACATGAGGAAACTTTTTAATCTCAACATAGTCTTCCCAAGTGGCAAAATCTTTTGCATACTAGTCCCACTAGACTGTGCATTGCAAAACCTCTCTATTATGCAAGAAAATCTTATGCATTTTTAGTACTTTGAGAGGCACAATTGTTACCACTCCTTGGTCTTGTACCTATAAATCATTCCAATCAATAACATGGTTATCCCTTGGTATATAATTTTTAAGGTACGAGACATGAAATACATTGTGCATCCTAGCAAGAGTTGGTGGCAACACAATTCGATAAGCAACTGGGTTTATTTCCTCTAGAAGATCGAAAGGACCTATGTAGCACAAAGCTAGTTTGGATGACTTTCCAAACTTGATGGAACTCTTATGAGGTTTCACTCTTAACAACACCTTTCCCCCTACTGCAAAATTTTTGGGTACTCGCTTAGAATCTGCATAGCTTTTTTTTTTCCTATCATTGGTTTCAACTAGCCTTTGCTTAATAATTCCTACTTTCTCATCCATTTTCGATAACATCTCTAGCCCAAGATTTATCCTATCCTCTAGCTTATCCCAACTTATAGGAGTTTGACATTTTTTTCCATGCAATACTTCAAATGGAGTCATCTTGATTGCTGAATGATAAGAATTGTTGTATGCAGACTCAACTAATGGCAAGTAATCTTCCCACTTGTATTGCTGATCCATGTAATACATCCTTAATAGATCTTCAAGCACTTGGTTTACTCTTTTCGTTCACCCATTAGTTTCTAGATGATACGATGAACTTATATTCAACTTAGTTCTAAGTGAGGAGAACAATATTTTCCAAAACCTAGATGTCACACGAGCATCCCTATGCAAAATGATCTTCTTAGGAATCCCATGCAATATAAACAACTCTTGAATAAATTTCTGAGCTATGATAGGAGCTCCATCAGTTAAATTCCCCAAAATAAAATGCACCACCTTAGTTAACTTATCCACCACCACTAGAATGGCATTATGCTTGTTCCTTGACATAAGTAAACCTTGCACAAAGTCCATGCTAATGACTTGCCACTTACTTTCAGGTGTATCTTGTGGATACAAAAGACCTGTAGGGTGATGATGTTTTTCTTATACTCTTTGAAACTCTAAGCATCTTGCAATAGATCTTGTGTCATCTCCATCATACCCTTCTATAAATATAATGGCTTCACATCCGCCAACATCTTCATCACACTAGGATGTCCAGAGTATGGTGCATTATGAATTTCTTTCCACACCAAGCTCCTCAACTCCTCCGAATTTGGTAGATATACTATCCCTTTAAACCTTAATAATCTATTTGGTTCAAAGTTAAAATATTTGTACCTTGCATCTTGTGGATTATCTGTGAGTGCTTACTTAACTTGCTCGTAGAATTTGTCAGTGCCCATGGATTCTTGCAACACTTTTCCTTTAAAGTCGGTTTGAATTGTTATCATAGAGGTGATATGCCTTCTTCGACTTAGGGCATCAAAAACTTGATTCTCTTTTCCTTTGATGTAGTTGATGTTGAAGTTGTAGTATGCTATCGACTCCAACCACCTTCTTTTTTGTGCATTCAAATTGGGTTGGGTAAATAAATACTTTAGACCGTGGTGTCAAAATGCTTCCCCATTAGATAGTGTCTCCAAATTTGCAATGCATGGATAACTGTCGCTAACTCTATATCATGTGATGCATAATTTTGTTCATAGGGATTCAATTTTCTTGATTCATAAGAAATGACTTGTACTTCTTGCATTAAAACTCCTCCTAATCCCTCACTCAATGCATCTGTTATGATAGTAAAGTTTCCTTTTGAATTAGGTACCTTCAATATCAGTGTAGTAGTCAACTTATCCTTGAGTAGGTTGAAAGTTGCTTGACACTTTTTTGACCACTCAAAATTTTTACCCTTCCTTTGTAATGAATTAATAGGAAAAGCTATTCTAGAAAAGTTTGCAACAAACTTCCTACAGTAACCAGCCAAACCCATAAAACTTCTAACCTCTAGTACACTTTTGGGCACTGCCACTCAATTACTGCCTTTATCTTAACTGGATCAATTGCAATCCCTTTCTCTGAAATTACATGACCCAGGTACTGCACTTCCTTTTGAAAGAATGCACACTTAAATATTTTTCCATATAGCTTGTGATCTCTTAACTGTTGGAGAACTATCTCTAAATGTTTACAATTTTCCTCTTAATTCTTGAAATAGATTAGGATATCATCTAGGAATACTAATACAAACCTATCCAAGTAGTCTCTAAATGTGTTGTTCATTAGGTTCATGAATGTTGCAAGTGAATTCGTAAGTCCAAAGGGTAGGAATGTGAACTCATAGTGACCATGTCTAGTCTTGAAAGAAATTTTAAAACTATCCTCATCTTTGATCCTTAGTAGATGATAACCAAGTCATAGATCAATCTTTAAAAACATTATCGCTCCTCACATGTGATTGAAAAGATCATCAATACATGGAAACAAGTACTTATTCTTTATCGTAGCTTTTTCAAGCATCTGATAATCTATACACAAGTGCATGGTACCATCCTTTATGAAGATAAATAATGCTCCCTAGGGTGAAACACTGGGTCTTATCAATCCCTTGGACAACAATTCTTCCAACTGTGCCTTAAGCTCCATTGATTTTCTTGTAGTCATCCTATAGGGTACTTTGGATACAAGTTCTAAACCTGGTACTAGGTCAATGGAGAAATCAAATACTCTCTTGGGAGGAAGTCCAGGTGGTTCTTTTGGAAAGAAATCCACAAATTTCCATAAGATGGAATATTTCTCCATATCCATTTCTCCAGATTCCACCACTTCTCCTTCTTCAACCTCCTAAGAAAATTTTGATTCATGATACATGATATTATCTTGAGGAGTGACTTCCTTGAATTCCTCTAGTTTATCCATTTTGACTGCAAAGAGTTGGCTTCCTTTCTTTTTTTCCCTATGCATTTGCATAGTCGAAATCTATCATAGTTTCACTTCTCTAGGTGTTCCTTGAAAAGACACTAGATTACCTAGATCATCTATAAATTCTACAGTTTTAGCATGGAAATCCACTTTAGCTTTATGCTTCCATATCCAATTCATACCTAAGATGATGTCCTAAGAACATAAAACGAGTTTACTTCCATCGAGAAACCTGGAAGTTCAACCCTTGCCTCAAATAAACATTTGTTTTTCATTGCTCTTGCTTGGTTTGCATATTCTACAACCCAAGATTTTTCCATAAAACCAACCTTCCTAGAAATCTAATTAGCTACTCTAGGTGATTTTTTTTTTGTGTGTGGATCTAGTATCAATAAATATGGAAATAGGTAAACCAAAAAAAGTACCTAGAGTTTCCACTAGGGTGATCTAGTATTTAGCTTGTTGAATGTCCACTGCTGCATGGATCCTTTGCTAAAACACAACCTATTGAGGAGGAAGTGAATTACCATGTGGTTGTGAACTTGATGGCTTATTGGGAAATTGATTAGAAAAATGATCCCCACCACGTGTAAAGAATCCTTTAACTGGTCCTCTCCTCTTTATCGGCCTTTCAAAATTACCACAATTTCCTCTAGCTTTGTTATAGTTACCACTGTTGCAATTGTTGAAGTTGTTTCCTCGACGATCCTTCCTCAACTCATTCCAATTATTGCAGGATCCTTTGCCCCCTTGCCTCTGATATTCATGCCCCTAATTAAACTTCTTTGGAGTTTGATTGAATTGAGACCCTCCAAACTTCTTTTGACTCCTCTCTTGGTAGTTCGAGATGGCTTTGAGCATCTGCTCTTGCTTGATTGCCTTCTCATATACTAGGTCCATAGTGGTTGGACCATGTACATCCACTTCTCCACCTATTCGACCATGTAGACCCATAATGAACTTCCTGATACAAAATTGTTGCAAGCTAGATCTAGCTCATAATTGCATTGAAAAATTTGTATTATGTCATAATAAAATCTGAAAAAAAAATTGAAAGTGTCTAAATTTATCATTTATGCATACACATGTTGAACAAGTGAAAAATTGCATTGTTTTCATTGTCATTTTAAAGGAGAAAATTTTCATTTTCTAGATTTGTCAAATTGGGATCAGTTAATTATTGCATTTTGCATTTTGAAAATTACATCTAGGCTATATTATTACTTAAAAAATATGAAATTTCATACAAATTTGTGATTTCCATATTGCAAATTTTTTTTTTTTGTGCATTTCCAAAATTCTTCCTATCATCAGACCTAAAAAGTTACATATTAGGACCTTCAAACACTATATAACATGTCCAGATTTTGAAATTAGTAAACTTAACCTACTAGTCTAGGGTGCCCAACACCCTTGTCTTGTTAGTTTTACCTAAAAAATTGTATCATAGTTTTGTCTCTGTGTTTCCTATGTTTTTTGGGGTTTTGTGCTTGGAAAATCCTTTATGATTTTGTGATTGTGATGTGTTTGACATTCCTTGTATGCACGCTAAAGTGTTTTGAAACTCAATAATTTTATGAGCTTCATGACCTATTGTCATATAACTAATACCCTTGTTAGACATAGTTTCAAACTTATGGCTTCCTACGCTGCAATCAAAATTAGTGTTGATCTAGAATCTTATAACTCTTTTACACAACGTATTTCCTTGACCCAATTCATCTTGGATTCCCTCCCCAATCCTATATTACTAATGCATTTTTTGCAACCTAACATTTGTGTGGATTTGGAGGCTACTATTGCCCATGTCCTTGAAGAGAAACTAAAACAATTGGATAAGTATTTAGAAGGTCTTCAAAGTACCTAAGTACTGATCCTTTAGTTGGAGAAATAGTAACTATTGTGGAAAACCTTAGGAATATAATAAATGATTCCCAAGGAATAGAAGTGTTCCATATAGTCTAGCTCACATAGTAGATGCTAATATTCCTATGACATCTAGTTGTACCCAAGCATTTATCAATTCTCAATACCAAAAAGGAAAATAAGTTTCCTCTCCTACATTTACACCTCCAACCATAACCTCAACAATATAATATAGCAATGGTCTAAACTCAAGTTTAGGGATTCCTAGTGGGAATCCTTATATTTTTGTCACTTCACCCGTAACACTATCATGTTCATCACCCCTCATAAACATGCAACACAATAAATCACTAGTCATTCGTACTAGTTCACCATAGTCGACAAACTCTCAAAACATATCACCCAATGATCCAGTGATAAATCTTTTGTAAAACATGACATCATTAAAACACCAAATTTAAAACTTAAATAAAAATCAAACCAATGGTAAACATATAGCATACCTCACATTTAGCCCATTATCGTTTTCTTTTCTAAAAACACGTATACCATAGAACATTGAAATACCTGATTTGAAAAATATAATGGTAAAGGAGATCCTAATAACCATGTGTCAGCTTTTATCACATTATGTAGTGACTTCATTTTTGAAGATGCGCTCTTAGAAAAACTCTTTCTGAGATCATTGAAAGACATAACCTTGGATTGGTTTTACTCATTACCAAAAAACTCAATCGCCTCATTCACGCAACTTGTAAGTGTGTTCCTACAACATTTTCAAGTGAACATTGGTCCTCAAGTGACATTAATGGATCTAGTTCATTGTAAATAAGTACCTAAATAAAAGATAACATACATTATAGGATGATACCAATCACTTTACTCATAAATATCCTATAGTCTTTCAGATGCTGACATTCAAAGGGTGTTCATAGGAAACTTACAACCTAGTATTCAAGATAAGATATTGTTGATGAAATATCCATAGTTTACACACTTGTGTATGACTCTTCATGATTATAAGATATCAGTTAGTCAATATGAAGGTGCACCTTCATCAGATCCTATTGATTAATTTGAAGCCGTACCTCAAAATAACTACCAATCATTTAAAAATAAAAAGAAAAACTTCATTAAGATAAACACTCCTTAAATTGCTAATAGTGTTGAAACATAAGTCGCTATTGCAAATACAAATCAATATCAATTTAGGCCAAGAGATGGGAAATTTTCACAATTGCCTAATTCTCTCCATGCGATAATGTTGTAGTTGTTAAACAAGAACATGATTCAGCTCCCTTCAATTAGACTTGTTTACACAAATAAACCTTTACCACCAAACTTTAATGTGAAATCATTTTTTTAATATCATCATACACCTAGACATGATATGGAATGATGTATGTGTCTTAAGAACCAAGTTCTCTAATAAAATCTAGTTGGTTGGTGTTAATGACAAAGGGACTACATTAGTTTTGCCACCTAATAAAAACTTGAAAATATTCACAAGTTACCCATTTCCAAGTTATTCAACAAACTTTGTTCAATATAGTCATAATGAAGAATATGACAATGATCTATCCAATGTTGTAAACATAATTAAAATTCAACCTCATAAGGTCCAAACCACTTTGTTACCTAACATTTATTTTACACGCGTCCATAAACACACCTGATAGTCCTCTATTTATCACTGATCGAATTAATGATAAACCCACAAGGGGAATACTCATTGATCCTATGTGTATAGAGAATGTGATCAGTGAAGAATTCTTATTGTGCATGAAATTTACAAAGATAATTATTAACAATCAAAAGCATGGTTAAAACTCATGATGGTTCTTTTTACCCTATGATAGTTTTGATCCTGGTAAAAGTTGGACGTAAATAATTGGATGTTTCATTTACCATAGTTCCAATGTTGGAAAATTTTGTGTGAAGTTAGGCTATCCATGGCTACACTCCATGAATGCAGTCCCATCAGTAATTCACAAATGTATAAAATTTCCATTTGAAGAAGAAACACACACTATTTATCATAGTGGGTTTAAGACTTTGGCCTCTCACGGATTATTTTTGCTATATTATTTTTTCCCCTAGCTAATTGAAACTATTAAGCCTTGTGATGAATTTTTATTCATTTCATATAAATTTTTTAAAGCTAAGTGTATAGCTAAATTATCTCTTAGTAATATACCACCTGAGGCTCCCCAGATCACAGTGACTTAAATGGATGTTTCTCCTACCCCATAGGTAGTGAATGAGCCTAAGTTCAAACTAGGTATCCTCTCTCAACCACCTGACATGTATGTTACATTTACACCTTTGTTGTGCTATAAAAGACCAAGAGATAACCATGTAATTAACTTTGTTCCTCCAAAAAAAAAAAAAAGTATTTATAGAAACCTAAAAACCCAATGGTCTCTCTACTTGTGGTGGTCCCTTTAGTTCCTCCTCCAAAGGAAGAAAAGATACCGATGTTGGGGAACACCTCCATTATCCCTTTGCAAGTTGAAACTCATGTGAGAAGAAATAGATGTGAAAAAGAGCGTAAATGAAGACATCATGCTATAGCTCGTCAACTTGTAGAAAAATGTGAAACCTTACCTAATGATCATCCATTCATTCAATCCAACTCTGATGAATTATCCCATCCATCCTTGTCATCGATAGACTCCACCCCACCACCCTTTCCAAACCATACCTATGCCAACCTAAGAAAAGAGTGAAAGAGGCTCATACAAATGATGGTGCTCACAATCATGCTGATAACACTAATATATAATATATTGTGATACATTCAAATAGTGAAGAAGAAGATAAACCAGAAGAACATTTAAGTAAGATCATAATAAGTTAGCTCTTATATTTTCTAGATCAATGTATTTAAATGCAGACCTAGCCATGATGATCCTCCTAATGAGAGTGACTCACCACCTACTAAACCCAATGCTACTCCTTGTATGAAACTTGTTGTAGTCCCTTTAGCATATTATCTACCTTCAATTTATGATGAGCAAGATTGGGATGCAAATGATTTTATTTAATTAGCTTACATGTGCAGTACCTTTGTGTGTATTTTGGTGAATTTTATTGCATGCAATGTGATCTCCCATAATGTGTCGTTTAGTGTGTTTTTTATTTTTCTTTAAACAACCCTTGTTGTTCTTGTTGGCACAATGATACAAAGAAAATAAATCTATCATGATATTCATCTATTTTTATCTCCATTCGTCTTTATATTGTGAACATTATTATGTTGTATTTCCTTTTGGGAATGATGCAAGGTGTTGAGACATTTAGGTCTCTTCTATCTTGACCCAAAATCTTGTTTGTTGTCTTCATGTATCATTCCTCTGTTGTGTTTGTAGTTCCGCAAGTATCCAGGGAACGATGTTGATTTTGAGCATAATCATATTATATAGTATCTATGGTCTATATTGACCCCAGATAAGTGGCCCTTATGTGATATTTTTTTTCTTATTATGTGGCTTTGTCTTGGGGGTAACCCCTTGTCATGAGTCAAATTTATTGGGAACATATCGTTGGTATAGGGTTTTTCAATAATATCTCATGGACTTATCATGTTGCATTTATTGTTTTACTCTACCTTAAAGGAAATTGCTCATGGTTGTTGTTAGCAATTACTTTAAGATTGGGGCATGAATTCCATTATATGCTTCAATTTGTTCACACACGTTGAACTTGGTGATGTGGTTTTTGGCATATCGATCATTTTTTAGCACCTTATTAGAATTATTGGAACTATAATTCTTGGTATGGTTGACATGAGAACACACCTATTGAATATCAAAATTCACCAGCCCTTGTGTGTTTCTCATTTTCTAGTGTTGTAGAAACTCACCTAGTGAATATCATACTTCACTAGCCTGTGTTTTTTCTTGTCAAAGCTCACCTAGTGAATATCAAACTTCACTAGCCTATGATACTTTGGTTCATGGGTCACCTAAGAAATATCAGACTTTGTTATCCTATGAATCATGAACACCTTGGGTATGGATCCTTGTAATATTTTTGTGGAGCTTGCTAATCCATGATTGGTATACCCCCTTGACATGTTTACATTGTGTTTACACCATGTAGTATTTTCATTTCATGTTTATTATCATATTATGATATGTTATGTGTCTTCAACATGTATGCTTTATGTTTCTCATGTTGCATTTCACTTCATGTGTGTGTTCATTTTTCCTTACATTTTCTTGCTATAGGTTTTGAATTTGGGGGCTAGTGCATCCCCTAAATTTGATGTTCTCCTATCTCTTCAATGCTTGGATAATTGAACCTTCTTGGCTTATCCATACTTTAGTGTGAGTTTGAGCATAAGTTCATACTCTTACTAAAGTGGGGGCTAAATGTAGCATCAAAAATTGCCACCCTTGACAATTCCACACTAGGTTTTGCTCCCCGCTATGTGTTTGGACCTAATTATACATGTAATTTTCCCATTTTATAAATATCTTCAAAAAATTCAAAGATATGTTTGAAAAAATATATTTATATTTAATAATAATGGTTAAGGCACCAAAAAGGATAGGTATGAACTAGGGTTCCTAATGCCCTTATCCAACTTGGTTTGGATAAATTTTGAATATGTCGATATTGGCATTTTAATATTTAAAAATCCAAAATCATTTTTCAGCTATCGGTATTTGATTTTTGGGAAATTAAAATAATTGCATATAAAGACGAGTCATTTTTACCATTTTAATCCTAGCATGTTGTGAAAGCAATTGAGATTATTATTGATCATCCTAAGAGCAATCAAGAGTAGAATTAGAAAAGTTACAACACCATTTATTTTAGTCAAGCATCATGTTGGCCATGCATCATGTTTTCATGTGAGTTTATTCATGCTTCATGTTCAATTTTTTTATGAGTACTAACACTTGTAGGACTTCGAATCAAGCATCAATTTCTCCTTGAAGGTGAAGAGTACATGTCCATTAGGAATGCATATTTGAGTGGTGAGTTGCAAAAATTGCTAATTTATCACTTGTTTATCATTTAGCCTCTACCCAACCAAGGGTAAGCTCTCTTGTTATATCATCATAGCCATTATGGAGGTAGAAATACCAAAAAAGGGTTTGACTTAGGCAAGCCCCTATATGGAACAACCCTTCCCCCTCTTTCATGTGTGCAAGTTATAGATCTTAAGTGAATTGGAGGAAGAGTAAGGACCTAATTTCTCATTCAAGCATTCAAGTCCTACAAGTCATCAAATCAAGGAAAGCAAATTTTATCAACAATAGACAAATTTTTGATAGTGAGTCCAAAAGAGAAGCACATAGACCAGGAGCATGTTTAGGAGAGTGAAATCAGACCTTGAGTAGTTGTTACCTAGTCTAGGGCACCTAGTACCCTTGTCCAATTGTTTCAAGCCCAAATTTATATACCAGGTTCTTCTACGTTTGCACTATGTTGTTTTGAACTTTGTTTTTTTTAATCTATTTTTGCGTTTTTCAAAAATCTGAACAGTTTGTTGCATTTTCATAATTAACCTAGGAATATCACTGCATCATCAAATCCAATCAATTAATAAAAAAAAATCATATCAACACATCAACCTAACAAAGGATTAAAACCTTGATCCACCATTTTGGCTCTTCCATTGAGGTTTGTAGCCAAGTGGGTTTTGAGATCACTTTTAATCCTTTTCACTTTTTGTGATATTAGAACTAGAGTGATTTAGGCCCTAGATCCCTTTTTCAAATATCATAATATGTCTATATGTATGTATATAGTATGTATATATATAAATATATATGTGTATGTATATACATATATATATATATTGGTATGTGTGTGTGTGTATTAATACACACATATATTTATATATATTAATACATATATATACATATATTAATACACATATACATACACACACACACACACTATAATATATTCAGAGTTGCATTCATAGTTGGAATTTGGGGTTGATTCCAAGTTTGCATAGAGTCTTAGAGATTAAGTCTTAAGCCTTGTATAGAGTCCATAAGTCTAATAGTCTGGTGTTCAACATACCAGATGTATGCTCTCTCTTGTGCTTCGAGCAATCTGGATGATCAAAAATCTGATAATGCCAAAGAATATATGTAATATCTTTTGAGTTAATGAAAGTATTTAAGTTTTGAAAATCTTTATTCTATCTTATTGCCTTGCTGTCAAAATTGTGCTTCAATTTGAGTTGGTATCAGAGCTTCCCTACGTTGTTTCTGTCCCATACCAGAATGGTATTAGAGCAATATTAGTATTGTTGTTTTGATATTGGTTTTATTCTGAAATGGTATCAAAGCCTAGTTACATACTAGAGCCTAGGTTCAGAGCCAACTTTCATTCTAGAGCCTTGAATCAAATTAGAGCCAAGTTTCTAATGCATGTGTAGTAATAAATCCATGTTCTATTAAGATTTGGTCATAGTGAATTTTTTTCATAAGAGTCATATGTTGGTAGCCGGAATAAGAGTGTGAAGACCAAAAGATCGAAGGTAGAGATGCAAAGTAGCTGTGGAGCCATAGTAAGGTCGCAAATCCCTGTTGAAGCCGAAGGATAGGTGTGGAAGGGTGAGCAATAAGACGGTAAAAGTAGCAGTGAAATGGTCTACAAAAAGTTTCAGTAAGTCCCAAAACTCTTCAATGGAAAGCGAAAGATCTCTTAATGCAAGTTCTTCACTTTCATCTATTATTCATAATGTGCTTAAAGATAAAGAAGAATATGTTGATAGAAAAGGCAATTTTAAGTTTCCAGATATTAAGATTTTAGATTTGTATCCTGAGAAAGGCATTAAAGCTAGGACTATGGATTCAGTTAGGCAATCTAAGCTTAATCTTCAAGTTTCAGGAGGAGGAATTTTCCCAGTATACCTACCTTTCCTATTGCCTAAAGATGTTAAAATATGGAGAGATAAGGGGTTTTTTCATGTTCATTTCTCATATGTAGATATTATTATCCACCCACATTTCAATTATGATATAGGGGATGAATATTTTGCTACCTTGATAGATACCCGTTGTAGACTTTGGGATCAAACTATAATTGCTCAATTTAGGGGTATATTTTCTAGAGCCCAAGAAAATGATGAGACAAAGGGTGGAGATGGATGAATCTCTGTGCGTCCAAATTTCACAATTAGTTTAGAAGATAAGTATGTATAGTATGCATTTTTTTGTTACTTCAAGTTAAGGGTATAATTCTTCACCCAGAATCTGTCTATGCCACTATAGGTGGATGATGCATATATAGGTTATTGAATACTGTGTTTCCTCCTTCAAATTTCCCAGCGAGGGTATCCTTTCCAAAAGGCAATTGCAATGTTCTAGAATTTTGAAGACATATTGATCATACAAGTTTTGATATAGGTTTTCCTATTATAGAAAGACTTATTAACCAGTCATTTGCACCCAGATTCTAGAATCTATCAGTACCCTCTAAAGGTCTATTTTCTGACAAACCAAGAACATAGTCTAGAAGAGTGTCGAGTATAGAATTAAGATCTTTACCAAAAGAGAGACTCTTGGAGCAACCTGTAGCATCAACCAGTGGTAGACCTAGTTTATCCCATATATCCAGGTCTCATTCTTTATCAAGAAATGTTCCAAGTTCTAACTATAAACCATATATTGATTACAATTCAGAAGAAGCCATAAGATCTTCTCATCAACTCTCATTTAGACGACATCCCTCCATAAATCCATATCCCTCTAGATCTTCTTTAGCCACATTATCTAATCTTAGTAGCAATCCTGAGTTGATGGAAAAATTAGCATTGACACCTAAAGAAGATGAACAACATGGTGATAAAGGGAAAGGGATAAAAATTAACAAAATGGGAGAAAATATTTGTATGCTAAGAGAGCGTCTCCCAAAGGAATTCCTTCCAAGAGTAGGCACTAAGAAGAGAAATAAATATAAAATAGAGGCTAGTGGTGTTGAAAAAGAAGTTGTTGGCTATGAACTAGGCAGATGGCCAACCCCAAAAATTTTTACTGTGATAAATCCTGATAAGAAGTTATGGGGAAGATATGAAGCCAAAATTCATGTAGAACTTGGGGAAAAATAGAGGAACTCTGAGGCCCAAAGAAATTGGATGGCCCAGTGGATGATATCTACTCAAGATAATCTGGATGATATGGTTGTAGATATTAGAGATTCTGCAAATACTGGTATTATTAATCATGAAAAACTAGCACATATTACTCAGATGCAGCATAAGATGGAATCTTCAGTCTCAAAAATAGAAAGACATACTTCTTCTTTGTTGAAAGAAACTTCTAGTCTAAGTTATCAATTGAGGAATGTCCAACAATCAACTCAAGCAATGACATCCACTCAACATAATCATGAAGAAAATAGAAGAAGAAATTCTAAATATAGTCAAGCCTTACTTGAGTCTGTAGCTAAAATGTTGGAAAAGATAAGGAAATTAGCAAAGAAAATTAGGAAGACTCAAATTGGCCGAGAAAGCTCTTCAGAAGAAGATGGTCAAAAGAAGCAGAAAGGGAAAGCACCAATTGCATCAAGCAAACCAAAAAATATCATAGTTCAGAGAAGAAAGAGTTTATTCTCTGATGAGAAAGAAGAAATTACTAATTCTTCTCTAAGATCTATTGAAGTATCTTCTTCTACAAAGACTACAGTTTCAATGCCAAAAGTAAAAGAGAATAGTTTAATTATTCAAGAGAATGAAAGAGATTTGCTTCAAGAACTTGATATTCTTGTAGATGAATCGATGTTTTGGCCGATAGATCAGTCAACATGGAATACTCAAACTCTAGAATGGGAGTAGAAATGGAAGCCAGACCTAAGGATAAAGCCAACACAAGAATTAGAGTCAGAGCAAAAGATGCAACCAGAACTAGAACTAGAATGGAATATAGGGTTAAAACCAAGGTATGACACATATCCTAACGAAGAAAAAGAAGATTATTTGATTGAAGAAAATTCATTCCAAGAGCATACTGAAGATCTCAATCATGTAGATAGCTTAATTTCTAATCAATCTTTAGATCAGTCTAGTTGGTGCCCAAAGCTCCTTTGTAAACCAATAATTAGTGTTAAATTAGAAGGTTTTAGCCAAAGTCTTTTTGCACTTTTAGACACAGGATCCACAATTAGTATTTCCCAAAGTCATGATTTGCCATCTATATATTGGGATAGCCAGCAGATTACAGTCAAAGGATTTGGCAATATCAGAATTGTGCAAAACAGAGCTACTAATGTCCTTGTACATATAGATGACTTTAGTTCTCTTTGTAATTTTTGGCAAGATAATAGTATAGATATTGATGTCCTCCTAGGGTGGGATTTTTTGAGTCAATTTGAACCATTTTCATTTCTTCTGACAGGGGTAATATTGGGAGACCACAAGAAAATCAAGTATATTAATCCTCCAGAAAAAGTTGAGTCTGTCCAAGTCATTGGGAGGTTTGATATGAATGGGAATCTTCTTCCTGAAGATCCTCAAGATTCTGCTATTTGGAAAATAAAAGATCTTCTTGAAGAATTTTAGAGAAAGATTTTAGAAGATTATTTCTTCTATAATCCAACAGGTCTATATTTCAGTACCAAGGATGGGGAGATATTCATGTTGTACCAGGTATGAAGCAGATCCATATCTTATCTCCATTGCTTACAAAAGGACAAATAATTGTCTTAAAGCACTTGGTTAAATAGTATAAGGAGGTCCATATTATCTTCAGCTGCAAAGATATTATGAGGCATTTTCCATATGGATCCCACCAATTGCAGGACTTAACTACAATATTTAGTCCATCCTATAAAATCTTGTTATGCCAAATGACTCCCTTCAAGGCCAGTACTGAAGAAAATACTCTTATGTTTATTTTAAATCTAGTAGTCCATTTCCCATATAGCCAACTTGAGTGGATAATACGACATGAGGATACAAAGATTATTGGGGAATGGTATGATCCAATCACATGCCAGTTTGCTACAAAAAAGATAAAGCACTACTATTCATATCACTACCTATTTGACTTTGAAAATATATTCTGACAACCTGGCATTCAGAGTTGGCATTTAGAGTTGCATTCTCCTTAAACTCGAAGATTAAGCTCAAATTTCCTAACAAAATCTATAGTCCTAGCTTTAATGCCTTTCTTAGGATACAAATATGAAATATTAATATCTAGAAACTTAAAATTTCCTTTGCTATCAACATATTCTTCTTTATCTTCAAACACATTATGAATAACAGATAAAAGTGAATAACTTGCATTAAGAGATCTTTGGCTTGCCATTGAAGAGTTTTAGGACTTACTGAAACTTTTCGCAGACTGTTTCACTGCTACTTTTACCATCTTATTGCTCACCCTTCCACGCCTATCCTTCGGCTTCAACGCAAGATTTACGGCTTTACTATGGCTCCATAGCTACTTTGCATCTTTACCTTCGATCATTCAGTCTTCACACTCTTATTCTGATTACCGACATATGACTCTTATGACAAAATTTCACTATGACCAGATCTTAATAGAATATGGATCTATTATTACACATGCATTAGAACAATCATGGCTCTGGAATGAAACTAGGCTCTAAACCTTGGATTTGGTATGTAACTAGGCTCTGATACCATTTCAGAATAAAACCAATATCAAAACAACAATACTAATGTTTCTCTAATACCATTCTGGTATGGGACATAAACAATGCAGGGAAGCTTTCATACCAACTTAAATTGAAGCACAATTTTGACAGCAAGGAAATAACATAGAACAAAGATTTTTAGAAATGAAATACTCTCATTAACTCAAAAGATATTACATATATTCTTTGGCATTATTAGATTTCTGATCATCTAGATCGCTTGAAGCGCAGGAGAGAGCATATGTCTGATATGCTAAGCACCAGACTATTAGACTTATGGACTCTAGACAAGGCTTAAGAATCAACTTCTAAAACTCTATGCAAACTTGGAATCGACCCCAAATGCAACTCTAAATGCAACTCTGAATGCCTCAAATGAGATCTTGGGGCCTTATTTATAGGCTTCAAATGACCTGAAGATCTAGTCACCAAAACCTTTTACCTATTCTACTACATCATTTCTCTAGAAAATGCAAGGAGGATTATCTTGCCACATGGCAGACATTGTCAGTCCTTGATTTTCTCAACAACCTTTATTTATTTGACCATCTTATGGAGCAAACTAAAATATCTACTAGAATATTTTCCGTAGATATTGTCTATCTTTACATTTTGGATACTGGACAAAATAATTTTTACATGTGGGAATATTTTGTACAAGATGATCTTTTTAGTACAAGGGTCCACCATGTGAGTAATCTTTTTGGTACAAGATTTTTCTAGCTTCACATGGGCTTTGTCTAGAAATTTCCCCACCTTTTGAATTTTTGTCCATATTTTACTTTTTACTTTCTCCATAATATTTTATTCTATTATGATCTTATCCTAGAAATACTATTTATTTACAATATTTATTTTCAATTTTATGACACCGTGAAGTGAGAATGACCCACTTAACACTTGTAAGTGGCTACAAGGATCTTGCTTTTTAAAACAAGGTTGCATCCTATTGTCAGATCTTAACATGGATGACATCACGACACTGACAAGCCCTTGTGCTAGCTAAAAAGGGATAGAACTTTGTAACCTATTTGGAAATTCTTTATACACATTATCCCAATCTTGAGATTGTGGATTGAACACATAAATTATTCTTTCAACCTCTTCTGAATATGCTATGCCAAATTCAATTCTTGCTACAAGAAGTGCAGGTCTTAATTTAATCTCCATTTCTTCAATCTTGACTTCTGGTAACCATTCATTGCATAGCGCATAAAACTCAACTCATGGAAAATCATAACCACTATTAGGAAAATGAGTTAAATATTGCTCCATGCATTCACTTAGGGTATAAAGCAGATTTATTTTAATTAACTCTAAAAATTCTCTCATGTCAGGATGGAAGTAAATGTCGACCATATTAGTATACTCCTCCAAAGCAAATTGATTGAAGGTAATACTTCTGATGAACCCATATTTGATACATTTTAACAAATTCATTTTACTTTTCTTTGACCACCTCATCCAAAATAATTATGTGATATGAATATCAATGGATAATGGGCTTCTGATACAGAAAATTAATGGTGCTTCTTCCAAACCAAATTGTTGAAGGAATGCTAGTCTTGCATCAAGATCCAAAATTCCCTTTTCATGATTTTCTGTAATAGATCCTCTTAGGTCTGTTAGCCACTTATCTAGAAAATAATGTTCTAGTAATAATTCAATTATCTTAGTTGGGAGGAAGGGAAGAGACATCTCAAAATTTTCTAGATTATACATATATGTGCCATCTGAGCGAATCCAATCTGGATCTTTGAATTTTATTCCTCCATTATAAATAGTTGTTGCTAATTCTCTAGTCAATGCATCTGCCAATGGATTATTTTATCCTTTAATCCATTCTATATTAAAATCATAAGCCAAAAATTCAAAATACCATTTTGCAATTCTTCCCTGAGCTATGTCTTTATTTGGCTTTTTCTATAAGAGGCTTCTCATAACCTGGCTATCAGTTCTTACAGTAAACTTCACTGGCTTGAGAAATATCTTGAATTTTTCAATACCTTTTTTTACCGCTAATATCTCCTTTTCAAAAATGTGGTATCTACTCTTAGTATCTATAAATGTTCTTGACCGATATCCACAAATATTTCTTTTGCCATTTTCTTCTTCCTGTATTAGCACAACAAACCATGTGGTATCAGAAGCATCAGTGTATAAATATAGTGGTAAACCTGGAGCTGGTATTTGTAATGATGGAAAATTTTGACATTTGGATTTTATGCGTTGAACAACTTTTTTTTCCTTCAGGGACCATCCTTCCTTGTTTTCTTTTAAGTGATCTTGGATTGCTTTTTTGTCTTCTGCAAGACCTCTATAAAAGGGTGAGACATAATTAAGACATCCTAGAAATATTTGTATCAAGATGCAATGCAAAAAATTCTATTTGGTTTGTACCAATTACCATATTTTTTGCTGATAAGCATATTCCATGCTTCTTTATTGCTGCATATAAATCTTCTAGGTGTTGCAAATGGTCAAATTCAAAATCAGAGAAAATAATTAAGTCATCAATATATATTGCACAAAAATCTTCGAGATGCCTTAGGGCTTGATCCATTCGTCTCTGGATTAAGCAGGAGTTGTACAAAGACCAAATGGCATTACATTCCATTCATATAAACCTTGTGGAACTGAGAATGCAGTTTTATACTTGTTTGATTCTTTAACTTTAATCTGCCAGAATCTTGACTTGCAGTCAAACTTAGAAAGTATTTTCTTACTAGTAGCTCTTTTGATTAAATCAGCACTAAATGGAATTGGATAATTAAATGGAAGGATGATATCATTAAGAGGCTTATAGTTTATGTAGAATCTCTTTTTACCTCTTTCCTTCTCATCTCTTTTATTTACCAAAAATGCTGGACAAGAGAATGGACTTTTACTTGGGCAAATGAAATGTCATTCAAATAACTCATTCAAATGCTCATCAAACTCCTTTACTTTTGATGGGCTCATGAGATATGCTAGTTGATATGGAACGTATGATTGACATTCTAGCCTTATTTGGATTTCACATTCTTCATGATCTTGTGACCAGAACTGTAATTGGTTTAAACTACAACAATCTTTCCCAAATATGTGCTTGATTTCATCAAAAAATTCTACTGGGATTCTATTAGTTCTTTTACAAATTGTTTCTTTTTATCCTTACCACTATTTTCAACTTTATGATTAACAATCTTTAATGCAGGAATATCAATTTGACCATCTTCATGTCTCAAAGAAATCTTATGTTTCCAAAAATGAAGAGGTTCATATTTTGTAATGAATAAATAACCCAACAGGACATCGTCTTCTAAGTCATTGTATTCAATGAAATATGTAACAAACATTTTACCCATTATCTCAATATGCACATCCTGAGCGTACCTTCCCATCTGGATTCGTTCTCCATTAATGGCATAACTGTGAGGCAAATTAGGCCTTGGCTTCCAAAATTCTAGAGGAATTGCATTTGTTTTTGCAAGAGATCTTGAGGAACCAATATCTACAAATGCATCCATAGGAATTTTCTTATATCCTGGAAAGCATAAATTAATCTTGATATTATTGCCATTATTAGCCAACAATAAAGAACATGCTTTATCTTTACTTTTGTGTGTGCATCTATTACTATTATTGCTATTGTTATCTTCACTTTCTTCTGTTGCAGATTTCTATTCTTGGGAGCTCAATATAAGATCCTTAATTTCTTTCATTGTAGATGAAATATTGCTCATTTCTTTAGATTGGGTTTTGGAAAACCTTGTTAAATCTGCAACATAATTTGCTAATAGATCCAACCTTTTGAATATATCAATTAAGTCAACACTATCTGAATCATACTTTTTTGTTCTTTGGGAAGAAGAATGCTTAGAAGAACTAGCTCTATTCTTTTGCCATGGTGGGATTTTGTAAACATGACCAGAAACTTGTGAAGATCTTTTATCCCACTCTTTTAGCTACTTTTGAAGCTCTTCCTTCTCTATTTGGAGCTTCTTGATTCTTCGTAGATGTTGATTGACAACATCTCTTCTTTCTTCTCTAGTTCCTGCCATATTGTAAGGATCTTTAGACTTCTCAATATCTAATCTTATTTGTACATCTTTAATTTTTTTTTTTTAAATGTGACAAAGAATTCTTCAACTTCCTCTGATAAAGATGATTCAGAATCTAAACTTGAAGAAGAAATCATTTTATGTTTTTCTCTATGTTTAACCATATTATATCTTTCAGGAACTATCTCTATTAATTCATATAGATCATCCATTTCTTGAGAAACATCATGAACATTAATCACTTCCCAATCCTGATTGTACTACTCAAACATTGCATACACCTTTGTGCCAGGATTTAGCTTTTTTGGACAATCTGTGGCATAACAAGGTCACTTACAGATAAAACATCTTACACCCCTATGAATTTTCCTATTCCTTCTTTTTAGTGGAAATGGTGGAGATTTTTTAGGAAACTTTCATTTCTGGAAAGCAACAATCTTATATTTTCTCTTAGAAACATATTTTCCATGCTTACTCCTTTTGAATGTATACTCACCCTCATATCTAGAGTCTATGGTAAGGTGTTTGGAACAAATTTTACACTTACATGTCCTTCCACAACCCTTTTTCTTAAATTGCTTTAGATTGGTGAAATCTTTTAATTGGTTGATTGGAGGTAAGTCAAAAAATTATTTCAAATTGCAAGAATAATTATACTCATCCCTATTATTTTGTAATGCCCCTAAAAGACAATGTTTCTCCAATTTATAACCAATCAAAGACTTAAGTTTTGCAAAATTACATTGGGTTATTGTCTTACCTTTCTTTTTGATAATATAGTCTTCAACCCATGCACCCAAACCAAAAGGCAAAGAGTTCAAATAATTTTCTTTTGTTGTAACATCTTTGGTTTTGTTTGCAATAATCATGTAATTTTCAAAAGCAAGATTGTATTAATGAAACTTAGCTAAATTTATAAGTTTCATTGCTTGCAACATCTTTTTTTGCCTCAGTAGCTTGGTTTTGAGCAGTTTAAGTTTTTTTATCACAGATCTATTATGTGGTGATAGGAAAAACCAAGCTATTGAGGCAAAAAAAGAATTTGCAAGCAATGAAACTTAATAATTTAGTTAAGTTTCATGAATACAATCTTTCTTTTGAAAATTACATGATTATTGAAAACAAAACCAAAGATGTTACATGGCATTACAAAATAATAGCGATGAGTATAATTATACTTGCAATTTGAAAGAATTTTGTGACTTACCTCCAATCAACCTGTTAAAAGATTTCACCAATCTAAAGTAGTTTAAGAAAAAGGGTTGTGGAAGGACATGTAAGTGTAAAAAGTGTTCCACACACCATAACAAAGACTCTAGATATGAGGGTGAGTATACATTCAAAAGGATTGAGCATGGAAAATATGGTTCTAAAAGAAAATATAAGATTGTTCCTTTCTAGAAATGAAAGTTTCCTAAAAAATCTCCACCATTTCTGCTAAAAAGAAGGAATAGGAAAATCCCCAAGGGTGTAAAATGTTTTATCTGTAAGGGAACTCATTATGCCATAGATTGTCCAAAAAAGCTCAAACCTAGCACAAAGGTGTATGCAATGTTTGAGCAATACAATTAGGATTGGGAAGTGATTAATGTTCATGATGTTTCTCAAGAAATGGATGATCTATATGAATTAATACAAATAGTTCCTGAAAGATATAATATGCTTAAACATAGAGACAAACATAAAAGGATTTCTTCTTCAAGTTCAAAGTATGAAGCGTCTTTATTAGAGGAAGATGAAGATTTATTGGTCACATTATTAAAAAATTCCTTCAAAGATGTACAAATAAGATTAGATATTGAGAAGTCTAAAGATCCTTACAAGATGGCATGAACTAGAGAAGAAAGAAGAGATGTTGTCAATCAACATCAACGAAGAATGAAGAAGCTCCAAAAAGTGAAGGAAGAGCTTCGAAAGAAGCTTAAACAGTGGGATAAAAGATCTTCACAAGTTTCTAATCATGGTTACAAAATCCCACCATGGCAGAAGAATAGAGCTAGTTCTTCTAAGCATTCTTCTTCCCAAAGAACAAAAAAGTATGATCCAGATAGTGTTGACTTAATTGCTATATTATAAAGGTTGGATCTATTAGCAAATTATGTTGCAGATTTAACAAGGTTTTCCAAAACCCAATCTAAAGAAATGAGCAATATTTCATCTACAATGAAAGAAATTAAGGATCTTATATTGAGCTCCCAAGAAGAGAAATGTGCAACAGAAGAAAGTGAAGATAACAATAGAAACAGTAGTAATAGTAGCAGCATGTTCTTTACTAATAATGACAATTATATAAATTTTTGCTTTCCCGGATATAAGAAAATTCCTATGGATGCATTTGTAGATACTGGTTCCTCAAGATCTCTTGCAAAAACAAATGCAATTCCTGAATTTTGCCTAATCTGCCTCACAGTTAATAATGAATCAGATGGGAAGGTATGCTTAGGATGTGCATATTGAGATAAGTAAAATTACAGAATTTTGACTTAGAAGACGATGTCCTATTGGGTTATTTATTCGTTACAAAATATGAACCTCTTCATTTTTGGAAACATAAGATTTCTTTGAGACATGAAGATGGTCAAATTGATATTCCTGTATTAAAGATTATTAATCATAAATTTGAAAATAGTGGTAAGGATAAAAAGAAAGAATTTGTAAAAGAACTAATAGAATCCCCAACAGAATTTTTTGATGAAATCAAGCACATATTTGAGAAAGATTGTTGTAGTTTAAACCCATTACAGTTCTGGTCACAAGATCATAAAGAATGTGAAATCCAAATAAGGCCAGAATGTCAATCAGTCATTCCGCATGAACTAGCATATCTCATGAGCCCATCAAAAGTAAAGGAGTTGGATTAGCATTTGAATGAGTTACTTGAAGGACATTTCATTCGCCCAAGTAAAAGTCCATTCTCTTGTCCAACATTTTTGGTAAATAAAAGAGCTAATAAGGAAAGAGGTAAAAAGAGATTCTGCATAAACTATAAGCCTCTTAATGATATCATTCTTCCATTTAATTATTCAATTCCATTTAGTGTTGATTTAATAAGAAGAGCTACTAGTAAGAAAATATTTTCTAAGTTTGAATACAAGTCAGGATTTTGGTAGATTAAGGTTAAAGAATCAGACAGGTATAAAACTGCATTCTTAGTTCCGCAGGGATTATATTAATGGAATGTAATGCCATTTGGTCTTTGTACAACTCCTGCTTATTTATAGAGACGAATGGATCAAGCCCTGAGGCATCTCAAATATTTTTGTGCAGTATATATTGATGACATAATTGTTTTCTCTAACTCTGAATCTAACCATTTGCAACACCTAGAAGATTTATATGCATCAATAAAGAAGTATTGAATATGCTTATCAACAAAAAAGATGGTAATTGGTACAAACCAAATAGATTTTTTAGGATTGCATCTTGACAAGAGTAACATCAAATTATAACCTCATATTCTACAAAGGATTCAAGAATTCCTGACATCTTACAAGATAAAAAATAGATACAAAGATTTCTAGGATGTCTTAATTATGTCTCACCATTTTATAGAGGTCTTGCAGAAGACAAAAAAGCAATCCAAGAGCAGTTAAAAGAAAATAAGGAAGCATGGTCCCTGAAGGCAACAAAAGCTAATCAATGCATAAAATCCAAATGTCAAAATTTTCCATCATTATAAATACTAGCTCCAGGTTTACCACTATATTTATATATTGATGCTTTTGGTACAACATGGTCTGTTGTGCTAATATAGGAAGAAGAAAATGGCAAAAGAAATATTTGTGGATATCAGTTAGGAACATTTACAGATATTGAGAGTAGATACCACATTTTTGAAAAGGAGATATTAGGTGTAAAAAAAGGTATTGAAAAATTCAAGATATTTCTCAAGCTAGTGAACTTTACTGTAAGAACTGATAGCTAGGCTATGAGAAGCCTCTTAAAGAAATAGCCAAATAAAGATATAGCTCAGAGAAGAATTGCAAGATGGTATTTTGAATTTTTGGCTTATGATTTTGATCCATTGGCAGATGCATTGACCAGAGAATTAGCAGCAACTATTTATAATGGAGGAATAAAATTCAAAGATCCAGATTGGATTCGCTTAGATGGAACATATATGTATAATCTAGAAAATTCTGAGATGTCTCTTCCCTTCCTCCCAACTGAGATAATTGAATTATTACTAGAACATTGTTTTTTGGATAAGTGGCTAACAGAGCTAAGAGGATCTATTACATAAAATCATGAAAAAGGAATTTTGGATCTTGATGTAGGACTAGCATTCCTTCAGCAATTTGGTATCGAAGAAGCACCATTAATTTTCTATATCAAAAGCCCATTATCCATTGATATTCATATCACATAATTATTTGGGATGAGGTGGTCAAAGAAAAGTAAAATGAATTTGTTAAAATGTATCAAATATGGGTTCATCAGAAGTATTACCTTTAATCAATTTGTTGTGGAGGAGTATACTGATATGGTCAGAATTTACTTCCATCCTGACATGAGAGAATTTTTAGAGTTAATTAAAATAAATCTACTTTATACCCTAAGTGAATGCATGGAGCAATATTTCACTCATTTTCCTTATAGTGGTTATGATTTTCCACAAGTTGAGTTTTATGTGCTATGCAGGGAATGGTTACCAGAAGTGAAGATTGAAGAAATGGAAATTAAATTAAGACCTGCACTTCTTGCAGCAAGAATTGAATTTGACATAGCATATTTAGAAGAGGTTGAAAGAATAATGTATGTGTTCAATCCACAATCTCAAGATTGGGATAATGCATATAAAGAATTGCCAGACAGGTTACAAAGTCCTATCCCTTTTTAGCTAGCACAAGGGCTTGTCTATGCCGTGATGTCAGCCATGTTAAGATCTGACAATATGATGCAACCTTGTCTTAAAAAGCAAGATCCCTTTAGCCACTTACGGGTGTTAAGTGGGCCATTCTCACTTCAGGGTGTCATAAAAGTGAAAATAAATATTGTAGATAAATAGTATGTCTAGGATAAGATCATAATAGAATAAAATATTATAGAGAAAGTAAAAAGTAAAATATGGACAAAAATTCAAAAGGTGGGGAAATTTCTAGACAAAACCCATGTGAAGCTAGAAAAATCTTGTACCAAAAATATTACTCACATGGTGGACCCTTGTACTAAAAATATGATCTTGTACAAAAGATTTCCACATGTAAATTTTTTTTTGTCCATTATCCAAAAAGTAAAGATAGACAATATCTACGGAAAATATTCTAGTAGATATTTTAGTCCTCTCTATAATATGGTCAAATAAATAAAGGTTGTTGAGAAAATCAAGGATTGACAATGTCTGCCATGTGGCAAGATAATCCTCCTTGAATTTTTTGGAGAAATTCTGTAGTAGAATAGGTAAAAGGTTTTGTTGACGAGATCTCTAGGTCATTTGAAGCCTATAAATAAGGCCCCAAGAGCTCAATTGATGCATTCAGAGTTGGCATTTGGGGTTGATTCCAAGTTTGCATAGATTCTTAGAGATTGGGTCTTGAGTCTTGTCTAGAGTCCATAAGTCTAAAAGTCTGGTGTTCAACATATCAGATGTATTCTCTCTCCTGCACTTGAAGTGATCTAGATGGTCAGAAATTTGATAATGCCAAAGAATATATGTAATATCTTTTGAGTTAATGAAAGTATTTCATTTCTGAAAAGATTTGTTCTATGTTATTGCCTTGCTATCAAAATTGTCCTTCAATTTGAGTTGGTATCAGAACACTAGTGCTTATTGTGTTGTTGTTTTGGTTTCAATATATTTACATTTCAAATTGGTATTAGAGCTTCCTTGCGTTGTTTTTGTCCCATACCGGAATGGTATCAGAGCAACATTACTTCAATTTGAGTTGGTATCAGAACACTAGTGCTTATTGTGTTGTTGTTTTGGTGTCAATATATTTACATTCTAAATTAGTATCAAAGCAACATTAGTATTGTTGTTTTGATATTGGTTTTATTTTGAAATGGTATCAGAGCCTAGTTACATACCAGAGCCTAGGTTCAGACCCTAGTTTCGTACCAGAGCCTTGAATTAAATCAGATCCAAGTTCTAATGCATGTGTAATAATAGATCCATGTTCTATTAAGATCTTGACATAGTGAAAGTTTGTCATAAGAGTCATATGTTGGTAGCCGAAATAAGAGTGTGAAGACTGAATGATTGAAGGTAGAGACACAAAGTAGCTATGGAGCCGCAGTAAGGCCGTAAATCCTGTGTTGAAGCCGAAGGATAGGCATGGAAGGGTGAACAGTATGATGGTAAAAGTAGTAGTGAAACGGTCTGTGAAAAGTTTTAGTAAGTCCTAAAACTCTTCAATGGCAAGCCAAAGATCTCGTAATGTAAGTTCTTTGCTTTCATTTGTTATTCATAATGTGTTTAAAGATAAAGAAGAATATGTTGATAGCAAAGGAAATTTTAAGTTTCCAGATATTAAGATTTCAGATTTATATCTTGAGAAAGGCATAAAAGCTAGGACTATGGATTCAAGTAGACAATCTAAAGAACCATCTAAGGCCTTGTTAAAGTCTATAGCTAAAAGGTTGGAAAAGATAAGGAAAGTAGCAAGACAAAAGAAGAAATAGGAGAAAGGGTTAGAATCTTAGAAAAAGAAAAGTAAGGTAGTTAAATTGTCTAATAAATCAACAACTACTACAATTCCTATGGTAAAAGAACATAGTTTAGCAAATCAGGGACAAAAAAGAGATTGGCTTCAAGAACTCAATATAGATACAAAGAATACAGAACCAATCTATATGAATGAACCTAGTTTTGCTAACAAGGAATCTGAAGATGATGATGAGTTTGAAAAAGAATCTGTTAAGATAACAATTGATACTGATATCTTTGAAGAATATGAATATTCAATAGAAATTGTAAATGACTCTGCTCAAGAAGTAGAATTAGATTCTATTGATTATAATCAATTGCAAGAAATAGAACCTTGGGAAACTATTAAAAAAGTTGAATTTGATATTGAAATGAAGGATGTGATGTCTAAAAATGAAAAACCTAAACAACTTAGGCCATATGCAGTAGGGTATGTGCAGGATCATCATGGAAAAAATAGGCCCTTAAGTGGCAAAAAAATGAAAAAAATCGAAGTTAGGCAAATTGACGTAAAAATTTGAATAAATTATCTATATTATTTCAAAAATATATAAGAATTGAATCTATAGAAAATTGAATTTAGTTTCTAAACTACTAAGTTTTTTTTAAAAAAAGAAATCTATTTGGTGAAAATTTGAAATTTCAATGCAATAGTACTTAAATTTTAAGGAAAAAATAAGAAGTAGGTGACTGTCTGACCACCCTAACCACAATAAAATGATAATACTTTTTTATAAGATTTTAGATATATAAGTAGAGGACTCATGCTTCGATGTGATGTGTATTTTTTTGTAATTTTTTCCAAGTAAATAATTAATTATGAATTTTTTATTACAACTTTTTAAAAATATAAAAACCTGTATGTCTGACCACCTTAACTTAGTCAAAAATTCATGAAATTCAATTTTTTTTTAATCCTATATAGTATGCGAAGCATAGAATGTGGCCATATGTTTGGATTCAAAAATGTGCCTCTGGATTTAAAGCTATAGATGTTTTTTCAACGATTATATCAATAAAAGGACTTTAGTGCTTAATTTGAATAGAAAATGAATAATAATTACTTATTAAATTCAAAGTAAAAAAATAATTTATATTGGTGGAAATGAAGAATCTCCTTTAAAAACCCTTTTCATTTCATCAATTTTGGGTGAAAAAAAGGTCGTCAGCCACATACCCATCATATTGCCACTTTTGGCCCATCATGATCCTGCACATACCTAATAGCAAGCTATATACTTAACATTGATAAGATAGTAGATCCTTATGATACAATTTGCACATCAGAAGATACTTTAGAAAACTTCTTTGACATAACTGGTTAATGGTTAGAAACATCAAAGGTTTTGTATGCAGTAATACTTTTATCAGGAAAACTAAGACACTGGTGGAATAACTTACCAGATGATGGCCCAACAACAACAGTCTATGAAAATGAACAAATAATTGAGGAAGTAGTCAAACAAATGGACATGGGGGAAAATGATATATTCTTAGCTGGATTTGAGCAATTTTCACAAATCTATTCTATGGTGATAGAAAAAACCAAGCTATTGAGGCAAAAAAGATGTCACAAGCAATGAAACTTAAAAATTTAGCTAAGTTTCATGAATACAATCTTGCTTTTGAAAATTACATGATTATTGCAGACAAAACCAAAGATGTTACAACAAAAGAAAATTATTTGAATTCTTTGCTTTGTGTTTTGGGTGCATGGGCTGAAGACTATATTATCAAAAAGAAAGGTAAGACAATAGCCTAGTGTACTTTTGCAGAACTTAAGTCTTTGATTGGTTATAAATTGGAGAAACAATGTCTTTTAGGGGCATTGCAAAATAATAGGGATGAATATAATTATACTTGCAATTTGAAAGAATTTTGTGACTTACCTCCAATCAACTAGTTAAAAAATTTCACCAATCTAAAGCAATTTAAGGAAAAGGGTTGTGGAAGGGCATGTAATTGTAAAAAGTGTTCAACACACCTTAGCAGGGACTCTAGATATGAGGGTGAGTATACATTCAAAAGGAGCAAGCATGGAAAATATGGTTCTAAAAGAAAATATAAGATTGTTCCTTACCAGAAACAAAAGTTTACTAAAAAGTCTCCACCATTTCTACTAAAAAGAAGGAATAGAAAAATCCTTAGGGGTGTAAGATGTTTTATCTATAAGGGAACTCATTATGCCATAGATTTTCCAAAAAGCTAAATCCTGGCACAAAGGTGTATGCAATGTTTGAGCAGTACAATTAGGATTGGGAAGTGATTAATGCTCATGATGTTTCTCAAGAAATGGATGATCTATATGAATTAATAGAGATAGTTCCTGAAAGATATAATATGGTTAAACATAGAGACAAACATAAAAGGATTTATTCTTCAAGTTCAAAGTCTGAAGCATCTTTATCAGAGGAAGATGAAGATTTCTTGGTCACATTATTAAAAAATTCCTTCAAAGATGTACAGATAAGATTAGATATTGAGAAGTCTAAAGATCCTTACAAGATGGCAGGAACTAGAGAAGAAAGAAGAGATGTTGTCAATCAAAATATGTGAAGAATGAAGAAGCTCCAAATAGAGAAGGAAGAGCTTCAAAAGTAGCTTAAACAATGGGATAAAAGATCTGCACAAGTTTCTAATCATGGTTACAAAATCCCACCATGGCAAAAGAATAGAGCTAGTTCTTCTAAGCATTCTTCTTCCCAAAGAACAAAAAAGTATGATCCAGATAGTGTTGACTTAATTGCTATATTCAAAAAGTTCCAGGATCTATTAGCAAATTATGTTGTAGATTTAACAAGGTTTTCCAAAACCCAATCTAAAGAAATGAGCAATATTTCATCTACAATGAAAGAAATTAAGGATCTTATATTGAGCTCCCAAGAAGAGAAATGTGCAATAGAAGAAAGTGAAGATAACAATAGCAACAGTAGTAATAGTAGCACACACAAAAGTAAAGATAAAGCATGTTCTTTATTGTTGGCTACTAATGACAATTATATCAAGATTAATTTTTTCTTTCCCGGATATAAGAAAATTCCTATGGATGCATTTGT